>JAMPIT010000390.1:12890000-13292221 GCA_026261815.1 Monarcha castaneiventris obscurior
ATCAGGGAGAGAATCAGAAGTGTAAAAGGAAGAAAACTCAGGGGTTGAGATAAAGACAGTTTAATGGGGAAGGCAAAAGCTGTGCACTTAGAAGCAAACCAAGGAGTAAATCAGTGCTTCCGATGGGCAGGCAGGTGTTCAGCCATCCCCAGGACAGCAGGGCCCCCTCACATGAAACAGGAAGACGAATGCCATCGCTCAAATATATTCCCCCATCCTTCTTCCCCCTACTTCACATACTGAGCATGATGCCATATGGTATGGAATATCCCTGTGGTCAGCTCCGGTCACCTGACCTGGCTGTGTCCCCTCCCAGCCTCCCATGTACCCCAATTTCCTCCCCAGACCAGAATACAAAAAGCAGAAAAGGTCTTGGCTGTGTGTAAGCCCTGCTCAGCAATAACAAAAACATCTCTGTATTATCAACCCTGTGTTCAGCACAAATACAGAACACAGCCCCACACTCAACCACCATGAAGAAAATGAACTCCACCCCAGCCAAAACCAACACAATCTTCTATTCCTCCATTAACTTTTTGGTACCTAGGCTTCTACCACTGAGGGAGAACTTGAAACTGCTTACTTAGTTTCCTTCATTAACCGCTTTCCAGAGTAAGCATGCTCAATAATAGTACTAGAATAGATACTCACATTTTTAAATAGAGGAACAAAATTAGACACACTGGAAAGCTGTGTTGCAAATGAATTTAAATCCTTGAAAATGTAAGAGTTCTATCCATCTATTTAAATTATTTATATCCTTGATCTCCACAAGCACCTCACAGAAACTCTATTTACTTGGAAATTAAATTCTGGGAGGCGGAACTGGATTTTTTTCAGAAAATTGTCTAAATCCACCCGGATCTGGACTAAACAAATTACTGTAACTGAGGTGCCAAGGATTCAACACAACTATTGTAAAGATGTAGCTATACTTGTAATTGCTAAGAAAGCAAGGATGATGTTAAAATCTTAACCATTTTCTTGTGAGAGAATATATGATGAAGTAGAGGTTCTATCAGATCTTTCCCCAAACCAGTGATCAGCACAACTAATACTTCAACAAAGAAGCTACACTGAGACTTCCTGGGCATAGTTTGGCTAGTGAAGCCATTCCAGATAAGGCTAACACAACTTAAGCAGAACACAGTGAAATACCATATTGTTGCCCAGTCACACAGAAAATGGGAAGAAGTTCTATCAGAGTAGGGGGATATTTTATGAAGTAATTTTTTCTTTGTTTGCAGTAAAAAGAAATCCTGATCCTTACATGCATTCTTTTGCCTTTTCAAAAACTGAACTCCTGAACCCTGACTATCTTTACAAAATAGAATAACGCTGTAATTGATGGTACTTGATGTACAGCATCAGATTATCTACTTTGTAACAAGGGAAGATAGCATTTATTGTTTTATCTAATTCCTCCTCTGGCCTTTGAGTTCAGAACTGATTCTGAGCAAGTATAAACAGATGAAGTAATAGAATGTCATCTTTAAATGATCAAGTCTGCTTTTTTACTATGTCTTAGCCTGTAAAAATTTAGATGGGTAACATCTTGTATTTTTTTCTTACCATAGCTCAGTAGTTTAATAAGAGTTCTTTTATAAATCTGCAACTTTAAGTAAAATGGACCATCAGTTCAGGCAGTAACATTCCTCAACAATTAACACAAAATTCACTGGCTCATAACACCACAGCAAGACATGTAATAATCATATAAATTTTAAAAGATGTTAAATATTTCTGCACTGACTTCACTAAATACATCTTTTAGCTAGTGCCATTTCCCAACTTGAAGAACCCATGCTATCACTAAACACTTCTGTTCTATTTATATAACTTGTATTTTGATTATACATAATTTGTTGGAGTTGAGAGTAAATGAAATGTGATGTCAACTATTAATTTCTACAGTTAAAGTAACAAGAATCCCCCAAAGTTATCTGACCTGGTTAGAGTGGTAAACAGAATTTACTGCTGAAGTATATTCTCTCACTGCTCAGAATACAAACAAGTATTAGGCCTATGATCTGTAGCCTAGCAAGAACAGGAAGAACTTGAAATTGCATGAAAAGTACAATACTGTTCAATTCCCATTGCTAAAACTATGGGATGAGGCACATTGCATGGAATTTTCAGAAGCTGAAGCCATATCAATTAGTATCTTTTGTATTGTTTCAGCAGCCTGGGTATGAAGGTGAGGGGAAGACATTTATACTGTTTTATTTGCTTAAGGTAAAGAAAGTATTGGGGGCTATTGTAATACAGTTTTATTGCCTGCAAGTACCACTTTTCTGCTTTTTCATTTTAAAGGTTCAAAGATTCTGAATGGAGGTTCTGAAGCCCAGGACACCAACCAGTCACAACACAATGGAGAAAATGCTGAAGAAAAGAAAGATAGGCATGAAGCTGGCAGTAAGAAAAAGTGAGTTAATAACCTTACTGAGCTGAGGATCTGTTCTGCTCTAGCTTAATCATGTAAAATAGAACAGCAGTAGATTGAAGTTACTTAACCATGTTAAGGTACTCTTTTCTTCACAGAGTTTTCTCTCAACTTTAGAGAATAACAGTGTGCAAATCTTCTGTTTAAGATTTAAATGAATATTTAGAAGTTATTTTGCTTGCTGCTGTGTGGAGACTTAAAGAAAAAACATTACAGGATGTCCTGCTATTGGAGAGAATCAGCATGTGGTGGAACAGGGCAAAGCAAAAGCTTTTTCCTGTGTTTTAGGCTATTAAGTTGGAAGCAAAGGAAGGCTGAACCAAGTCTTAGAGAAACTAATGGGATTTATTAATTTTTTGTGAATTCATGTATTGTCATCAATAGACAAGCCACTTTAAATACTATTCTACAGTTTGGCTATAGAATCACTCAAAGCAGGTACACTGCAGTTTAGGACTTAAACCTGTGAAAGTCTATCGCAAGGAGGTCTGATGCTGGTCAGGCACCAGTAAGCTGGGACCTTCCTAGAAAGAGTGTCCAGCAAAGAACAGCTTTTCCAAGGGGCCAAGGGAGCCTCCCTGGACAGCAGGGATCTCAGCAAGTGTAGCCATTTCTCAGCTACAAGTGATTCCAGCTCTTGTGATCCAGCTCTGATCACCCGAGGCAAACTCGGGGACAGAGAGACAGGAGCCGTGTGTGGCAGTGCCACAGAGGCAGCTTTATTGTCCAGCAGTCCCTGGGAAGGGGAGCCCAGGGACAGCAGCGCCCTGATTCAGGGCAGGCCCAGGGCCTTTTTATGGGAAAGGCAGGGGGTGGGGTAGAACCCAATTTACCAACTTTGGATACAAGGTATTGCCATACAGAGACAATGCATGCTGGGGGTGGTTCGGTCTCTCACCCTAACCTAGAGAGAGGTTTCTTATCTCTGAGTCCTTTTGCCTTCAGGCTTTTCTCCTCCAAGGGAGTGCAGAGGACTCCTGAGTCAAAGGCTCACAGTCTTCCACAAAAGTACAGAAGTCTTAATGCTTTATAGAGGTGGATGCACTTACCATTTTAAACAGGAAATCATGAGAATGCTTGAATTTGTCTGGCATTAAGTATTTAAACCTTGGTTTCACTGAAAAATACATTTTATAAACAAAAACAACAAGCATGAATCTCTCTGTAAGAGAAACAGAATAGAATTTAGTAACAAATGAGGAAAAGGCCCAGTATTATCCTAGAGCTTAATTGTTTTGTTGAAGTACATTTTGTTTTCTCCAAGCACTCTGCACCTAGCACTCAGGGATTCTTTTTGTTCAGCAGTATGTGTTGGAGCAAGCTCCTTTCATCATTATCTTCATGCACATCAGGAGAAACTGCAGCTGCCTGTCATTGTTTTGGCTATCTGCCAAGTTAAAACTATAGAAAAGAGTGGAATATTGTTATTTACAGTAAGCTAAACTCAAACACAACAAAACAAAACAAAAAAACCTTTAAGATGGAAATTTATCTGATATTTGCTGTGAGGCAGCCTCAGAAGTACTGAAGTGGGTTTGGGAGTTTTCAGCCAGTTACACCAAATACTCATTTGGTCTGAACAAGCAGCATGCTACAGGAACATAGTGGTGTCACAAGTGTAGGTTCTCATACAGGTTATACATTCTAGCCATCTGCTTAAATATGTTAAATAAGCATTTATATCAAGCGTGTGTGTGGTGTTTGCTGTGACACTCCAACGTTCTTTGATAAAGAAACAAATCCACTTTTCAAAAAAAAAAAAACTTTATGGCTGTTTGGGCACAGGGTCTGTGAACTTACTGTTGGCTAATGCCAGCTACAAACCAGATTTTAAAATAAACCCCTTGCAAATACAGTGCATGTCGACAAATGCATCCATCCACACGTCTGAATTCAAGCAAGCTCTAGACTCTACAGCATACAAACTTCCTTTCATTCAGTATTTTTTGTACATTTTTATTTGCAACATTTGGTTTCTTACAAGTGAGAAACAAGTAAACAAAATAAATAATGTCCAAAACAGCTGTGTGGCTGACTCTAAGCAAAGAGCTGGTAAACCTCTTAAATGAATGTACTACTGAGTGTGCATCAGCATTGCTTGCTCTAGACTGAGGTCACCTGGAATAAGTCCTGCTTGCTGCATTTGTATATGGTCAATAACATTGCTTTATTTTGTTTCTAGGACATGTGGTGAAGAGAGAGAGCTTGAAAAGCCAGCAGATGATTCTGCCTTTGAAAACAAATGACATCACTGGAGTTTTGTTGTTTGTTTTGGTTTTTTTAATTACAAATTAAAGAGGATTGTTAAGTTTTGCATTTGAAATCTATAGACTGCTGAAATTCTAAATAATTTTATAAGCATAGTATTTTGAAGTTACATTTTGTGGAATAAAAGCCCCTTTAATCTTGGTTTAAAAGTATTTAAACACTTTTGCCAATAGTTATATCCAGTATTAACAGGTATCACATTTCAAAAGATGAAAATCCCAGTTAGGAAATGCTTACATGTTACAGGACTTAGAGTTGTAGTATATTTTTAACTTACTACTGTATGTTTGTCTAGTTAATAGCAGGAAAAATTGTAAATACTTTTAACTCTCCAGTTGCTTCATTTGTATAAAACCTCCTCTCTTCCTATGATGCTGACCTCTGTTAGTGCAGTTTTCAACTCTTGTTGGGGATGTCTTTTCACTGTTTTGTAGGAGTTGAAAGCAGCACTGTTTTAGCTGTTACAATGTTAATGTATGAGTATACGTCATTGTTTGGTTTTTTTAAAATAAGTTTAGTTCTGTTCTTGCAAAACGCGTTGTGCCAATTTACTGCAATGTGATTTTATGGTTTGCTTTTGGTATAGTAAGTATACTGAAAAGTGTGATGTTCTCACAGAACTTGTTGATGCAGAATGGTTGGAAAACACCGTCTTAAACAATTTATGGAATTAAAGAATTTTAAACTGATAAAGAGATCCTTGTATAGAAAGAACCATTCACAGGAAAAAACTTGAGTCTGGTTTTAGTACTATTTTGATTTTACTGCTTTGGCATTAACTTGGGGACCTCTAACTATAATTTTAACAGAAACACTGGTAAAATGTTTTAATTCTTGGAGGCATGAAAGGGAATAGAACGGGTACAAATGTCTCTGAAGAGTGTTTCTTGAAACACAGACTTTGCCTTATAGTAGGACAACTTGTATGTGGTATTTTGACAGAGGACAGCCAGGTTACAAATTAAGAGTTTAAAAATCCTGACACTACACATAGAACATGCTGAGTTGAAAGGGACCCACAAGGATTATCAAAGTCCCAACTCCTGGCCCTGCACAGGACACACCAAGACTCACACCATGTGCCTGAGAGCACTTCTTGAACTCTGTTAGGCTGGTGCTGCGACCACTTCCCTGGGGAGCCTGTTCAGTGCCCAATCACCCTCTGGGGCAAAAACACTGTCCTAATATCAAACCTCAACCTCCTCTGACACAACTTCAGGCCATTCCCTTGGGTCCTGTCACTGGTCACCACAGAGAAGGGATCAGTGTCTGCCCCTCCTCTTCCCCTCACGAGGAAGCTGTAGACTGCAATGAGGTCTCCCCTCAGCTTCCTCTTCTCCAGGCTGAACAAACCAAGTGGCCTCAGCCACTCCTCACACGGCTTCCCCTCAAAGCCCTTCACCATCCTCACTGGCCTCCTCTGGACACTCTCTAATAGTTTAATGTCTTTCTCCTATTGCAGTGCCCAAAACTGCCCCCAGCACTGGAGGTGAGGCTGCCCCAGTGCAGAGCAGAGCAGGACAATCCCCTCCCTTGCCAGGCTGTTGATGCTGTGCCTGATGCCCCCAGGACAGGGCTGGCCCTCCTGGCTGCCAGGGCACTGCTGATTCATGTTCAACTTGCCGTTGACCAGGATCCCCAGGTCCCTTTCCACAGCACTGCTCTCCAGCATCTCATTCCCCAGTCTGTCCATACATCCAGGGTTGCCCCATCCCTGGTGCTTCTCAAATTCTGGGACTTTCCCTTGTTGAATTTCACATGGCTGGTGATTGCCCAGCCTTCCCACTTTGTGAAGTCTCCATGCAGGGCCTCCCTGCCCTTGAGGGAGTCAACAGCTCCTCCCAGATAATACCATCAGGAAACTTAGTATTCCTTCATTTCTGCATGCAGGTGGTTAATGAAGAGGATGAAGAGCACAGGGCCGAGGATGGAGCCCTGTGGAACCCCACCAGTGACAGGTCCCCAGTCTGATGTCACCCCATTCACTGTAACCCCTTGTGCCCGACCTGTGAGCCAGCTGCTCACCCATTTCACAAGGCATTTATTGCATTGTGCACAGGACATTTTCTTCCCGGAAGATACTGTGAAACACAGTATTGAAAGCTTCACTGAAATCCAAAAAGATTACATGTTCTGGCTCCCCTTGATTAGGTTGGTTACTTTGTCATAAAAGGAAATTAGGTTTGACAAGCAGGACTTTCTCCTTATGAAGGTTCTGACCGAAACCTGTGTTGTCCTTCAGGTGTTTTCAAGAGCTCAACAGAATAATTTTCTCCATAATTTTACCAGTCACTGAAGTGAGACTGTCAGGTCTAGTTTTCAGGATCATCATTCTTGCCCTTCTTGAAAACTGGGACAATGTTCACCAGATTTCAGTTGACTGGGACCTCTCCAAATTCCCAAAACCATTCAAAAATCATTGAGAAACTCTGCAGTGATATCAGACAGCTCTTTCGAGTACTTTTGGATGAATCCCATCAAGCCCCATGGATTTAAAGGGATCCAGCTGGAACAGCAGGTCCCACTCAAATTCAGGGTCCACTGGGAGATGATCATTCTCGCAGTCCTCCAGCTCAGGGCACTGGGACCCCATGGCCCACAGTGCGTGTTGAAGAGAGGCAAAGAAAGCATTAACATCTCAGACTTGTCTATGTCCCTGTTTGTGAGGTGACCATCCTCATCCTGTAGGTGAGGGCCAATGTCTTTTCTGCACTGCCTTCTGCTACTGATATATTAAAAAAACTTACTCTCTTTTTATTGTGCCAACAGTTCTGGAGAGCTTCAACCCCAGTTGAGCTTTGACCACATAAATGTTCTCCCTACAGTGGGGAGCACCATCTCTGTATTCCTCCCATGTCTCCTGTCCTTGCTTCACCAGGCACACACCTTCTTGGTCTGCCTGGACTCAAAAAGAATGTCCCTACTCAGCCAACCTGGCCTCCTGCTTCACCTGGTTGGCTTCTGACATTTTGAGGTTGCCTGCTCCTGTGTTTGAATAGCTTTCAGACCTTGAAGACAATACCTGAAGTTAAACCTTCAAGTTTAGTCACCATGGCAGCTCCAGTATAAAATTGTCTTTGGCAGATGGCCGCAGTGATTGGCCTCCACAGACTGTGGCTTCTGACAATCTCTAGCACTTCACAACAGACTGATGTTAAGGGGAATGACTGACATGGCTGTACCATGTCACCATGTCACTCGACCATCAGACAAACAGCGTTCTCATTTAGCTTACAAATAGAGGTTAGTCACTATATACTGGATTTTGTGGATTTCCACATTCCAGGTAGTCATGAGATGGACTTTACTGAAACCTCAAGAAACTCAACTTCCACTTTTACCCTTAAAAGTATTTCTGTAAAGGTGGTACTGAAAATCCTCACATAAAGCATTTCTCAATTTTGACCATCCCCTTTTATCAAATCTTATACCAAAAAAAAAAAAAAAAAGAAGAAAAAGAAAGGTACTGTATATTTGACAAGCATGCTGTATTGCCAAATTCACCTAGTTTTCACACAAGTATTGATAAGCTAACACATCTGTCACAATTGTTTCAGAGATAATGGGTCACCATGCCACTGCTTCAAAGAGTTAATTGAGATTGGATGCAGAGATGAAGCTCCTGATTGTGTGATGAAATCACTCTGTCCATGCAGCTGCTTGGGCTTTTGCTGCCTAAATTTTCTGCCCATTCACAAACCAGAAATAACCTAAACTCACAAAATATGACATGACTGTAGAAAGGGTCATCTCACCCTCAAAGATGCCGAAGTGGCCCTGAACTGTGTCTCCTGGAAGATACAAACGTAAGAGCTGATACTGACTGGACAGTCACTTAAAGTCTCACAAGGAATAAGGCTGGTTCTTTCTGAAGAAAGAAAACACACCTATGCACAAAATTTAAAGCAGAGTTAGCTATGACAACAGCATCCCTGCTTCAAGAATGGAGTTTACTACAGCTTAAAATATTGTGCAGCCCTGTTGAGTTGCTCATCATTCAAGTCCATAGGGGACTCCTGTGGTTATGTTACAAGTGCCTGGTTAGCACTGAGAAGTAACACTGTCTATATGCATCAGGAGTGGAACTTCATACCAACAGTAATACCAGAGGGACCTCTCCTCTTCCTCAATACAAGAAACAGGGTTTTGTACCACCATGTCAGCAAGGCAAAAACTTTCATTAGGGGGAGAATCTCCAAGACATTTGGGACGTTTGAAATAAATTTTTTCTCATTTTTTGTCATGAAGTAATAAACCTGCTTGGATGTTTTCATCACCAAAACAGAGCATTTAATAAGTTGCTAAAACACAAATACCCAGCTGATGTCATAGAGATTTAGTTACAAATGGGCATTGGATGCAATGCTGGATTTCAGTCAGAGGACTCACTTAGAAAGACTTAGCAAATCAAGACCAGACCCAGTTGTCCTGTGACAGCTTCTGGGATCTTTAAAAACTATGACCTTTTTGTTCCATTTGTCATTCAAGATGAATTACTGAATATGAAATAGGACCAGGTCATACAAACAGCAAGCTTCTAATATGATTCTCTGTTTTGTAGTTAAGCACTGAATGCTCCCAACTCCCACACCCAGACTGTGGCCAACTTCTCTCTGCCTTACTGGAAGTATGGGACTGGCCTACTAAAATTTCTTAATCTGCAGAGACACCAATTTTGAAATATATTTGACCATAACTTTTAATTAAGAAGATAAATGGGTTATGTGAGAGATAGCATATTTGAGGAAAATTAATTTAATGAAAGAGTAAACTCACATTTTGCCACTCCCTTCTCCCTACAGCTGAAGTAAGAAAAAATAATGCCACCACAAAAAACCTACTGATTGCTGCTTTAGAACTCATGCTAGCTCTCTATGTGATCCCTGATCCAATACTGAAGAAGACTGGGAAGCCTGTATGTTTATGGGAGACGGCTGAAAGAGGAGGAGGGGAGGGATGGATGATGCGTAGCAACTTGTGAGGCAAATGCTGAAGTTGAAACCAGAGCTGCATTGTAGAGGACCTTTAAAGCAGCTGCTGCAGCACCACAAAACAGCCCTGCCCCAGCAGTTGGACTTGTCACAGTTGTGGTGAGCAGGGCACTCCCATTTCTGCAGATTCCTGAAGGGTAAGAGAACACCACCTGCTTTTACAAGTGGTTGGTTCACTACACAGACCAACAGCTGGCTGGTTTACAAGACAGGAAAAAAAAGCCCCACTTTTTTTTGTTGTTGTTGTTGCTAAAATAAGCACGGATTTATATTCACATGACTTAATACACCACCAGAAAGCAGTAAGGTATGTGAGTGATCAATGGAGTCCTGCAAGTGCTTCAGATACCTTCGTTTCAAGACATCTAAGATAATCAAGCAAGCACTGGCAGAATCTGCAGCTACAGGACCTGAATAGGATTCAGTTTGTCACTTTTCTGTATGCAGGCTGTCAGAACACGCTGTCTTTCACCAACTAGAACTAGCTGAAGTTTTCAAAAGAAAAGCAGGTAGCGCTAATGTTCTTAAACAAAGATCTCCACTAAAATCTTCTTAATTCCAGAAGACTTTAAAAAAAGTATATCCTGTCTTGACAGAGTTTCAGTTCAACAACAGACTAGGAATTACAAATTGGTCACAGTTTAATTTAAAAAATCATTACTTACAATAACAGAATTATGCTAAAAAAAAGGTGCACAATGAACACTGTAAACATTTGACAAAATTATTTAAAAGGCAGGCTACAATTCAGTAATGGTGAAACGTAGTTTTCTCTTTACAGAATCAGTCCTCAGAGCCAGAAACCAAGGACAGCAGAAGCCTTCAGATGCAAGCTCTTATTTATAGGAAAGACCTAAGAGTTCAACCAGCATTCTGAGCTTCTCTCTCAGAATGCATTCCCCTCCCTACAAATCCAGTGCCATCCACCCTTGTTCAAAGATGACAACCGCCTTAGTCTTCAAGGTAAGATATCCATGGACCATGTTCTCATCCTCAGAGGTTTAAAGAGCCTTGGACACACAGAGCTTCTCAAAATCATGGTTTCTTTTGCCAGGTATTCTCAAACATCCACATTTTACAGTCCATAGCACCCAAACCACTGTAATGTTGTAGAAGTGTATTGTATTTTTCCATGCCAACTTACCTATAAAATCATTCTTACTTACTCGGAAAAACACACCAGACTTCAAGTGCAAAGGGCTCCTTCCACCTCACGGGAGAGGATTACATGCCTAACCCGAAACCCAGCAGTATGCTCAAAACTCAAGCTGTCCAGTGGTTTTAACAGTCAGAGCAACAGATTCGTCCTGGCACGTGTCAGTTTCAGTTGAAAATCCCAGGATCAACATAAGGATATGCAAGAAACTCCCCCAGTTTATTGCCTTCTGCATCATAATGGAGCATCCGAAAACAAACATCACAGAAGAAACAAGGATCCTGTGGGGCCAGACTGTCTCTGTTGGTTACCCACCTGCAGGTTACAAAACACAAGTGTTTTTTCACAAGTGTAACACACTTGTGACAAATATCTCAACATTTTACTCAGGATTAGGGATGGCAGCAACAAACATCAGTAATAATTTCATATAGACTATATGAAATATATATATTGAATATCTCTCATCCCAAGCATACAGGTAATTTCCAAATTTCACACCCATTTTGTGTCAATCCCAGCAGCTACAGCAGCACTTCCTGAGAAACTCCTCAAACCTGTGTAGCTGGTACCATGCATAAAAAAACCCCAGGAATGTTCTGTCCACCCTGAGACCATCTAAGTCATAAAAGATAAATCTTTTCTCCCTTAATGCAAGAAACGGTGGTATGGAGCAGCCATGTACTAACCCAAGCTCCTCTGAGTAATCAAAACCATTTAGGAGTCTAAAAGCAGGACCTGAACAATGCAGACAAGACAAGATGAGGACTGCGGCACACTCCAGCAAACACTGAAGTTAACATGAACACAAGTTAATATGTACAAGGAGGGCCTGCCATGTCACTGAGTAATTAATACATGATAGCACTCAAGAGGCCACAACAGCTAATGCTATCTGCACAGATTACAACAAAAAGGACAGCCAGCCAAAGCAGCTCTGCTGTCCATAGTTTAGCATGTCCCCACTTCAGCTTAGTGCTTAATCCTGGTTTTAATTTAATTCATTTACATCACCTCTGGTAATGCCCTCCCCAATCCCATTTTTCCCCCATATTGACCCTTTGGCACCACCTCCCCTTATGGCCAAATGCCTCACAGATCATAGACCCTTGTGAAAGCATCCTCAGGGCCCTGCCAGGAACACTAGGATGGATTCCCATCTCAAGGGGAATTGGCTCTTTGCCTGATTCCAGGGAAGTCTTAAGGCCGAACAAGCAAGACAACAAAGACACAGCTGCTGTGTCAAACAGAGGCTGAGAGCATAAGCTGTCCTGGGGGAAAAAAAAAGGCAACCAGTGTTTCTGCAAATAAATCATTCAGATCTATAAAATCAGGGAGCCTAGCCTAGCCTTTAAAGAAATTTCTACTGTCTACTGGAAGTCTGTCTCGCATCTAAATTAACATCACTAAAGTGTATAAAGAAATCATGGTTTCTTTATACACCATATATTGAGAGCATCAAATTAATATTCTGCTCTCTTAACTGCAGAAAATCACAAAGAGTTCCTTCAAGAACAGCTGCAGAGCACACAGTTTTCAGGTAGAGGTTAGGAGTTTCCTGTGGGGAAAGTTGTATGCCTTTTAAAAATCTCTAGATTTTATTATATTAGAGCTGGACAGATCTATACCTGCATAGATGCTGGATTAAACAAAAGCTCTGTATGATTTCTGACAAATGAATTTGAAACACATGTCTTGCAAAGGGGGGAAATGCAGCATTTTCCCCCAAAAGTAGGATTTTCAAAAGTAATTGATGAGAGAGCCAAGCTCTAGGTGTGCAAAAGAACATGAGCCAAATAATTGATCTCTTACTCATTTCAGTTCTTTTGAACCTCCTGAACCAACGCCAAATGAGCACTACCTGCAGGAAGCCTTTTCCTGGTTAGACAAAGGTCAACTGCTTGAAGAGAAAAGATTATTATTATTATTATTATTATAAAACACATACAGAGCTTTGATTTTTACTATTTTTTTTAAAGTTAGTAGCAGCACCTAGAAAGACTTAAACTAAGATGACAATAGGGTCAAGAATGTAGCATACCTTGCTGTATACATTTTGCACACAAAGCATTTTCTGGTACATAGCCAATGTTTCTTGATTAGTAAGGGATATAGATTCCTGTCCAGACAGTCATCATGATGAATAAGCCTTGAGGGAAATAAATATATACACCACAAATAAATACATACAATAAAGACTTCACCATATTGAAATTTATCTGAACATAAGCATGGACACTGAAGATAAGACAAATTCCCATTTAAACTATGACTAGACTTCTGCTTAACATTTCTTAACACAGGTGAAGATCTGGAGGTAGACTGCTAGTTGCACCATCTGTGGATTTTATGGTCACAAGTAAATTCAGTTTGTGTAGTAACTGAGAAATCTTCAGATCATCTCCTTTCTGTGGTCTTTTTAAAGCTTTTATCTCCTATACAGACTAACTAGCTATTGCCAGGTAAAGCTTTATAAGCTCCAAAACCTGAGATCATGTATGTGGAACATCTATGCATTTCTTAGGGTTATGTTCCTTTTGGAAAGCACCATGTTTTATCATGCATTGGTACATCAGGCTCCTGGGAACAAAAAATTACCTGCCACCCACTACAGACAACCAGAGGAGTGCTCTCTCTAGTTATGCACTGAGTAAAGTGTAGACAATAGTTCTACTGTTGATGTGGTTGCAACCTCACAGTCACTATCACCTTCTCCTTCTCTTCCTGGCCTATCCACCTCTGCCCACTATTTCCATTCTTCTATTCTCTTTTCAGTTCCTGCCCCTCAGCTTCAGGTTCAAACTAATAATCCAGATGAGCCCAGCCACAGCCTGCAACATTTCGCTTCCTGGTGCTCCAGAACCAGTATGTAAATCTGCCACACACTGGCTCTACATAGAAAGATCTTGACACTGTGGTTGCCATTCCTGTTACATAACAGTCATACCACGCTAATTAGAAAGCAGTCTTTGCATGCAAATTAAAAAGAAAAAAGCAAGGAAGATTACTCTTCTTCTTTCAGAGATACTCCCATGTATATGGAAGAAAAACTTAAACCCTGCAGAAGGCAGCAGAATAATCATAAAGCAAATAAGTTACTCTAACAAACATTCAGCATTTAATGGCTGAAGTTTCTCCACAGAAGGCTTACTTTCATTTGCCTAAGGATTCCCAAAGAATAGTAACTTACCTTATATCTGTGATTATAATGATGTGTTCACAGTTCCCTTGGTGGCAGTAAAGGTATGGAAAGCCAATTTTGAGGGATAAATCATTAAATACATAGTCCTCCATCTTAACAGACTGAAGATTTTCATAGCCTCTGTCATGAGATTCTGACCACTCTATAATTGTTCTGAAAACAGAAAGGCTATCAGCATAGCAAAGCTATGAACTGTGAATGCACAGAAAAAGAAGCCTTGGGGGACATGCAAAACTCTTCACTGAAACACAGTTAAATAATGGAAATCAAAACATTTCACAACATTTTGTAATAATTTAAGGTGATTTCACAGCAATACCACAACCCCTTGGAAATGTGCACTGCTTTTGTGGAACATCTGCCTTTCAGTCCTCACCAGGCAGCTTCCTGAGGAGTTTTAGTCAGTGTATGCGGCTGATGGCACCCATCCAGGTCAGATTGTTTGCAGCACAATACTTCTCAAGTAGTCCAGTAATTCAAGTTACTAGCAGGTCATTTTGCCCCCTTGGTCAATAACTTTGTTTTAAAGTACTAAAAAGCTTTTTTTATTTTGCTTTTGTCAAGGAGAAACACAAAGCTGACAAGTGCAGTTACATTTCCAAAATTTAGCACTAGAAGGGCACTGGCCACTGTCAATTTCTTTTTGGCTTTTCAGCACACTCCTACACACAAGGCATCTAACTCTAAAAGCTGTGTATGCTATGACAAGCCCTTCTATGAACATCATTGTTGTTCACAGACAGAAAGACAAGAAGTAAAGTATTAATTTCCCTGAAGTCACATACAAGTCTGGCAGAACAACGGGGTCCAAACTCAGCTCTTCCATACCAGCCATTTTAAACATTTTGATCTCCTAAATCTCACTGGTGTATCAGCAAGTGTATCATACTTCCTTAAGTATCTTATCTGATAACCGTAAGTAAGATATCACAGTGTATCATACTTCCTTAAAATCTCAGATTTCTTTTCTGATCAGTCACACAGACCCCAAGTTGACTTTACAGTGAAGGCATTCAGCATATTTTCAAGACTGAGGAGGACAACCACAGCTGAGCTTATTGTCTTTCTGACCCATCTTCTACCTCACAGGCAAGTCTTTGAATTGCCATCACAAGTAGGGAGGGCACTTACAAAGCCAGTACAAAATGGCACCTGTCACCTTACACAGAAATTCCATCTCAACAGAGCAAAACAGGACTTGCAGGTTAAAAAATGTATTCATACTCTTTTCAAAAGTGAAGCAAATGGAAGGAATAACTAGAGCAAGTAAGTTAAACTTCTTTGTAAAAATCAATTAATCACAGAAAAACAGTAGAAAAAGTCCATTCCAGCTTCATACTCCAGACATTCCAGTATCTGAAACACCACAAGTCATAAACAAAATGAAACAAATTTTACATTCCTTATGGTTTTCCTTAGTTAGCATCTACAAATACTGTACCTGCTCAGATCTCTGCACTCTGGGTATCTTTTATCATTATAGAAGATGCCTTCAAAATAGAAGAAGGCAGATTTGTAGAGATCCTGAGAGACAGAGGGAGAAGTCTCCATTAGTGTTATGAGACATTAAACACCTTAAACAAGAACATGTCAAAAATCCAAGCATTTTAGGTATCTAAATTATATTAAGAGATGTCATTCTACTGGTGTCTAAGAAAAGTTCTGCTCTGATTGTAGATGCTGGTGTGACAGCTAGGCTCATATGGTTGCCAACCACGCAGCTACTCTGCTGATATGTCTCTCAAGCCATTACAGGTTACTTGAGTGCTCTTCTCTTATTTTTGTCCCCATCATAGCAGTTATGGACTTCCACAAAAACACAGAACGAGAACATAAGCATCACTGCCCAAATTCAATAATTGCTAGGCACTGACTTTAAAAAAGAGTAGTATTTTAAAAAATCAGCAAGATGCAGTGCGTTGACTTTGGGTGGCTACCAGATACCTATCCAGCTCTCTCTCACTTCTCTTTCTTAACAGGACTGTGGAAAAAAAAGACAGGCAAGCTCATGGATTGAGATAAAGGCAGCTTAATGAGAAAAATGCAAAGGCTGCATGCAGAAGCAAAGCAAAAAAAAAGATTTAGTCCCTATTTCCCATCAGCAGGTAATGGTCAGGCATTGGAATAAGCTGCTCAGGGAAGTGGTGAAATCGCCGTCCCTGGGAATGTTGAAAAGGTGTGTGAATGTGGCACTTAGAGATATAGTTTACAGAACATGATGACAGCAGGTTAATGGTTAGCTCAGCTTCTAGAGTTGGTTTGGCATCTGGTGACTCTTGCATTGCTGGTACAACTGCCATAAACTGTTAATTATCTTTGATAGAGGAGAATGTTACAAATGGACTGTCTACATGCGACAAACTTTGTAATTAAGGGAGCACTTTGAAGGATGATTGATTTTCTAGTGAGACTCTAGAAGTGAGGTGACTGGACCTTCCAGAATTGTACTTCTGTTTTGTTTATACAGATGTGACCAGGAAGTGCTCTCCTGTGGTAGTTGTGCCTGAGTGTGCACATGTGTGTGTGCAGGGGACAAGACTTCAATAATTCTCTGTCATTTCAGTGAAAAGTACTTTGTGTTCTGATCAAGCGCACAAAGACTGGCTGGTATGGAGTTAACTTACCTCACAGCAGCCCCTCTAGTGCATGCTCTGCATTTTTGGCAAGGGGGAGTGGATGATACACCAGTGTTTTGGCTACTGCTGAGCAGCACTTGCACAGCTTCAAGGCTGTCTCTTCAAGTCTCCCCAAGACCAGTGGGCTGGGGCTGGGTGAGAGGCTATGTAGCTGGGACAGCTGACCCAAACTGATCCAAAGGACATTCCATGTCATATGATGCTGCACTCAGCAATAAGAGCTGGAGGAAAAGAGGAAGAGGCCATTCATGGGGAAAGCATTCATCTTCCAAAGCAGCCACTATGCATGCTGAGGCCCTGCTTCCAAGGAAGTGGTTGGAATAGAATCATAAAATCATTAATGTTGTAAAAGACCTCTAAGATCATCAAGTCCAACCATTAACCCAGCACTGCCATGTTCACCACTTAATTGTACCCCAAATGCCACATCCACACTTTTTTGAACACTTTCATGGGTAGCCTCTTCCAATGTCTGACCACCCTTGCAGTGAATAAATGTTTCCTAACACCCGTCCAATCTAAACCTTCTTTGTTGCAATTTGAGGCTGTTTCCTCTCATCCTACCTCTTGTTACCCAGCAGAACTGATGCCCTACCTGGCTACACCCTCCTCACCCTCCTTTCAGATAGTTGTAGAGAGTGATAATGTCTCCCTTGAGCCTCCTTTTCTCCCTCAGCCACTCTTCAAGGACTTGATAAAGATTTTCCCTATTTATTCTAAATAGGAAAACCATGGACAACCAGGCACTCTACATCACCAGACCAGTGTGGGGATGCTCATTTGTGCCCAGAGGTCTCTTGGAGCTATTAACTCTAGGCTGTCAAAACACAGGAAAAGCGGACACCAGAACCAAAGACAGGGCTTCTCAGATGACCTGCACAAAAACACAGTGGTAGGAATGTGTTTTACATTCAGACTTTTTGATTAATTTCTGTCTATCACCGTTACCTCCTTCAGCTGCTGACACAAAACTGGAAGGAGTGGCTGATACACCAGATGATCCTGCTGCCAGCCAGAGGGATCTTAACAGCCCAGAGAAATTGGCCAACAAGAAGTTGGTGAGGTTGAACAAGGAGAAATGCAAGGTCTTGCCCTTGGGGATAACAAGGGCTCCATTGTATGCTGGGGGCCACTCAGCTGGAAAGCAGCTAGGCAAAAAGGATCCTGATGGATCCCAAACTGAACATGAGCCAACGTGTTCTTGCAGCCAAGACAGCAGATGGAGCAGATGGGATCCTGTGCTGCATTAGATAAAATACTACCAGCAGGTCAAGGGAGGTGATCCTTCAGTTCTCCTCAGCACTAATGAGGCCATAACTTAAGTCCTCTCTTCAGTTCTTGGCTACTCAGTGTAAGAGAGACATGGACATACTGGAGAAAGAGTCCCACAAGGGCCATGAAGATGAAGGGGCTGCAGCATCTCTCCTAAAAGGAGTGGCTGAGAAAGCTGTGAGTGATAACCCTGAAGAGAAAGCTCAGGTAGAGGAATCTTTTTAACATACACAATACCTCTAGCGAGGGTGCAAAGAGGATGGAGCCAGGCTCATTTTACTGGTGCCAAGTGACAGGATCAGAGTCAACAGGCACAAACTGAAACACCTGCAGTTCCTCCTGAACCTCAAGAAACACTTCTTTACTGTGAAGGTGACTGAACACTGACACAGGTTGTCCATGGAGGTTGTGCAACCTCCATCCTTGGAGATAGGCAAAAGAAGTCAGGACATGGTCATGGACAACCAGCTGTAGGTGGCCTTGCTTGAGCGGAGGGGGTAGACGAGATGACCTCCACAAGTCCCTTTAAACCTCAACCATTCGATCATATGACATATATGTCATACAATGTATGATCAATTTCAGTATTTTCAACTAGACGACTTGTTTTGCTCATATCCAGAGAGCACCTGGCAACTTTAGGAGAGAAGAATAATCTTCATCCCTACTTTCAGCACCCAGTTGCAAACAACAAAGCATAGTGGGATGGTTCCACATTTAGCTATTACCTCTGGTGTTTCAGAATATCTCTTAAAATAAAATCATTCCACAGTGATATATCTATCCAAAACTCACTGCTAGTGTTTCTATTTTCTAGCAGTAGCAATGACGATGTTTTTTGTGACATCGCGCAAAACAGATCACCTTGGTAATGCCACTATGAAGTATTTACCTACAGTGCAACCAACAGGCAGAACCAGTGCAGCTGAATTTGGGACTGAAGAAAAAACAACAAAACAACATTCTACCTCCTTCTCTATGTTTTCAAGGCTCCTATACATGTAGAGGGTTCCACATAGAAAGTTTTACCTTGCTGATGTGCTCTGGTGCTTGATCTGGCTGACTGCTGAACTCACCACCTATCTGGAGGTCACTGACACAGGAAATCGAGTCCCTCAGCTCAGTGAGCTTCTGGCTGCCCAGTACAAGGACTGTTTGGTAGGGTTTGTGATCTTTATGCTACGAAGAACACAGCATACAAACTTCAGATAAATTATAACTTGTCAGCCTTAGCACTGCTCTTCATTTGACAGCTTAAGGTCATTACTGGTAGCATCTGGCACATCACTTCTCTGAATAGCATCTTGCCACAGCCTCTCCTAAGACTGACATTTATATGTTTTATTCAGAAACTCAAAAGTTACATTCTCCATTGGAAAGTGCAGGAAAGATGGAAAGTCAGAGCTCACTTATCCCAGATCCAGAAAGAGTACTTTAGTTTTCATGTATTTAGTTTCAGATTTTGAGCTTTCTGTAAAATAACTACTGAGTAATTACTGTAAAAGTTTTATTATGTAAACTGCTAACAGAATGAAAGCCAGATTCTGAAAGAGCCTTAAGAAATTGCCAGAATTTAAGGATTTACCACATGTCTTCAGTGGACTCACTGATTTTAACTGCTTGGGAGAGCAAGATATTACCTGAATAGCAAAGAATCAGAATACAACCCAGAAAATTTCATACCAACCTTCTGAAATATAACAGGATAAAAGATGTTCAGAGTTAAAAGAAGTTCTCCCTCCTCAATTAGATCTGTTGGATTGTCTGGCCTCTTTCCTGTTGCATGTGACTCCTGGAAAAATATACACACATACACATATATATATTACATTTGCAACTACACATATATATATAAATATATATATATATAATAGACCGTGGTTAACAGTCCGAGAAATGTTGAGAAATGCTAACTCATTTTTAACTGTGTAGCCTTCTGACTTGAAAACAGCCTACTTCCTCCAAGTTGGAAAGGTGAGAAACTGCTCTAACTACTTATTTCAAGCATGTTCCTTCATTTCTCAGCTTTGTTGCAAGATAGCTCACTATTGAGAGGCCTTGCTTAAAGGAATTAGAGTCTGCTGTCATTCTGCACTCATGGAACTCAGCAGCTACCAACTTTCACCACTTAGTGCTTTGAAATGGTCTTTGAATGCTTTCATATGTAAAGGGGGACTGCAATCCTCAACTTGGGAAACACTGACCTAGAAAATATACGCAGAATGAAGTATATGAAAATTACAGTTAGTGCAACACTTCCTCTTATTGGGGAAGCTAGACATAGCTGGAGGCCACAATTTCTCCAAAATCCAAACCCAAAACCCAGCACTGCCCTTGCCACAGTACTGTGTTTTAGAATAGAAGTAAATGCATCCCTACATTTCCATCCTGCTTTGTGTTTAAGACATAGCCCAGCTGTGAGAATGAGGGAGAGCACTTTTCTGTGGCAGTTTCCTCCTTTCCTGACAAATCAAGAGAGAATACTGCCTGCACAAACACTTCCCACCAGCACAGAGTATTCCTCAGATTTAGTAACAGGAACTTGTACTCCTGTAAGACTTCAAAGACACTTGTGCTCTCTGCCTTGCTTCTGCCCTCCTTATGTGACACATTCCGAACCCATGTTTCTTAATGCTCCCCTCCTGTACAGAGGCACTGTGGCCCCAAACCACAGAATCACAGCTCTGACACAGCTTGCTTAAAGAATGCAATAAATGGCCATGTGCTCATTCTTCAGAAACAGTAGTAAGACACCACTCAATGAAACCCTTTATGAAGGTTTCTGTTGCTAATATTTTCTCAGATATTCCCCAGGCTAAGAGCCCAGCAGAGTAGTTGCATCGTGTTGTTTACATAATGTGCCTGGGTCTCTGAACAGCTGAAACATGATAACTCACAACAGACCAGGAAACCTCAAGGAGAAAAAACATCTAATAGTCACATGAGGTTCTTTCCTCACTACACTTCTGTCCCTAATTTTTAAAGGAGTTAATGGCTTGTTCAAGCCATGGACTCCAGTGCCTCAGTGTCCCTGGAAGAGTTCAAAGAATGTGTGTATGTGGTGCTTAGGGATACAGTTTAAGGGTGGATTTGGCAGAGTTAAGGTAATGGTTGGGCTCAATGATCCTAAAGGTCTTTTAACCTTAATGCTTCTATGAACATTTATGAAATGAGGTTTTGCTGTTTAGGATTTCAATGACTGTGAAGAAATCATAAAAAAAAAGGTACTAAACATAGTTTAAATTTTCCAATAAGGCTTTTGAGGGGCTGATGACTACATTTCTGGTTCCTGGCAGTTCAGAATGGCTGAAAAACTTGGGTTACAAAGCTCAGAATTAGGAATTTACCACCACTGTGCTGCTACTGTCTTCCTCTTTCAGCCCTACAGAAATTAGCTCACAGTCATTCACACACTGAAGCTTAGTTTCCAACACTGGACTCCAGGAGCAAAAACATCACACTTTTTGTCCAGCTGTATGTTCACAGCAATTAAAAAAAGCAGTCATATAGTGGTAATGAGCTGGAGTTCCTCCTTAACTGCCTCCAGTATTAATAGACAGTTAAGAGCAGACTTCCTGTCCTATCTTTCTATAAAATGTCTTTATCCTTAATCATTACCCGCAAACTTGTATCTGCAAACATTTACAGTGTACATTGCATAGTGGTGAATAAAAAAGCAACCAGAAGTTGGATTCTGGTTGTCTTGAGATCCTAGGAGATGACAGGCAACTTACCATCTCATAGGTAAGAGTTTCTTGTCTGCAAGCACGATCCACAATAATTGTTTCTTCTCTCCTCTCTAAGTTCTTCTTTCTAATTCTGAGGGGCAAGAACAAAAGACAAAATTTTATTCAACAACTTCCATGTAGAATTTCAAGAATTTCATATTTTTAAATGACACAAGCTACTACAGAGCAGCTTTCAAAGAGCAGGATTCCTGCCTGTCTTAGTGGGACAGACTAACTTAAAATACTCATCTCCTGACTCTCATAAAACCTGATAGTGCACAGGCCAGCTTGTGGATTTCAGCCTGCAGGTTTTTTTCCCCTTATGTGCAAATAACAGGTTGTTTGTGAGCAGTTTTACACTCACAAGAAAACACAGTAAAATGTTGTCTGAAGAGGCTGTTCTAGGACAGAACACTTTGCGATCTTTGAGGAAGCTGTTTCAACAATTCCTTCCACTTTAAAAAAACTGAATTCACATTCAAGCAAAACACAAGGAAAGAAACAACCCACAAATATTCTTTCTTAGCCCAATAGCATAGATACTTAAAAAAACCCCCCAAAACAAACCTTCATTATCATTTGTATAAGAAAGAGTACCATAAGTAGAATACCTACTAAAATACATGCACTTAACTACTGCATGAACGCCAAATCCTTAACATCCAGGACAAGTTTACTGACCCTCCAGACCTTCCTAAGGATTTTCAGTAACAATCAGACTTAACACTGATCACAGTCTAAACACATTTCTTCGTATTAGTGTTACATAAAGTACAGCAAAGGTCTGAAATGGACAAGCATGAGTTCAAGTTTGCTAACTGATAGAAACCTAACATATATTGAATAACCTTTGAAATGCACCAGTAGAATCAACTAATTCTATGAACAAAAAAAAATTCAACAAAACAGAGTAGGTTCAGATAAAGAGGTTATCTGGATACAGCATCAGCACTTACACTCAGGCTGTTACAGTGTGACTGTGAGTTACTAGAGGTATGATACACAGGTCTCCTTGGAGGAACCTCACACACATGATTACCAGAAGACCCCTGCACACTCCAAACTTAGGCACTACTTCAGAAGCAACTAGGTCCAGAAATCCTCTTCCAATAAGAAAGATATTCTGTATATCTTAATAAAAATTCCTAAGCAACATTCAAGCAGAAGACTCAACCAATGACCCCATAATAAGCTGGTGTTTCTGCCCTTACGGTATTTTTTACGACGCTCCAGAAAGTACACCACTGCCTGTAAAGGAAACAAGCAGCCAGCTGTACTTCTGTGCCAATTTTCCACCCCACCCCAAATAAGGGTACCGTGAGAGCACTGTAACAGCATACCTAAGAGTGAGCAGACTGCTATCTTCAGGAATAACATCTGGGTCCTCTTCTTTTTCAGAAGACATTAACATATCAATGCTAGAACAATAAAAAAATAACAGATAGAATCACAGAATCATAGAACAGTTTGGGTTGGAAGGGACCCTAAAAGACCATCTAGTTCCACTTCCCTAGCACCATTGGCAGGGACACCTTTCACTGGACCAGGTTGCTCAGGGGCCCATCCAACCTGGTCTTGAACATTTCCAGGGATGGAGCATCCGCAACTTCTCTGGGCAACCTTTTTCCAGTGCCTCACCATTCTACACAGTAAAGAATTCCTTCCTGATATCTAATCTAATCTTAATCTAGCGCTATCCACTTTGGACATGGCAGTGGTTTCTCACAGTCTGTGAAGTATGAGAGGCAGCAGCCTAGAGGTGGTTTCACCACCTGGTTCCATTTATGGGTTCCCATTTCAGGTTGTGCACTGCAGCACACCAGATTCAGAGGAATCATACATGCATTCCTTCCTCTGCAGTCCTTCCCAGAAGCTTCTTGCATTAACCACAAAAGAATTTTATCCAGCTTAAAAACAGTCAGAGAAAAAAAATATTTAAAACAGAGAAGTTTTTGAATCAGACTTCATTGCTTTTGTCTCTCCACTTCTGCAGACTGTACAAAGGCAGGGCTTACACTGATGCCTAAGTCCACCTGCAGTTTGAATCCCAGCAAACTCTTGTGCAAACCCATCTCTTTATGGGACAAACCTACCACTGATGAAGTCCAGGAAAAACTTTCGGATGGTACCATTTATTCTCAATAACATTTTTGATTTCATTACATTCTTTTTCATTATAACCTTACAACATTCCCCATGTCAACAATAATATCACTGTAGTAATGAGGAACTATTTGGAGTGGAACTGCATAGGAATACAAAGTAATTGAGAAATAGAAGTCTGGAATCAATTGTTATCAGCAGACAACAAGCAAAAGTCAGAGACAAAATTTTGACTGTGGACAGATGGCTTTGTTCCGATGAGCCAATAAAGTCGCTCTGTATCGACTGTAATTTGAATTTACTATTGTTTAGTTACTTACCATCCAGCAACATACAAAGTTTTAAACTTTCTGTTTTACAGTTTTCATCTCAAATAGACAATAATTTTTTTAGTTTACTGAGAAAATGGAATTCTTTCAGAAGCACCATTTTAAAAGCAACTTTGCAGCAATTAGCCACAACCTCCTGGAAACAGAATAAACCGTATTTTTAGATTCCCACCTGAGGAAGCGGTGGCAGAGACAACCAAGTGAATCTTGTGTCAAGTGTAGACTGAAACACAGCTGAGAAATAGTAATTTAACTAATACAAAGATGGAGAACAGCACTTTGGAGAACACAGTTCAAGCATTAGCCATTTAGATGGGGCTGTTCTCCAGGCAGCATATAGTGCTGTGAACAGCCCACAAAATCAAGTAAATTATATCCCCTGACAGGTAAATCAACTCACAACTGACTCTTTCTGTAAAACTGAAAACACGACCAAATTATTTATCCAAAGTCTTTCGGCACATGGATCAGTGATCTCATTCACCAAAGAGCCCAAGTTACTTGAATATGTACCATTTTGAGGAAATTACTTTGTATTCAGTTCTTTAAACACCACAGGATCTGAAAATGTCTACTACCTACCACTGTGAAGTTTCACTCGCATCAAAGGTGACAGTTTCCCATTTCCCTTCTGTGCCAGAACCCACCAACAATATGCCAGAACTCACTAACAATTCTTGTGCTTTTCTTTCTTCCCATAGCCCTAGGTGGGATCTCTGGCTGTGGTATCCACACCATGCCCATTAATTGCCTGCTTCAGGGCAAAAACTAACATCCTCAGAAAAGCTGCCACAAGCAGATAGTGTGTAAAATAATTGACATAAAACCTGCTTCCTCTTTTCCTTGTAAGGACAGAAAAGTAGCTAGTGTAAAGCAATACTAACACTGAACCCCTGACAAGTTCCATGGAACCTTGCAAGCACTGGTACTGCTGTTTCTCACTCCTGAAAAGTCAGAAACCCTCAACTTCCAAAGGAAAAGCAGAGTGCTTTTTTTAGTATTAAAAGTCAGTCTAATAGCTAATTACATACGTCATTGCATCACACGCACGGAAGTCTTGAAAGGCTTTGCTGTATGGCCTTACACACAGGCCATGCTGGAACTCCCCCTGTGTAACTCCACTGCTGCCCGTGGAACTGCATGAGCAATACTTGGTCCATGGTGCTGAGGAAACCAGGCTTTACAAACAGGAAGTAAATGCTGATCCCCCCAGAAATTAAGGCTAAGTCAGTGTCAGACACCTCAGACACACAAGTGCACGCAGTACAGAGTTTGCACTAGCAACACCTCACTCCTGACTGCCACAAGCTTGGGACCCTCCTGTGTCCCCAGAGAGACTATTCCCTGCGTGCACAACAAATTCACTTGGTGCACACGGTTACAGCAGAGGGGAAAACACTGGCCATGCTGTTTAATGGAAACCAAGGTGAAGTGCAGGACAGTGATGAGAAACAATAGTTGAAAGTGTCACTTGAAAAAAGCAAAATGCAAGGTGTTACATGAATTTACATTCCCTTGAAAGATATTTTAAGGTGATCCAAAATAAGAAGGCCAAATACAACTCTCTGGAAATGTAGACATGGAAGCAGACTACCAATGAAGCTTTTAATCACTGCGACATTACTTTTCCCAGAATATTCTAGCAGCACGATGAGTTTTCTCAGTTTCAGAAATTCAAAAATATTTTAATATTTGGCCTGATACTTCAGAATAAGCAGATACAGTATTCCTATTATTCTTTATATTGCACATCTTTTAAAGGCAGTACTTTCATCACCTTTGAGACACTAATACCACAGGACTTCAGATACTAATACGTTAAGACGTTAATGCTAGCTTAATGCAGCTTTATAACATGTCCCTAGAGATATTTACAACTACCTCTTCTAATAAAACAAGAAGATGAATAGGGCTGAAGCAGAATAAGGTACCTGCAAGCCTCACCTCTCTTGACCTACCTAAAACCCACAGTGATGTGAGGCTTAGCCCAACCTATACATGCACGCAACAAATCACACAGAAGACGAAACAGGATAACATAACTCAGCATCTCCAACATTCAAGGACTTCACTCACTCAAGCACCAATTATGAATACCAAGGTAAACTTCTGTGCTCACAGACTGCTGAGGCATTTGAACAAAACCTAGAACTTTACTCTTTTGACACCTTGGTTATCTAAGAGAATTACTGATGGAATCTTCTAGATAAGGACACAATTTTACCGCTATTTAAGATCTGATGAAAACACAAGCAATCTCTAGGATGACTATCAGCATACAACTTGAGCAACATGCAAGGTATTCTTACTGAGTCAAATGCAAGTGATTGAAGATGCAAATTTTTTCCTGCACTCTGTTTGCAGGACTGTATTACAGGAAGAAAAGAGAATAAAATAATAGGAATAAAACAAAACCAAACAAAACAATGACAAAAAACAAACCAACAAATAAACAAAAAAACCCCAACAAAACAAAAAAAATAAACACCACCACCACCAAAAACCAACCAAACAAAAAAAACCACACAATAACCACAATGCACTGGGATGCCCAAAGAGTTAAATAACATTTAAACATTATACCATTTCTCCTCACCAGAAGATTCTAAATTGTCAGGAATACTTAAATGTATGCTGTGTCACTACTCTAAAAAAGATTTAATGATGGGCATTGAAAAACTTCATCTTCAATACACGAAAGAGTCTCTTAATCTAACACTTTTTTAAAAACAGATATAAGAATATCCACATCTTCCCGTCTCTCTTCTACGCAAAGAAAACCTACTTAATTGGACAGAAGTTTTCTTAGAAGTAGTTTACAGTCAGAAAAATCTCTTTATATCCATTATGTGTTCATTTCAGCACTTACAAAGTTATATTTACACCAATAAATAAATGTGATTCCAGGATATCATAGAACAGATCTTGGTGTAGTCCAGTGTTCTCACCTCTCCTCAAGAGAGGAATATGAGCAGCTCAGACCAGGTGGGTGAAAGTGATCAGAGGTAGTGGATTTGAGGTTGGCTAGTGCTAAGGAGAGACTCAAGAGGCTAGGGCCTCTTAAATTTATTTATTTAAAAGGAAAAGCCCATGGAGATTACAGACTGGGATTTCCAGCCTGAACAGGGGAAAGGTCACACCAGGATGTGCACGTTCAGCTTCATGCTCCTGCAAAGCCAACAAACAGCTGCCAGATGATCAGTTCTCACCCCTTCATACATCACCAGTCCTTTTTCTCTTTCCCAAATGACCACTGTTCACAGTACACTCAGCCTCAAACAGCACTGTTCTGTAACACCAGCAAACGCAGACAGCAAGTGAAATGCAGAAGTTCTAAACCGAGGAAAGCAGAATAGAAGAAAAAAGCAGAAGTAATGTAGGGAAAAACAAAGAAACCACAGGAAAAACTCCTTGGAATTCAAGTAAGGACAGCAACGGACAGGCTCGGGCAACAAAGTTGCCAGAGAGAATAAGGCACAGCACAGCAGCAATCAGGGACCATCTCACCTCCACTGG
Source organism: Monarcha castaneiventris obscurior (assembly GCA_026261815.1). Taxonomy (NCBI): domain Eukaryota; kingdom Metazoa; phylum Chordata; class Aves; order Passeriformes; family Monarchidae; genus Monarcha; species Monarcha castaneiventris. The sequence continues at coordinate 12,917,645 of JAMPIT010000390.1, forward strand.
AAGAGCTCACAGAGTAATTGCCACAGTTTCTGCCACACCAGAATACATTTTTTTTTTTAAACCAACATCATTCTCTATTTTTACTAAGTCTAGAAATGGTAAAAACTTATGCTAGTCACCAGAACTGTGACAGCTGAAGCACAAAGCTATACAGATAGGAACAGAACTCTGGAATGACTTCCTTACTGATGGACTACAGATAAGTCACCAACTGTGACGCTTTCTACATGAATTATTGCCTGAAATCAGGCCTTTTCTACAGGTGAAGGACAATTCTCACTATCCATGTGACCAGAAAGCCTTCCAGCTATAGCGTGTTAGATGCTGCCGCTGCTTCAACTCCCTCAAAGCGCTTGCACAGCTCTGACTTCACCACCAGCTCTGAGAAAAACAAGTCAGTTGAGGCCAAGGACCAAGAGATGCTCAACAGGGACTGTATGCTGCCAGCTACCTGAACTACTCTAATGATGTTTTTAAGGGATTCAAACTAAAAGAGAGTAGGCTTCGATTAGCACCCAGAAGTAGTTCTCTGCTGTGAGGGTGGTGAGGCACTGGAACAGGCTGGGCATAGAAGCTGTGGATGCCCCATCCCTGGCAGTATTCAAGGCCAGGCCGGATGGGGCTTTGAGCAACCTGCTCTAGAGAAAGGTGTCCCTGTCCATTGCAGGGGGGTTGGAACAAGATGATCCCTTCCAACCCGAACCTCTCTGTGATTTTAGGATTCTATGTTAATACAAACAGATGCCTGGCTTTTTAGGATTCTATGTTAATACAAACAGATGCCTGGCTTATTTCTTCATATAAGGTATATGTTTCATTGTGCATCTGGTCTTAAAACCATGCAGCTGTTTAGATACCTTTAAGTACTTAACCAGTACTATGTGGCTAAACGCTTACTCATGTAACTTCTTAAGCGCCAAACTGTTTGTTCACAATTCAACGTAATTGAATCCGTTACAACTCACGGATGTAACAAAGTTTCCACCACTGGAGCACCACCCTCCAGAAAAACTGCCTTCTCCACTGCACATTTGGCCTACAGAGATGATGGTGAGCAACTCTTCATCAGGAACTTACTACAGGATAAGGAGTACTGACTGCAAATGAAAAAGAGGGAAATTTAGATTCGGTATTAGGAAGAAATTCTTTACTGTGAGGGTGGTGAGGGACTGGAACAGGTTGCCCAGAGAAGCTGTAGATGCCGGAATTCTGTCAGTGTTCAAGGCCAGGCTGGATGGAACTCTAAGCTATGTGGTCTAGTGGGACGTGTCCCTGCACATGGCATGGAGCTACATGGCCTTTAAGGTCCATTACAACCCCCTGACAGTCTAGGATTCTGTATTTACCCGGGAAATAGAAACAAACACGTGCCACAGGCCCGGAAGAGGCTGCTCTGGAGCAGTTTTGCCCGAACACCTCCCACCTCTCTTGAGGAACCGCTGCGGCGCCCGGCGACAGCGCCAGCCACCTCCCCCGCACCAGCGCCGAACGAGGCCACCGGCGTCCCCCTCACACCGGAGCCGCCAATCCCGGCCTGGAGACAGCCGGACTTCCCCACCTGCAGACGGCGCGCAGCTCGGCCGCCGTGCCCGGGGCGCAGCCCAGCGCCGCCGCCACGGCCGCGTCCTCCTCCCCCTCCGCCGCCTCGGCCGCCAGCGAGAGGTCGGGCGGCCCCAGCAGCCGCCGCCAGCCGCGGCCCAGGGAGCCCACGCGGAACGCGCGCGTGTACAGCTCCGCCGACTCGTACTCGGGCGCGGCCGCCTCCGCCATGGCCCCGAGGCCCGCCCTCCGCCCGGCGCCGCCACACGCGTCACGGGCCGCGGCCGGAAGCGGCGCTGCTGCGGAGCCGAGCGGGGGCGGTGCTGCGGGGCGGGGCGGAGGCGGTGCGGGGGCGGTGCGGAGCCGTGCGGCGGCCGTGCGGGAGCGGTGCGGCGGAGCCGTGCGGGGGCGGTGCGGGGGCGGTGCTGCGGGGGCGGTGCGGGGCCGTGCGGGACCGGTGCGGAGCCGTGCGGGGGCGGGGCCGGTGCGGGGGCGGTGCTGCGGAGCCGTGCTGGGGCGGTGCTACGGGGGCGGTGCGGGGCCGTGCTGAGGCGGTGCTACGGGGGCGGTGCGGGGCCGTGCGGGGGCCGTGCTGAGGCGAGGCGGTGCGGTGCCGTGCTGAGGCGGTGCGGGGCCGTGCGGGGGCAGGGCCCAGCCCGGGGGCGGCCGGGAGTGGAGCTGCGGAGCTCCTCCTACCAGGCGGGAAGGAGCGAGCAGCGTTCGCTAGGGAGAAAACAACTCCCAAAAGCAAAAAACCAAACAGAACACGCACCACCCCCCGAAAATAATTTCTCAGTTAATTAAAAAACGCACCGCGTCCATTGTTTTTCAGCGGTACAAACACTTCCACACAGAATCAAGGTTGGAAAAGACCTCTGAGATCACTGAGTCCAGCCTGTGTTCGAACCTTGTCATCTAGACCACCGAAACTAAGTGCCACATCCAGTCTTTCCTTAAACACCTCCAGGGACAGTGGCTCCACCACCTCCTTTCGCAGCCCATTCCAATGCCCAATCAGCCTTGCTGTGAAGAAATTCTTCCTAATGTAGAACCTAGACCTCTTCTGGCACAGCTTCAGATGGTCCTCTCATCCTGCCACTTGTTACCTAGGAAAAAAGACCGATCCCCACCTGGCTGCAAACTCCTTTAATATCCTTTATTGGAAAACCACTTTTTCTCCTCCCAAAGTGAAAACTTAATGCATTGGTTGGTACAATGAACAAGGCTAATGAGATACATAACCTTTTACCCGACTAACACTGCTCGTACCAACACTTTAAAAGAACAGATATATGCCAACCATCTGGCAATGCCCCACTGAAGTAGTGTGATAAAGCTGCCATAAGCGCTATCTTTTAAGGAAGATGGCAGAAGTAATTCTGGATTGCCCTAATCTGATACACCTGATGCACATACCTGTGTATGTGCATAGCCTTTGCGCTTGCTTCAGGACAACATATTAATGGAATCACAGAATCAAAGAATGGTTTGCGTTCAAAGGGACTTTAGAGATCATCTAGCTACAACCCTCATTGCTGTGAACAGGGATACCTTCTACTAGAACAGATTGCTCAAAGCCCTGTCTGGCCTGGTCTTCAACAGTGCCAGAGATGGGACATCCACAACTTTTCTGGGCAACCTACTCCAGTGCCTCACCCTCACAGTGAAGAATTTCATCCTAACATCTAATCTAAACTTGCCCTCTTTCAATTTAAAATCATTGCCTCTTCTCTTGTCACTATCTGCCTTTATAAAAACTCTTTTTCCTTTTCTTAAGTCCCCTTGCAGTACTGGAAGGCCGTACTGAAATCTCGCTGAAGCCTTCTCTTCTCCATGCTGAACAAGTCCAGCTATCTCAGCTATTCCTCTTACTTCTCTAACTAGAAAAGTGATACTGGGAAAAAAGAAAGGTGTATTAGCAGATGGTGTTGAAGCAAGGGGTGAAGATAAGACCAGAAAAAGTTCATGGAAGGAGACTTTGCATGCTGTGTGGAATGGGCTGTATGCCGAGAGAGAAGGTTATGAGATGTGCCTGGTAGTTTTCACAAAGCAAAGTAATACAGGAGGAATTCAGAATGTAAGAAAGTCCAGCCAGGGCATATTTTGCTTTGCTTAGCAATAATAATGTGGCCTAAAGCCCTTATAGCTCCCCTAGTTATATTTAGACTTGCACTGCATTTCAATGCTGAATTCTTTTATTAACTCCCATTAACATCTGCCTCTTAATTGTAGTTATTATTCCCCATTATTAAAGTTTTCCTGAGCTTCATTTTTCCTGTAAGTGTAGACAGTCTGTGTTTCCTTCCTCAGTTACACCCTCTGATTTCTTCATCCATCACCTTTGTGCTTCATGACACTCCTCAGCACTGGAAGAAGCTCTTGATTAAGGGCTGTTGCCCTCACTTCGTGTTGAATCCTCCCTGAAACCTATTTGTTGTCCCATGAGGAATCTCATTCAAATTTCCCAGGCCATGCCTGCCTTGTTATGTGTTTGTTATTATCTCTGATGCTCTGTTTATATTATGAACATACCTTTTCCCTTTGCGTACTTGCAACATTACCTGAAATTTGAAAACGCCCCATCACTTATCTGATTTAGCCACATCTAGGGTGGAAGTGACACAGCTGTACTGATCTAAGCGCAGCATTGACATAAACAGGTAGGAGAAATTTCAGCCAAGAGTTGCAGGATTAAACCCTGCTCTTTCAGAAAGCTATCAGGGATTTTTAGTGTTCATAGAAAGGAGATAAGATACTTGTTTCAAAAACCTTCCTTGGAAAACCAAACACTGGAAATCAGTCAGCAGGGTTTTTGTTGTAAGACCATGTGAAAATGACATCACAGAAAGCACAAGGGTGGTCACTGCCAACCGCATCACTGTCACTGAGGGGAGCAAGGTTTGGAAGGAGCTAGAGGCTGCTGTGCTGTAGTTAGTCATGCTTTTTGGAATAATCTCATGGGCTTTTCAGTTAGACATATGAATTTCCCTCACTGTCTCTCTTCCTCCTCCTCGTGTTGGGTTTGATTTTGGAGTTCTTCTGTATTCATTAAAAAAAATCCAGACCAGTAAAGTTCATAGACCTCAAGCAGGAGGACTGAATAAGAAGCTCAAGGAGCAGCTAAGTTGAAAATACCAAAGCTGGTAATTTTTAACCGTGAATGGATAATACGTTTTCTGTTTTGTTTCCAAACTTCAATACTAAGCAATCATATACTTATAAAGCCACTCCACTCAATCCAAATCCTCTTAAGAACAAAAAGAGCTATTTATTTTAATTGCTTGGAATTAATCTGCCCTTTATATACTAGGCATAAGACGCAAGGGCATTTAAAAGTTTCCAAGAGGTATTTACTTTTCTCTGCTGGAAATAACTTAATAATTCAACAATAGAGCAATGAAGAATGTATGAACAACTCGAGTGTAAACTTTGCAGGTATTAGGCTGAACTCTTTAAGAAGTGCTGAAATCCAAAGAGCATTGAAAGTACACTGAGTTAGAGAAGTGAAGATAGTACAAAAGATGATTGGAAAATAAACTAATAAAAGCACTGTACATGCAAGAGGAATCAGGAAAAATTGTAACTAATTGCCACTGAAGTAATCAGGTAGCCTGTATTTTGTAGTACTGTGGTATCCTGTGAGCTTGAAAGACTGGTTTTCAGAGCTTCCATGTTCACAATTACAGCTACAGTCAGTAAATGCTGTGGATATATAACAATTTTGAAAAGCCAATCCTAAATGGTCCAGTGAGTCTAAGGTAAAGACTAAACCCCTGAGTTCCAGGCTAGTCTTTTAACACACAAAACACCCTTCATTCCTTTATTGACTCACACAGCTCCAGAAGCCCATAAATATTTGTGAAGCTAATCACATCCCATGGCAGTATTGAGTAGTACTTCCTCTAACAGACGTAGCCTTAATATATGTGAGAGAATGTGTATTAAAGAGTAGTTTTGTGGCTTAATCATAAATCAAATTTTATGCTATTCTCAGCATCTCACATCACCAAATTTACTGGGCATCCACTTCAATCCAGAAAAATCACTGTGCTCATCACTTAAGCTCCAGCAGGAGTGTCATGACTAACAAACTTAGTGTTTGTAGGTAGTCCAAAAATACCTTTGGCAAACCGGTGTTGAACATAATTCAGTGTTTCAGAATTAACTTCATCCTTTTTGTTACACCAAGCTTGAGCTCTATGTTGTCATTGTACCTTGTCAGACAAGGAACATTCTCACTGTTTTCTAAGCACTGACTGTGTCAGCACAGCAATTACAGAGCTATGCAGAGGATTGTAATTTTAGGAGATGAACTTTCAGCAGTTGTCAGTTTTTCTTTGTCATACACTCTACTTCGGGCTTTTGTTCTGAGGATGCTGCTGATTTCTGGACAGCAGCACCCAAAGTACTGATCAAACCCAGTTGAAAGTACTCCCCAAACCCTTCTGAGCAATCATTTTTTAACTTGGCCTAAAATAAGCTGTAATGTTTATAGTATGATCTCACACAGAGTTGCATCAGAATGGTTGTTCCCACCAGGAGGGGGAACAAAAGGGAAGACCTAACAGTGTCTATCCTGTCACTGCTTCTAAAATTCCCATGACAATGAATAGTGGTCTAGGGGTGTAACAATCTTTGCATCAAAGATTCCCAAAGTCAGCCACTAGCACCTTTTACTATTACACCTGAACAAGAATTATGCATTCCTAAAATGTAGCTATAGTTGGGACAAAACATATCTTACATTACTTTTACAATAAATATAATAAAATATTAATGCATGGTAACATGTCATAATGGCTCTACATAGATCTTTGTTTAAACATGAAACACTGCAAGCAATTTGAAAGCTGGGTAACTAAAATATAATTATGTCCAAAAACATAATTATAAAATTTAACTGACTTTTGGTTGAGTTCACATTTGGTTCAGATGATTTTTGCATCTCTTCTCAAAAGTGAGGGCATTTCCCAAGCACAGCATGCTGTTCTGCCAGGGTATATAGTACGTTGTTTTGCTCTCACTCAAGGTAAATAGAAACAACTAAAAAAAACCAAACCAAACAAAAACAAAAAAAGGGAGGAAACATCTGTGATTGGTAATTCCTGATTTTTTTTCATGTCTGAATATTGCATTTACATAACTCAATTGAGAATCGAATTAATACAGGAAGCTTTCATCTCATGAATATTGAGTAGTCAGAATGATTTCCCTCTAGGGTTTTCATCTATCTCTAATGCTTGTTCTTGCCTGCCGCTGTTAAAGCAGATGACAGTTGAAGAAGAAAAGATTAAGAGAAAGATGGAATGTATATAATCCAAACCAGACTAAACAGGGGTTTAGTTTTTAGATGTTGCTGAACCACATCATTCTGACAGCTGAATTCGGGTAGACTATTGGAACAAGCAATGAAGTCAGCCAAAGGTGCCAGTTAAATTTAAAAATTGTAAGATGTAGGATGTACTAAGTATTTGATTCACCTTGGTGGGATCTCTTTTCAAGGTTCACACTAGTCTTTATCACAGACATTTTTCTTTCAGGAAATTTTTGCCAAAATGTTTCCATCATCAAAAGTTTAGATCTTCTTTCCAGAAAATTTGGTCTGAATCTCAATGACTGTCAACATGACTTCACTTTCTAAGGCCAAACTACAGGTTTATGGCATAGGAACCTTTTGTAAGTCTAGCTAAGTCACATATCTAACGAAAGACTAAGAAAATGTTTATAAGTACAGTTTTACATACCAGTTTACCTAAGAAGGTGAAATAGTACAGAAAAGGTGCAGATTTGCAGGGACAGGTTGCACTACAACAGAATTACTTAGCCTTTTCCCAGTGTCAGCTACCAGTATACTTGTGCAAGACCTAAGGAACTATAAACTTCTTCCAGGCAATTTCCCCCTTCTAGCTGAAGTCCTTTACAGTCCCATAAAATCTTTGCATGCTATTCAAAGCATGCGAAGATTTTATGAGACTGTAAAGGACTAGTCAAGCAGGACTACAGCTGAGCTTCTGCAGGATATCTCATCTGATTGATATTCTCCCTTTGGCCGAAGACTCAGTAACAGTCTTTCATTTGGAAGTATTTCGTTTGCACTATGTGTAAATGTCCTCCCCAATTCTGAACTTGCCTTTGAAGACTGTGAAGGGAAACTTGTCACACAACTCTATAATTCATTACTGGAGTTTTTAATTTCTAAGTTTGGAGGGCTGATTACAGAATTACTCTCTACTTCTCTGGGAAAAAGAAGATGCATTTGATATCACTGTAAATTTCATTGTCTTGAAAATACACAAGATTTTAGCTATCCAAAGAAACCACCTGTTTTTGACACTGGTTGTGCCATAAATCAGCCTCTCTTGCTGGGAGAGGCCCTTTAAAGTTCTTAAAGTCCTTGCAAGGAGCTTGATAGACGGACGAGGCAAACTCGCAGTAACTGCTTCTTCAGATAGTTGTTTATTCTAGTGTTATCAGCTTAGAAAGACACAGTAGAACAGAACATGACAAGAGAAGGCGAGAAAATGGCTGCTTATCAAGATTCCAAAGCCTTTTTATAGGTAAATTATCCAATTAAAAATTGAAACGACAGATATTTTTACTTTTCATCCAATGCTCAGTAAATCACTCCGACACGCAGGCCGGAACTGCGGCATTTTTCATCCAATCATCCTAAACTACTTCTGCTGCAGAATATGGAGGACTAGAAGAAAATAGAAGGAGATAAAATCTACAAGGGTCCCTCCATCTTGGAACTTTTACTATTTATCTATTTACTACATTAATAAACCTAAAACTTCTAAATTCTTCACCCTGTGACATCCTTACATCATATTCTATCACCTAGTTCACATCTGTGTAGATTTTAGCTCCTCCCAGATGGTAGGGAGTTTTCTCCATGGATAAAGGTCAAAAACCATGCTGTCCAGGGGGGTTTTTCTCTCTAAAACAGGCAGAGAAATATTCCCTGCACTCTGGATTCCCACATGTTTTGAACTGTTATGGTTTAGTTGTGAAACGTAAAGAAAGGAGCTAATTTCAACTAACTTGCCTTGAAATTTTAGTAGTAGGTAATACCCTTCTGTCTTTGACTTCAGAAAAGTATTTCAATGTGCCAGCTTGGTAATTTCTATAGTTGTTTTATGCTACAGTCACCAGATATCAATCTGTACACTTTGGCATAATTTAAAAAAATGAATGGAAGAAAAGGAAAGAAATTCTTCTGAATAGAGACTGACTTGAAAACACTCCGAATGAGTATTTGGAATGTTTGCTGCCTTTTTAAGTAAGAAGAGGGTAAACTAACAGGTATATTCTCACAACTGCAAAAGCATTATAACAGCGTAACTTTTGTTATTGTTTTATGGTTAAGGTGTCCACTCAAAGAGATGGATGTAGTCTATAAACTATATTATGGTTATCGTTTTTCTGGCTTTCGAAGCTACATATTGAAGTCTCTGTTGGTATTTAGAGTATTTTCTTCATCTGATTAGGGTACAACCTATTATTTCTTCTTTTTTTTTTTTTTTTTTTTTTATAATTACGTTTTTCTCCTCCAAGAGCCTTAGTCATGTGCAAGGTCCCCATTTTGTCCTGTACACAGAACAAATAGAGAAAAGAGGACAGGACTATTTTGCATGTTTATTGAGTAGACAGCTGTGACACAGTGTTCTGCCCAGGGTGCCAGCAGTCATGTCCTACTGAAGAGTTCCTCCATATTCCAACTCTATTCAAGCCTGACGATGATTGTTCTTGACGGCACCTGAGGGTCTTGTCCCCATCTTACCCTTTGTACCATCTCCATGGATTACCCCTAGCAACAATTTTTGTGCAATTTAAAGGGCTTTCTATTACACCAAGTGATGATACAACCTCCTTGTTGAAAACTGGCTGTTGCCATTTCTTTAGAATATTAATAATGAATGTTCAATTTTGCCAGGATGAGTGCCAGAGACTGTCCATGTACATTTGTTCTACTCCCACCAAGAGTCAATGAACAGAGTAAATTCTGGACAGCGTTTTGCTCACAAGTGTCTGCATCTGACATAAACTGTGTGTAAATTTTTCAGTTTGCTCTGCAGGTGACCACTTTTGTTTCTTGCCTTGTTCCTGACACTCTTATGGCAAAGTTGTTTTGAAGTGGATCAATGCTGTGTTTTCTTTTCTTGTGTGTCAACCATTAAGGTATCCTGAGTGGGAGATGATAAAGTAACAAACATAGCAGTGTTTAGATAACAAAGCTGACTGGAAGAATTCTGCTTCGAGCAGTCTCAGGTAAGAGCACCTTTTGTGTACAGTTAGGCTTTTTCTTAGTAAACTCCACTGAAGCTGTCAGGCTCTCCAGTTAGGTCAGTAAGAGGCTTCCTAGCTATCAATATGAAGGCAAGCCAGTTTGCCTGTACAAAGATATATTGCCTTGGGTCCTGAAGGGACATCCAGAGAGAAGTGTTTCAAGCCTCTTAGGCAGTTTCTTGTGCTGCACTACTCATGGTCTTTGTCCCTTATATCCACCTATTAAGGTATATTAAAGTATATTAATCCTTATATCCAGACCAGCAAATCTGATTTGTCTTGAGTAGTTGAGTAGATGTGATGGAGTGTTGTGCTCTATATAGCATCCAAAACTCTAAATAGAGACAAGTTCAAGTTACCAGTAAGGAGTGCTGTCCACAAGAAAACCACTTTCTATCTCACTAGTAAACAGCGTATGAAATCAGAGGGCTTGGGAAAAAATCACTCTTCTTCTGAAAAGTCAGAGCTAACATGGATTGTAATGCTAGCAATAGCCAAATAACATTCTACAGTATACTGGCTCTTCCTTTGGCGCAAAAAGTAACCCTAAAATATTGAGGTTTTTGTAAAAACATTTTGGTTAACAGTGGCTGCTGCAAGGAGTGAAATGTTGATGGGGCAAGGCGAGCACAGATCCCCATCATAACTTGTTCTGCTGAGAGCCTATGACCTCTGAACCTGGTTATTGACAACTGTCCTGTAAGTGGGTCTTTTCAATATTTGTAGTATCCAGACAATCACAGGCAGAAAAATCTCAGCTGTGGATGGTGATTCCAGATGGATCCACATTCCTGTCAGTTTCAGGATCATTGTATGGAACTGAAAGCCTGTGTTTTTCCATGCTGATGATTCTTTCTTTTTTCTTTTTTTTTTTTTTTTCATAAATTGGTTAAAAAAACCTCACTGAGTGATTTTTTACACTTTGTGGTTGAAGAATGTGCTGGTTTGGGCTGGGGTAGAGTTAATTTTCTTCACACTGGTTAGTATGGAGCTGTGTTTTGGATTTGTGCCAGAAACAGTATTGAGATGTTTTTGTTAATACTGAAAGCCAAGGCCTTTTCCCCTTTTCATACTCCTCTGCTGGTGAGAAGACTGGGGATGCCTGGAAAGTTGGAAGGAAACACAGCCAGGACAGCTGACCCCAGCTGGCCAAGCAGATATTCCTGACCATATTGTATCATGCTCAGTGTATAAAATGGGGGGAAGAAGCTCCTGGGTGGGAGGGCATTTAGAGGGGTGGTGTTTATCTTGCCAGGTGACCAGTATGCACAATGGAGCCCTGCTTTCCTGGCAATGACTGAACATGGGAAGTGGTGAATGAATTTCTTGGTTTGCTTTGTTTGCATGTGCAGCTTTTGCTTTACCTATTAAACTGTTTTTATCTCAACCCATGAATTTTCTAGCTTTTACCGTTCTGATTCTCCTCCCAGTCCTGCTGGTGGGGGAATGAGAAAGAGGCTTTGTGGTGCTCAGTTGCCAACTGGGGTTAAACGACGACAAAGAACCACAAGCAGAAAAGTGAATTTTTAAACACTCTGTGATTTTGTGTTGCTTGGAATGTGTTTTGTTTCATCTGTGGCTTTCTCTAGAATTCTATGTTAAATCCATCATCCCAATCATCCTCTTCATATCTTGCTGTGGTTCGAGTTACTAGAGAGATTATCTCACTTCTCCTTATGGTATGACATGAAAGCTACATCCCACTTCATTATTAAAAATATCAGCTGTGTGAGGCAGATAGACTGTTCATGCTGCCAAGCAAAATAATTTGCCCCTCTAGAGTAGTATGAAAGCAAACCTTGATGTCTTCTGAAGAAAATACACTGTTACCTCCTTCAACATAGGCTTCCGACACCATTGCCAACAAAATAATTTCCCATCTTCTAAATAAAGCCCAGCTGTTAGTGACATGACTGGCAATAATCAGGCACATTTTTCGTTGTGCAGGCATAATTCAGGGAGGTACATTGCAATCAGAAACTGGAAGCTATTCCTCTAAACAAATCTATTGAATGTCAGTGATGATAATTATTAGTGATTACTCACCGATTGCAAATGTGTTCTAGATTTAGACATTCCAAAATAGGGACAGCATGGCAGTTTTTCACATGGATATGAAAGCTGAATTTTTTATTTTAACTTCTAACAATGACGCTTGGTTAGGAAAAAAGTAGTGTTCAGTAGCTGAAATCTGGACTGCCTAAGTTTAATACTGTTTTATATTTACTTCAAAGGCACATAGTATTTCAACTTGAAAAAAAAAATGAACTCCCGGAGGCAGAGGAGGAAGTATTGCCTAAAGCCTGTTAAAATAAAGAACATCAGATGAAAAATCAAATAAACTTTCTAATAGAAGAGATTTAGACTAGGTCAAAGGAAAATTGAAAGTTGTTATAATTCATTTTACCCTGGAAGCTATGCTGCATGACATTTTTGGAAGAAATCAGATCTTTTGTGAGACCAGATGGCACAGCTGGAACCTGAAATGGCAGTCTATGTGAACCATTTGAAAACTGTTTTTAATTCCTGTGGGTTTTGTTGCTGTTGTTTTTGCATTCTTTTCATCTGGAACACGGAGTTCATCTTACTGTGTGATCAGAGCAGCACTGTTGTCAATGAAACAGAGAGAAGAGGAATGCATGAGAAGGAGGACTGCAGTTTTCAATCACTGGTAGGCCTCAAGGGAGGCCTAATTAGGCAAAGAATTCAAGGAGAGCATTCTCTGTGCCCCTCTTCTCAGTGATCATGCAGGTAAGCTTTGTAGATTTAAAGAGTGTGTTGAAAAGTTGTTTCAGTTTCACCCATGGTAATTTGCATGGTAATTTGCAGACTTATGTGATGCTTCAATCAAAAAGATTTTCTACAACTAACAAAATTTAATAACTATCTCTTATTGTGCTAATAAATCTGCACTATGTTAAATGTACAATTTCAACTGATTGAATTCTTTGAGAGTTACTGTATATAACTAGACACCCTGAGATAAGCAGTATGAACAGGAGCATGGGTGCAGATGGTTTGTGCCCTCAAGAATGACGCTGACCTGGTCTTCAAAATACTGTTCTCCCTGGCTTCATTTGTTCTGCCACTTCTGTGGCTCCCAGGATGTCTGATGTCCACACTCCCTGCAGCAATGTGCCCTCTGGACACCAGGTGGCTGAGCCTGGCTCTTCGTCAGTCATACAGGACTTTTTAACTGATAATGCTCTCCACATCTCTGAGCTCCATCTCCACAGTGGCTCCATCTCTGAGCCATGGACCAAGCCAGCAATGCAAGGGAAAGGAACAAATAAACCACCACCATTTGGTCAACTGCTTCCCTGCACTCTCCTGGGTTTTCCATTGTGGAAAAAACAACTTTTTGCTGCAGAAACCTCACATGATGGCATCTTATTTGTGTAGCCAGTGCATGGGGTGAGTCCTACACAGTAAATGGATTGGTGCCATCTCAGCTGTCCTAGGTGTTTATGGTATGGGGACAGAGGTTTAAGCACTACGGCTGCTCCCTAGGAGACATTTGGTTATTATTAGCTAGTAAGGCTGCTGCTGTGGTTTGACTGACCCAGGGAAAAGCAGGCAGTAGAAAGATAGTCTCTGTAGTCTTCTCACCTTCTGCAGCTCCCAGCGAGAGGAATATGTAGTTATAAGCCAAGACTAATCTGGAGATAAGCCCATTGACCTTTGGAGGTTGAGCAAAGGTCTGTACACTAACCTATTATAGGCAGGTAGTGTATATATATTCTAGGTAATTATATGGTCTTACGTGGTTATGCAAATACCTGTGATGGTATAAAAGCTAATGACACCCTGCTTACGCAGGTTAGTCTTGTTATCCCATGTTACAGTACTGTGGCAGGAGAGCCTAGGTAGCCAGCACAAGGTCACCCAGTCAGGATGTACCTGGACAGGCAACAGAACTAGATACTCAAGCTTCATACTAGTTCTCTATCTTCCTGTGTATCCATCTGCCTTTTTATAGGGCTGCATCCCAGTGCTCTACCTTATTTTGATTATGGGTGACCTTGCATACTGGCTCAAGAAGCATAAAATCTTGTGAACACTTGAGACATGGCATTGTATTTCCTATTCCATCTTTATAAGAAAATTTTGAAACCCAAATGTGCAGGCCTTATTTGTAGTCAGTAAAGAAAACATGATCAGACACACCATTCTTAAGCTTCAACTTGCTGGATCTGTAATTTATTTTAATTCAAAACTGTCTAATCAAAAAGATTTTATTTTAAGGACACAAATATATGCCCTTCTGCTGAGTAATGACTGCTTCAGTGGGGAATTGAAAGCTTGCAAATATATGCTTGGCTTCTCAGCATGACCTAGTGTGGTTCACAGCCATCTGTGTTTACAGTAAGACATCGCCCACATGCATTAGTCTGTAAACAGTATCAAACCTCAAAGTTTTTCTTTTTTTCTCTTTCACTCTCCATATATACTCTCCTCTTCTGTGTGTCTCCATATAGGTATAAGCATCTGCCAAGATACCTTTTTTTTTTTTGCGGTCCAAGCAATCTAACAGCTCTCTGAGCTAGTGTTTTGAAGATGCCTTTGCAGTATTAGTAGATGAAAGGATTGCTAGTTGCTTGTTTTTAGTACTAGAGGGAGCATTTATTAGCTGCTTAAAACCCTACCTGGTCCTTCAGCAATCGTTGTGTATTGAGATAGCCAGTGGATATTCAAGACCCAGTCAAAATATCAAAGAGAAAAACTTGTGAGTTTCCCAAGTGCGTGAGGGTTGCTCCATTTGGCATTTGGGAACTCTCTATTTCTCCATGTTAGTTGACTTCAGACTGTCGGAAAACTGTCCTTCTCATCAGTGCTGGTGCCAGGAACAGCCACAAAATTTTTTTGCAAGTCCCTTATGTTTCTTCTAGCCTATATAAATTTTTTTGAATGTGATTATATAAAAGCCTTAAAACCCAAGATTTCCAATAGATGTCATTGGCAAAGAATGGAATTCAGATCAAGTTAGGACTCAATATTTTTTATAAGGTGTTCAGGGCACACCGACATTTCAGGTATCAAACAGGAACACGTAAGTGGGACATGTAAAGCACAGCTGTTCTTACCAATTTTGACCTCCAGGACAAGGAAATATGCTTATTCCTGTTCAAAAAAGACATGTTGCCCACATCTAACAAAGGCAAATTGACTCAACAGGAAGGAAGTTCTGTGGCTGTTGAAAAGATGAAGAAGTTCCAGCATATCCTTGCATCATAGAATTAATGGCCATGTGCAGCTCCTGAAGCAATCTTGGGATTGACCTGCACTCCTGTTCACTGCACAACCACTCCCTCTGCCAGAGGGTGAATTGCTGCTACCATGGAAGAAGCCAAGGTATTTGGTGAAAGGGAGTCTGAATGAAAAACATCTTTGTGACAAGTGTTTGTAAACACGTTAAGCATGGTGGCATGGGGAGCACCTCACTGATTGCTTTCAGCCAACTTTTACTGTTTTTTTATAAATGTCTTTTGTGACCTCCAGGCATTGACTGATCTGATTAGAAAGGTCAGGGATATGGACAGCACTGCAGAGTCTGTTGCCTGTTTGCCACATGCTTTATTTTTGACTTCCTTGAACTGATAAGAATAATGTAACTGCTCTGCTTAAGCCTTACCTATTTCTTGTCCCCCAAGTATATTGAGAATAAAGCATTACGGATCTAATGAAATATGAGAACTACTTAGAAATTATCTTAAATGCTTGGTTAAATGAAGAAAATATGCCATAAATCTTGGGCAGATACAAGGGCCTGTGATAGATAGAAAGACACACAGGCAGGATAGACACATGCCTGTCAGCCTGATCTCAGTGCCTGGCAAGGTTATGGAGCAGATCATCTTGACAGTGACTACATGGAACATGCAGTACAACCAAGGGAGCAGACCCAGCCAGAATGGGTTTAGGAAAGGCAGGTTCAGCCTTACCAATCTGATCTCCTTTTATGACCAGATAACCCACCTGGTGGATGTGGGGAAGGCTGTGTCTACCTGGATTTCAGCAAGGCCTTTGACACCACCTCCCACAGCACTCTCCTGGAAAGCTGGCAGCCCATGGCTTGGACAGGTGCAGCCTTCACTGGGTTAAGAACAGGCTCAAAGGCCAGGCCCAGAGAGTGGTGAATGGTGCTGCATCCAGTTGGTGGCTGGTCACTGGTGGGGTCCCCCAGGGATCAGTGCTGGGGCCAGTCCTGTTTAATAGCTTTATTGATGATCTGGATGAGGGCATCAAGTGCACCATTACCAAATTTGCAAATGACACCAAGCTGGGTTGGAGTATTGATCTGCTGGAGGGTAGGAGGGCTCTGCAGAGGGAGCTGGAATGGCTGGAGAGATGGGCCAAGACCAGCAGCATGACATTCAACAAGGCCAGGTGCTGAGTCCTGCACTTTGGCCACGACAGCCCCAGGCAGTGCCACAAAGCTGGGGGCTGAGTGGCTGGAAAGTGGCCCAGCAAAAAAAGGATCTGGGGGTGCTGGTGACAGTGGCTGAACATGATCCAGCTGTGCCCAGGTGGCCAAGAAGGCCAGTGGCATCCTGGCCTGTGTCAGCAATAGTGTGGCCAGCAGGACCAGGGCAGGGATCGTCCCCCTGTATTTGGCACTGGTGAGGCCACAACTCAAATCCTGTGTCCAGTTCTGGGCCTCTGTTTCAGGAAGGACACTGAGGTGCTGGAGCATGTCCAGAGAAGGTCAACAAGGCTCATGAAGGGTCTGGAGCATAAGCGCCGTGAGGAGTGGCTGAGGGAGCTGGGGTTGTTTAGCCAGGAGAAGAGGAAGCTCAGGGGTGACCTTATCACTCTCTACAACTGCCTGAAAGGAGGCTGTAGCCAGGTGGGGGTCGGTCTCTTCTCCCAGACAACCAGCAATAGGACAAGAGGACACAGCCTTAAGCTGCACCAGGAGAGGTTTAAGTTTGACATTAGGAAGAATTTCTTCACAAAAAGGGTGATTAGATACTGGAATGGGCTGCCCAGGGAGGTGGTGGAGTCACTGTCCCTGGAGGTGTTTAAGGAAAGACTGGATGTGGCATTTAGTGCCATGGTCTAGCTGACATGGAGGCAGGTGCTCAGTGTTAGGTTGGACTCAATCTCAGAGGTCTTTTCCAACCTAATTGATTCTGTGATTCTGTATGGTTCTGTGATAGACTAACAGACAGGATAAAGAAATGGACACATCAGACAAATGTAAGCAAATTACAGTAAAGCAATCTATGGTGATTTACAACATTTTAGGTAACAGTAACTTGTGCAATGAGGAATGAGAAGTTGCTTTTCCTACCGGCCTTCCCCAGAAAATTGCCTTGCAGTTTCAACAACTGAAAATGTCTGGGTAAAAATAGCCCTATAATGATTAACTCACTTTGCATTCATATCTCATGGTATCTTGTTAGTGCACCCATAATCTGAGAATGAGTTGGCAGTTCATGTACTGGAGTTGAAAAGGCCCACCCTACCTTAGTCATGTGATTCTGAGTATTTCTCACAGTAAGCACACTAAAGAAATACTGAAATTTAAAGATCCAAAAGTAAAATCAGGACTTTTAAAAGTGGGAAATGAGATTGGAGCAGCTCACACAAAACTTCAAAGTATTCTAAACTTTACCTTATAAATGAAATAAAAAGTGAAAATGTTTACTTTTCTTAATAATTGTTATGTTCTTCCATTAAAAATTAATTT
This sequence comes from Monarcha castaneiventris obscurior, assembly GCA_026261815.1. Taxonomy (NCBI): domain Eukaryota; kingdom Metazoa; phylum Chordata; class Aves; order Passeriformes; family Monarchidae; genus Monarcha; species Monarcha castaneiventris. Next base: position 12,935,166 of record JAMPIT010000390.1, read on the forward strand.
TGAAAGCTTTATTAGCTAATCAATATAGAAACTAGAAACAGGCAAAATATTATCTTGTCTATTCATGCCTTACATTCTGCTTCTGCACAGAAAACCAAAGATATTCTGTCCTCTTAGAAAATTCCTTTTTTCAATAAAAGTAGTTCTGTGGTTCTGAATGGAAACTGTAAATACTACAAAAAGTCTGAGCTGTCTCTTTATCAGTATGAACCTTAATTTTCTTACCAAGAAACAGTTCTCTTCATAATTGATAGGAATACAAACCACCTTGTCCCCCAAAGGATCTCATATCCTGGTACAAGAACATAATAATATATTTTTTTTGATCAGAATACTTCTGTGCCCAGCCAATTTATTGCTCAAATGAAATCTTCTCCTCTTATCTGTCTATAAACCAAACTTGGAACACTGAGAAAACATTCTCTTTAGAGCCTGTATACAGTCTATTAATCCCTGACTACATGCTCTTCAACATTCGGTATTTTGCGGATGCATGAACCGAAAATTTTCTTTAGACTGTATGTGGCCAGTAAACAAAATACTCATTTGGGAAATATCTACCCTTTACTTGATGTTTTGACATGTTCTGGATTTGTGCCACACATGCTGAGGACATTAATCAAGCCAGAATTACTTGAGAGAATTTATCTTCATTGCAGACAGAAGCATCCATACGAATTCCATCCATCCAAGAGAATTCCTAATGGTTTCACGGTTTTTCAAATCAAAGTAAATGCATATCCATAATACACTGATTTCCCTATCAGGGTCTGCATGTGGCCTCTAGTCAGCATATGGCTAAACCAAATATTTTCACAAAGAGCATAGCTACAGGAGAGCTTACTACAAGATGTATTAGCTCATTTGTCTCGGAAGCCCAAAATTAGCTACAAAAACACTGTAAATTCACCAGATGCTTGCTTTTTCTGCATAGTCCTTCACAAATCCACTTATCCTCAGATCCCTTTGTGAAGTATTTATCTTCACTTCTCAGTTCTTTCAGATAGCCTGCCAAATCACTGGACAAATGAGCTCCCACAAAGTACTATGCTAACATTTTGATACAGAATGCATATTTTCAGCCCTAATGGAGGACCACTGGAAAACTGCTGCACGCCAGGGTGCCATGGAAGCACACTAGCTTGGGCACAGCATCACACTATCATGCCCACTGGGCTCTTGATTAGAACCACATCAGATACAAACAACATAAAATGTGGACAAGACAAGCTTGGATTTATCTATAACTGTCCATACGCTAAATATATTTATTAAATTCTAACTAATAAAGTAAATAAAAACATTTTAAAGAAATCTGTTACACAAGCCTCGCATTTTTAGGACTTCTTAAATTACAGGTGGTTTGAATGAACTAATTAAATCATGGATACAGTTAAAATTTAAAGTAAACTCAAGAAACAAAGTACTTGTATTTAAGTTATTAAGGGATACTGTTCACTCTAATAAATATTAGTAAGAGAATACACCACCTCATATAATTCATAATGTGTCTCTCCATTGGCTAATGTGGAATTTTGAAGCCAGAGCAGTTATATTTAACCTTCAATAGCTCTTACTAATATACTAACCAAATGCCATGATGTACAGAAGAAGGTTTATGTTCTGAGATGAGACACATTAGGCTTTTCTCAGCTAAATGTATGCATTTAGCTGCAAAGCACAGAGATAGTTCCCAACCAATCTGCAGCAAAATCTCTTCACTGAAGAGGGACCAGACCTAGCATTACAGTAGGAGCTTCCAAACACAGCAGCCTACATGACAAGAGGAAGGAATAATGTCTGTTTTGTAGGTCTGTGTTTTTTAGAAAAAGCATCTATAACATGGACAATACATCAAATAAGAAGACTTAAAATACAAGCATGTAAATAAATAAATTAATAAGTGTATTTTCCAAAAGTGTGAAGGGAAGGCCTTTGGATACAATTTAGCAATTATGCTCTCTGAGTGAGGATCCTTTTTGTTTGTAGGAAGAACACTGATTTTTATATGTGACATTTTGGGTTTGGTCTCTGAGATTTTATTTTGGTGGGGGGAAGGAAGGGGTTGCTTTCAGGCATTTTCATTCCCTGATGACTTGGACACATAGCAACCATCTGTTCAGCTGGTTCAATCCTGAACATGTTGTTTTTGGAGCAATGAAAGAAAAACAAAGTGAATAGACAAAAGATGTGACATATTTTCTGGCAAGCATATATTTGAAAACTTTTGTTATTAAGGAGAAGAACATTTCTGTAAGGTGCAGTTACAGCTTTTTCCTTTGCTTTTCAAACAGTACAGTATGTAATGAAAAAACACATAGTAAGGGTTCAGCTACATAAGTAATATAATTTCAAAGATGCCACTGGCTCCAGTTATTACAGGATTTACAGGAAAGCTGTTCTATTTCTTGAAAGTAATAAAAGTATCAAAGACAAAACACAGTTTAGATTGTTAATAGGACCAAAGGTCTCAAAGGGAAAAAAGAGCCAATTAAAATTTAACCCTGGTGAAGCAATGCAGGCACATCCATAAGGGCTTATTTAACAAGACATTCTGCAGGAAGAGGTGTTCTATCATTTACAGTATGGCACGCAAACATCAAGCATCATGCTAGAGTCAGGGGTAGTGATAGCATATTTATGTATTTTATTTTCTAAACAAGTACCATAATTTAGTATGTCTTTTTATATCTTAATAAAAGGACAGCTGGATGAGAATAGTCACAGAGGTCATTTCTGACCTCTATTAATCTATAATTGTGTGAAAATGCACTTTGTCAAGAGGCTGGGAAAAAGAATACCAAAATACTTCCAATGAGATGAAATGTGATCTTGAACAGGAAGACGTTTAGAGATAAGACTGGGAATATCTGTGAGAGAAGAGAGGAGAGGAGAGGAGAGGAGAGGAGAGGAGAGGAGAGGAGAGGAGAGGAGAGGGAGGAGAGGAGAGGAGAGGAGAGGAGAGGAGAGGAGAGGAGGGAGGAGAGGAGAGGAGAGGGAGAGGAGAGGAGAGGAGAGGAGAGGAGAGGAGAGGAGAGGAGAGGAGAGGAGAGGAGAGGAGAGGAGAGGAGAGGAGAGGAGAGGAGAGGAGAGGAGAGGAGAGGAGAGGAGAGAGAGGAGAGGAGAGGAGAGGAGAGGAGAGGAGAGGAGAGGGGAGGGAGAGGAGAGGAGAGGAGAGGAGAGGAGAGGAGAGGAGAGGAGAGGAGAGGAGAGGAGAGGAGAGGAGAGGAGAGGAGAGGAGAGGAGAGGAGAGGAGAGGAGAGGAGAGGAGAGGAGAGGAGAGGAGAGGAGAGGAGAGGAGAGGAGAGGAGAGGAGAGGAGAGGAGAGGAGAGGAGAGGAGAGGAGAGGAGACGGAAAATTGCCAAGATAAATAAATTCCATCAGATGTAGGACAGGAAAAAGTTAATCATCTGGCCTGATGCAAGGACTTATATGGGAAACCTCTTAAGCCCCTGCTAGAAAATGCTTTTGGTTGGATAAATGAGGAGAAGGGGAGATAAACAGAAAACATACAAAAACTTAGAAAAACAAAGGTAACTTTTCTTTTTTCTTTTGGATGGAGGGAAAGGGAATGTACTGGAATGGAATAGATTGAAATAGAATGGAATATCATAGAGTGGGAGTTGGGGGGGAATGGGATATGAATTTTGAGAAGAGAGAATGTTGACCGGTAAAGATAGGAGGAGTGTAGGTGATGGGATGCATACCTGTGCTTTGAAATGTGGTGAAATGCCAGGTAGATCTTTGGCTTAGTTGTCTAAAATCACAGAAAAGAGAGTGACTTTTAAGCCTTCTAAAAGTAGAGAATGCTTTGGTGTTTTGTTTTTGGGGCTTTTTTGTTTGTTTTTCATTTATTGGTGTTCCTCACTCGGCATGGCTTACCAATTTCCTCATGTATCATCCTGTTGAGTCTGAGTACTCTGAGTACTCTGAGATTTTGCTTGGAGGTCTGTACTTATGTGGTGTATTAGCTGTTCTTAAGGCGTGTGTAGCGTGCAACCTGCTCTAACCTTGAGCTTGGCTGTACATTCAGCAGAGGGTGGATCAGGTATTCTGTCACTTACACTGTTGTGAAAAGTTGTGCACTGGCTGTGGATAAATCCAATTTAAATGGTGTCAGCCTAAGAACAGCTTGACTCCACCTGGATCAGGAAAAATGTGGTATGTAAGTGTTGGGGTATATGTTTCTAGGGCTAGAAAATTTAAGTAGTCTTTCTGAGTGTCATCTTTCATGGTTCTCCCTTAGGAAGCTTATAAGGGCATATAGAAAATAATCCAAATATAGTCCATAAGTTAGAGGTAGCACCTGTAGAAATGTTGCTGGAAACTATTACGCAAACAATGTCTGTGTAGATACATTGGTAAAAGAACTAGAGGCTGCCTGAAATCTGTGTGAGTAAATTGCATTATGCTTTCACCGAGGATCACTTATACAACCTGGCTTAGGTATACAGAAACAAGTCACATGGTAACTGAGGTAAATCTCTCTACCATGTCCAAAGTTCATTGCTGTTCTTCCCCTGGCTTTGTGACAGAGGCAGGGCTTCCCTGAGCAGAGGAGGCTTTCTAATGTATCTTGTTCAAGGTCCTGTTTGTGCTGAAATGCCTGATCACTCTCCCAGTCTCAGGGTTTTCTATGTCTTTCTCTGCAATATTTGCTTCATGCTAGTATGGTGAGTGAAGGCAAATATGGCTGTCTAATGAAAAGAAGAAGCTTTACTTCAAGATGGCCACCACTTCTTTTTAGATATGGAAACAAGATCTGGGAGTTTGAAACCACTCTGGCTCTCTAAAAGAATGCCTAGCAGAGTAGGAAAGTCTAAGTATTCAAATAAAATTACTGTATAGATATATTTGTGAAAGAAATAACACCTAGGTTCTTCACTTCCAAATATAATTCTTGAGAGGTCTAACAAACAGGATATAGATGAAACAGCTTACTGAGGGTAGAACACTTGCGCTTTTAAGTGTAACAACCCAGTACTTCAGGCTTTACTGGATGTCTATATCTGTAGTCTGCAAACATGAGCACTCTAGGTTGTAGTACTGCCTCCACGCATGCCAGAAGGTGTCTTGGAAAGCCAACTTTCTTTCACATCTTTAGTAAAAATTATATGTTGGTGTATTGATTCAGTTCCTTAGTTCAGCCCTCTTGGTGTTTTGTTGGGACCCAAGGCCAGAGCATGTGTTTTGAGCATATTGACTTGCCTTATTCTAGTGCCTTTAATTGTTGCATTTACTTAGCTAGGTGGGCTGCTTTGTGTCTTGCGACAGTTGGGTGTGGGAAAATGGGTGCTGGGACTGAGGGTTAAAATTATTCCTGGGGTCTAGGGTAAAACCTGAGGCTTGTTGCAGGATTGGTAGTGGCAAATGACCGTGTGTGTGTGTGTGTGTACAGGAATTGAATTTATCTTAGCATCTACCTTAGCCTCCTCATGCCACTACATATATGCATCAATGCACTCTCATGGGTTTTAATTCTAAAGGGATTACTGCTGTTGCTATAGTAATGGCTGAAATACTGTTTGTGTCACAGACCAGCTTAGCTTGTGGAAAAAAATAATATTTTCATACAGGTTCCCATCAAGAAGAGGTGTTGCTTCACCTCAGTTGGCAAAATAAGTGCTGGTTTAAAAACCCCTGATTGCCTAAAGATTACGGCATGGCAGTTATAATCCAAAGGGAAATACACCGTCAGCAATTTTTTGCTCTTGGCTGGTACATCTTGGTTTTCTTAATTTTTTTTATGACTTAGTATTTCTGACAAGTTTCTTCAAATATATGTCTTTGTTGTTTGCTTTTTTAAATTTTTTTTTAAGCCAGCTTCTCACTCAGTGCAGCAGTAGGAGATTTCATTCTCCTGATCTTGAAAGGTATTCCTCAAATATGGTGATTCTGACTCTCCCAAAAAATATTTCACAGAGTATTTTTGTGGGTAGAGTCACATACAGTGTGTACTGCACAGAGAGCTCACTGTTCTAATAGGTAGTTTATGATAAACAGTACTTCTGGAACTAGGCGGGAGTTGGTTTCTGTCCTGCTCACTTGCCCTACCTCCATCAGGGAATCTGCTAATTGTTTAATGAGTGTTATTTACAGTTCTGCTGTTTGTTTAAGCCTAAAACAGAGTAACTGCTGGAAAGTAGCTGTAGGACTGCTAGGGCAATTTCCTAGGCTTCTTTTACAGAGAGCCTACACTCAAGGATTATTTTCTAGTCCTCAAGAGAACTGTATCAGTATCAAGTGTTTATGCTGAGGTGGATTTTATTCTTCTCTATTATCTGATCATGAGGGGCAGAATAGGACTCTTCAGTAAGAGCTGTATTTAATTGCTGAAGTTAAAAAAAACCTCAACAACAAAAAAAAAAAGCTACTTCTTTTTCCAAATTGTCCCATGAATTCTTTAAATGAGGAAAATTCACAGCAAATAGCTATACTGTGAAAGGATACACTAGGAAAGTTATCAAATATCCCAATAGTGTTAGCACACAGAAACATGCAAGTGATGGCTGTCAAGATGGCGAAAATGTAGGCAGGCTTTTCCTGTGTGGGAATTTTATCCAGCTATACTCGACAGAGGAGAACAGACTCTCAAGGTCATGCTTCCTCTGTCAGATCACAGCAAAATCTTTTCAACACATCCACAGGAATGGTCCCTGAATGCTCTTTGAAAGATTAGTAATCAGCTCGTAAACTTCCTAATTCTTGCTGCAGGACTCTTACAGTCAACAGGATAGATACTATCTACAGGATAGAGCTGGCTGAGAACCACTGCAGGCTACTCAGAGGATTAAGACCTATTACTTCTTGTTCATATACCTTCAGAAGTGGTGGGTTTGGTTTTGGTTATTTTTTACAATGGAAAAGGAATTCACAAGGATTTTTCTTTAATACTTACGTTTCAAGCAGAAAGGGGAGGAATTACTAAACTTGATTAAAGCCAGCTGAGGCGTGGCTTTGAGATGTCCTTTTTGACTATTATTACAACGACTTCTGTAAAAGCATGCACTGTGGAAGCTTGTAAAAGACGAAGCAAAACTCAGTAATGGCTCTGCCATTCACAGGGCTTGTATTCAGACTTCAGTAGCAATTTTCATGCCTTAGCTACCTCGATCAGACACGATTTGATGTAGTTATCTCTTCCACGAGTATTTTAGTACACATCTTTGTTCTGACTGGAGAAAGGCCATTGATATATATAGCCCTAAATCTGCCCAAGAGTATAAATAAACTAAAGGACTTGGTGGGGAAGAAAGAATACAATGATATAAATGAAACCTTTGGTGGGGAAGAAAGAATACAATAATATAAATGAAGCCTATCAAGAGCTAATTTTGCCAAAATGGTGATGAACTAGTTCTAGATCTTGAGCTTGCTGAGTACATTAACTGAACCTCTGACTCATGGAGCTATGTCTTCCACACATGGAGTAACTACCCATGACTAGAAACTCTGCACATGAATGTGATTTCCCCAGACTAACTTTAGAAGTGCTGGTGCTATAGTCCATGAACAGTTTCTACATGAACTTAAGGTATCGTGCTAAGTTTTTATTGTCCGTTGCTAGTGCATAATTGCTTAGATGTGTGGCTTCTACAGAATGGCATAATTAGTTCTCATCCAGACCTTACTTATTAGTTATCCTACTCATATGCTACATATCTCACAGTATTCCATTAAATAATAATAGTGGTTAAAAACTGGGTGTGAAATGGAGTGAGTATGCTGCTTTAAGCTAAAGGATACTTCAAAGGGATTGCCTTTGGACTTGAAAAACAGAAAGGGAATCATGTTTTCAAAAGAGAATGATAGCTTGCAAAATAATTCTTGTGAACAGTATCATAAAAAATGTTTTCAGGTGGAGCTGACGTGGGCAGACATGACTGTGCTGTGAGTCAAATACAAAGCATGTATGAGCCTGTCTGCTGCTTTTGCACGATTGGTATATTTCAAGTGCTTCAGTTCAATCCTGGAAAAGTATTAATATCACTGGAGAATCTTCCAACAAGTTGCCAGTGAAGAAACTCATTGAAGCACAACATGAGTATGGGAAAACAGTGCTTCTGTGCTACCCTAACTGAATTTTGCAGGAAAGAAGACATATTTATATTAGGTTCCCCTCCTCTTTTTATTTAGCTGAGCTGGGTAAAAATAGCAGATATAGCAGAGCAGTCTACGTAAGATTAGTAGGGACACTTCAGTTGTTAGTCTAAATTGAAAGCCTGTACTTCTGCCTCTTTTTAGACTGAAGGACTTGGCGTCTATCTAGACTGTGTTCCCAAGTCTTGCAAAAAGCTCGTAGACTGTATCTACCTCCTGGTTAGCTGAATCTGTTAAATTCTCTTTCTCTCTTAATCTCTCTCTGGTTCACGTGAAAGCCAGACTATCATAAATCCATGTATATTTTAACAAGGGCTGTGACAGAGAACTAACCAGTAGGAAGCGGGCATCATGCCACTTGCCTTTTTAGTAGGCATGGACCTCAGCTGGCAGAATATGGAAAAGTCGAAATTGATAGATTTTGAGCAAAGAGCGTTATGATACTGTGAACGAAACACAGAACAAGACGGGGGCAGGGGGGGACTCTAACAGTTCACAGAGAGCTGGCTGCTTTGTGAACTTTTTTTGCAAGTTAGACAGCATGGTGATGAAGCCGTTCTTCCACAGAGCCGGGCCACCGGGAGCTGAAGGACTGTAGGCTCAAGTTTCTGGCGGACATCAGACAGTGAATACCTGTAGCTGAGTGACAGCATCGCAGTGGCAGGGTCTGCTGGCAGTGCTGCCCGAGGCCCCTCCAGACACGAGCACAGCCCTTCCCTTCCCGGGAGCGGCCGGCCGGGCGGCGGGCAGACCCCGGCCGCGGCTGTGACGCCCAGCACACACCACCAGTCCAGTCCAGTCCACTTCAGTTCAGTTCAGTTGTGCTGAACCGGGCTGCTGCCGCTCACGGTGCCCGGGGACTGGAAGGACACCGCAAGAACGCCTGCGAGAACCTTCGCGGCACCTGGGCCAGTGAAGCCCTTCACGGGGGCGCGAAGCCGCAGCGTAGCTGGAGAAGGGGCTGCGGGACGGTGGAAGGACGGGGGCCTCGGCACGAGTTTGGGACGACGCTGCACTCACTCCGACTCGTCCAGCCGCACCCTCCGACCGCCCCCGGGCCCGCTGGCCCCGGGACATCCCGTGCCGCCCCGCCCGGGAGGCAGCGCGGGCAGGGCGGCGGGGGCGGCCGCCGAGGGCCAGCGGGGCGCGACCGGCGGGGGCGGGCCCTGGTGCTGCCATGCAAACGAGGGGGCGCGGCCGCCGGAGCCGCGGGGCGGCCGGGGCGGGAGGAGGCGGCGGGTGCGGCCCCGCACGGACCGGGGGGAGCAGCGGGGCCGGGCCAGACTAGGCCGGGTCGAGCGGGGGCGGCCGGGAAGGGCGGGGGGCGGCACCGCCGGTGGGTTGCGAGCAGTGGACGGGACGCGGCGGCCGCAGAGATCTCTCGCGGCGGGCAGCGGAGAGGGAACATGGCGAGCGTAGGAAACGGCACGGAGGAGAGCGGCGGCGGCGGCGAGGAGGTAAACGGAGGGCGATTGCCGAGGGGCTCCTGGCGTGCGGGCAGCGAGCGGCCGTCCCCGCCGGCGCGGCGGCGGCGGGGGAGATGCGAGCGAAGGCTCCGCTGCACTGGCCGTCCCTGTCGCCCACCTGCTCCCCGGTGGGGGCTGATGGGCGGGCGGCCGGACAGGATAGGGGCAGGCCCAGCCGCCGCTGGGGCGAGTCGCCGCCTGGAGTTGGGGAAAGTTGTGCCGGCAGCGGAGCCGCGGGCAGCCCCTTTCCGCATCCTGCGACCCCTCCTTTGCTTTTGTTTTTTCTTTCTAATTTTTAAAAAAAATTTTCCTTAACCGCAGGTCCTGCGCTGTCGGTGCGAGCGTGCCGCGGCGCCGCTCCGGTGCGTCCCTCCCGGCGGGCGGGCGGCGGGCGCGGAGCCGCGCTCGGGCCGGGGCAGGCGCAGGTGTGCGGCAGCGGCGGCCCCGCTCCGTGCCGCGGCCGAGGCCGCGCTCTCGGGCTGTCCGAGGGCGCCCCGTGGGCCCGGGGTCTGCCATGGGCGGTTTCGCTGTCTGGGAGATGCGGTCGGTCAGAGCTGTTAATGTAAGATGCGTTTATAATTTCGCCCTTGTTTTATACACGGTCCTTGAAGCAGCCCAGACAGAAATCCCTTAAAACGATCGCTTGAACTTGAAGATTTTCTTTGCTGTCTTGTCAGTGTAGGAGAACACAGTAGCAGGGCTCCTTGACAACACCTCTGGGAAACTGGTGGTTGTAAGTAATTGTCCTAGGTGAGCTTTTGCGGATGGTACTGCTAAACTGAAGCAGTTTTAACTGGAGTGTGCTTTTAGACGCAATAGATCACATTCCTGGCATGTGCGTGTGGGAATACTGGCTTGATTTCTGACTGCACGGTCTAGAATGAATGATTTTAGTGTTGTGTGCATCCAGCAGCTTCTTCAGCTGCCCAGATTTTGCTGAAGACAGTTTATGAATGAGTACGTGATAGGCTGGGTTTTATTCAGTGCCCGATGTCTGAGGTGTGGCAGTGTTCTCTGCAACAGTGCAAGTGACTAATGTCTACGTAGGACTTGCTATGCTGTGCAGTTCAGTGGAACTAGCTTGTTCTTGGTTAGAAGATGGGAATATATGTTAGCCTGTATTTCAGAGCATGGTGTGGAAGTTTCTATTTCCTAAGGTTATATGTGGCAGCAGTGAAGAGGATGTGAAATGCTTGAATCTTATTGTGTACTAGAGTGAATCACTGCAAAATCATAGAGTCATCTCTGTGAAGCCAAGATTTTTTCCAGAGTAAGGAAAAAAAAAGTTGCTAACTAGCTCTTGCAACTCTCAGTAAGCAAATAGTCAGAATTCAGAGTTGCTGTAACAGGTATTCAGCAATTTTGTTGTAGCCCAGCTGTTCTGTGTGGACAGTAGGAAAGAATATGCTTAATTGAGTTTGGTGTTAAGTGCTAATGCATTTTCGAGGAAAAGAAGCTGGCACGAAAAAAACAGAAAGGTAAGCATAAAAGCACATGAAAGAGGCTCAAAGGTTATTTGAGCAATACTTTGCAAAGAGTGTAGTTTTCTCAGTATAAGCTTAAAAGACCTCATGCTCTTTGCTTGTGCTCGATTTGCTTCGTGCTTGATTCTTTGGAGTCTGAAACAGACCTGTAGTGGTAATGGAGAAAGTACTTTGGTATTTCCTGGTCAGATTCCAAAGCTCAGGGGGAGAGGGCAGATGATTGTCTTGATCGTGGGGATGGTCACTGCTTTTGTAACAGAAGTTGTCTAGACCACTGTAGACTGTCATTGCCTAGGGGTTCACTGAAGTCTCTTTACTGATAAGCTTGTTGTGATTTCATGCATGTGGTAATTGTTTTAAGTGTCTTAGCTTTTTTTTTGATGATTGCAGTGTCTGTGATGCTGAGAAACAGAGGTAGCAGAACACTACTATAAGCCTTTTCTTTAAGAGCTACATGCATCTAAATAATACTGTTGGAATATGGCAGATGGGAGCTCTGCTTTCTGATTTAAATGTACATGCTTAGTACTACATGAACATAGCTTTTAGCATAGAATTTTGCTTTGCAGGGACCTGTGAATACTTCTTCACCCTGAAGCTTTGAAGAGGAATATGTTAGGCTAAACGTTGATGTTGTTTCCTACTTAACAGGACGTATACCAGCAAGAACCCTTCTTCTAAAGTCCAAGCGTAAGGTACCAGGTAGCTGCCCCTGCTGTAGTCTGTCCCTGAATAAAATTTATGCTTTTCCTTATGCTTCTTGAAGCTCAGGGAAGTGCCAGATACCATGTTTATCTTTCTTTCTTTTTTTTTTTTTCCTGATTTATGTCTCATTGTCCTGCAGCTGTGGCTTTCCGGTGGGAACAGGGGGAAAATGGTATGAAGTGTAAATAAATCTTGGGATTTTTTTAACCCAACTAAAGCAAGTGTATTAGTCCACTGCTGGTTTTTATTTAAAGGAAAAGAAACCCACCCAGAAGAACCAGAGACCTAAGAGGCTGTGTAATTGAGATAGTGTTACAGATATGCCATCTGGGAAAATAAATGGTTGTTAAACTCAAGATTTTCCTGAGTGCAGTGTTGCTTCCCTGTGTTGAAGTGTGTTTGTGGTCATTCTCTACTAGGAGGCAGTTTCCTGATTGCTGTGTGATCAAAGTGTCCACCTGTGGTGTGGCCAGTTGTGAACTCAAACATGGTATACTATTGACACTTAAACCACTATATGACACTGGATTTACCCCATAAAAGAATTAATACCGGTGTTCCTTTGGAATGGATTGGAAATCTAGGACAAATATACTTAATGTTAAGGGCAAAGTAGCATTCCCAGCCACTGGAGAGTCTTCAAGCAAAACTTTAATTCTTTTCCCCATCCACCCTCCTCCCATCCCCCCCCACCTGTCTAAAGATTACTTAAAATAGCGGGCCAGATCTGCTTCCCATTAAGTTCACTCTTTGCTGCCCTGGTTTTTCAAAGTCTTAAAGCCAGCTTAATTGGTTACTTGGGGATTCCCTATCAATTAAAAAAAATTAACCCACAAACCCAACTGGGGTCCTTGTGCATCTGTGGGTTGTGGCTAGACAGAAAGGTTTATGATCAAGAAGCATCTAGATGTGAAAAGAATTCCTTGCTTGGCCAAAAGGAGCCAGACTAAAGATTATAGATAGATCTGAAAGTGATTTGGTACCCTTGCTGTGGTTAACTCTAAGGCTTTGTCCTGACCTTGGCTGGGATAGAGTTAATTGCTGCTGTGCTGTGTTCTGGATTTAGTGTGAGAATCCTTTGAATAACAGTGATTTCTAGTTGTTGCTAAGTAGTGCTTACCCTAAACCAAGAACTTTCTCAGTGTCTCATGCGCTGCCAGCAACCAGCTGCACGAGAAGCTGTGAGGGAGCATGGCCAGGACAGGTGGCCTGAACAGGCGAAAGGTATGTTCCATACCCTTGAACATCATGCCCAGTATATAAACTGGGGGAACTTGGCTGGGAAGAGCCAGTCACTGCTTGGGGACAGTCTGGGTATCAGTCAGCGAGAAACTGTATTGTGCATCATTTTTTTCTCTTGGGTTTTATTCCTCTCTCCCCCTTTCTATACTATTATTATTATTATTATTTATTTTACTTCATTTCACTATTAAACTGTCTTTATCTCTACCTATGGATTTTACCTTTTCCCCCAATCGTATTCCCATCTCACTGGCAAGAGGGGAGAGCAAATGAGTGGCTGTGTGATACTTGGTTGCTGACTGGTGTTAAACCATGACAGTTTTTTTCTGGTGCCCGATAGGTATGATGAGTTCTGATAACAACAGACCTGACTAGAACACATTGGAATAAAATTTTAAAAGCATTCATTGTGTTAGTGACGTGGGAGGAATACAGAGAGGCTGTTCCCCACTGTAAGGAGAAATTTTGTGCAGTTGGAGTTAAAGATGGCCAGGACTGTCAGAACAATAAAAAAAAAAAAAGGTTTTTTCTTTGATGTATCAGTAGCAAAAAGCAGTGCAAAAATAACATTGGCCCACTACAGGATGAGGATGATCACCTCACAAACAGGGACATAGACAAGGCTGAGATGTTTAATGCTTTCTTTGCTTCTCTTGTCAACGCTGAAAATGGGCTAAGCATGTCACAGCACCCTGAGCTGGAGGACCATGGCTATGAGAATGAAAAACTCCTAGCTGGATCCCTAAAAGTCTGTGGGGCCTGATGGGATTCAGCCAAGAGTACTTAAAAGAGCTGACTGATGTCATTCATTGCAAGATCTCTTTCAATGATTTTTAAATGGTCTTGGGAATCTGGAGAGGTTGATTGCAATCTAGCTAACATTTTCCCAAGAGAAGGGACTACAAAGGTGACCCTGGAAACTACAGGCCTTTCAGTCTTACTTCAGTGACTAGTAAGTGTGGAGAAGAGTATTCTGGGAATTATTGAAAAACACCCAAAGGACAATGCAGGTATTGGTCAGAGCCAATATGGCTTCATGAGGGGAAAGTCCTACTCAGTACCTTCAGAGGGAAGAGAAGGTCTTTATATCTGACAAGAAGGTGACGGGCTCCAGCTCCAGTGGCAGACATTGCAGCTGAAACAACCCTTACAGGTATCAATCACTTTTATATCAAGAAGAAATGGACACAGAAGTCAGCTCATAGTAAAACTGGGTGAAGCAGGGCTATCCCAAGAGCAGAACAAAAAGACAGAAAAGAGAGGACTATTCAATACTTGTCCCTGAGTGAGCTATGGGATATATGAAGCGACTTCAGCCATCATCCAGATGAGCACATTGTTATCTGCCTGTTTTGGTGCTGCAATAACAGGGCTAGTAGCCTGGAATTTTAGGGTGGGGAAGCAGCTGGGGTTGCTTTCTGCGGAAAGGGGCATTATCGAGGCAGTTAGGAAAAGGGCACAAGTCATCAGCCTCTGGAGTTGACTCCTGTGAAGAGTGAAGGGAAGGTATCCCTTCAAGGGAGATGTTATATGTCACCCAGGCAAGTGGACCGTGTCCAGTACCTGAGGGAATTAGCCATGCTAGAGACGATTTATTATGACCAAAACAATGTGCAGTTACCCACAGATCCAGGTGAAATCCAATGCGCGCGACCCATGCTGGTGGTTATTTGTGTGGAGTGCACCATGCACCATCGTTGTGTGCCAGTTTATTGGTGGTAATGGGACAAGGCTGGGGAGACAAAGAGGCAGTGATGGTGGGTAGAGTGGCTTGCCAGCTCTAGCAGTACTGAGTCACTATGGACTTTGCTGTGGAAAAACTGCTTGAAAAATGGGAAAAACTGTTCCAGAAGTTCAAGCAACAAAAAGAAGATAGATCTTACTCTCCATCTGTATGGCCTGGTATCTCTGCTAGTGACAGTAAGTGTTCTGCTCAAGAACCTGTGGGTTGCTCTGTGTTTTTATCTGAGGGATCACAGAGCAGACATGAGAAAGTGGGATAGAAAACTTGCCTTCAACCCTAGAGGCATTGGTACCTGAGTTGTAGGGAAAAGCAATCCCAAATGGTTTTTTTACCAGGAAAGTTGCTTCTTCCATCTCCAGTGTGCAGTTCACCAGAGTGGAAGGTCTTATCTTACTCCTAATTCAATGGAAAGAAATTCTAATCATTTTTTCTTTATATGAAGTAAGTGGACAGTCCAGTGACCAGGAGTGGAGGGGCTCTGCTCCAGCCAGGTGGAGGAGAGGGATAGTCTTGTTTATAGGACTCTGTAGATCTGATGGCCTAGCATGTCAGACCTACAGGTGTATAAGGCTCTAGCAGACATCAGTGCACAGCCAGGCTGTAAAGAGTGAGAACCTGTCTGTACTTCTGGAGTGACAAGGTCATCTCAATAGCTGCCTGTGTTGGAGGCTAAACTGAGCCTGACTGGGAATGAGTGGCAAAAGCATCTTACTGCGATGACCCCAGAAGCCCTGTGCATCCTTGGCACAGGCTACCTCAGGAGAGTACATTCCAGGGGCCCGAAAGGGTCCCAGTGGGCTTTTGGTGTCTGTCCTAGCAGCAGCAGAGACACCGTGATGCTCCCCCAGAAGCTGATTAGTCACCTCCAGAGCCCAGGAGTGATCAACAGGACCCGCGTGCCCTCTGATAACACCATGTGGGCAGTCAGGTCTGAGGGAGGGTGGAGACTGACAGTAGACTCTTGTGGCCGACTGAAGTCATGCCACCCCCAAGTGCTGCCATACTGGACATGCTGAAACTTCAATAACAGCTGCAGTCTAAGGCAGCCAAGTGGTGCACAGCTGATATTGCTAATGCATTTTTCTCAGCCCCTTTGGCAGCAGAGTGTAGGCCACAGTTTGCTTTCACTTGGAGAGGTGTCAGATGCACCTGGAGCTGACTGCTGTGGGGTTGAAACACAGCCCTGCCAGAGGGATGGGGTGGGGGATGTGAAGTGTGGGGGGGTGAGAGAGCATCTGCGTGTATTTAGTTGCCAGCTTAGTTGCGGGTACAGGCCGTGACAGGCTTTTATTAAGGACAGCTTGGCCAATTCAGCTAATCTGTGCCTCACCTCTAAACTAAGCTATTAAGGAAAATAGAAGTAATAAAGGTCTTACGATGCATGTTGTACTCTCTTGAACTGCCCAAGCAGGGATAAGCGCTGCATAGGCTGGCTTTACCAGCCTGGACAGTTGATCTTCAGAGCTAATTTCAAATGAAACCAGCATCGTCTTTAAGTCCAAACCCGGTTAGTCCTTGGTTTAAGTACTCAAGGGTTTAATCCACTGCTGCAGCAGCTGCTGCATTTACAGTGAAAGAACTTGCTAGTGGTATGCCTCTTTACATCAGTAGCTTAAAATAATAATGCACTTTAGAATAAATTGTAGACCTGTGCAGCACTGGGTATTTTCTCTCTCGTGTTTATGCTGAGGATTCTTCACATGTTTTGTTTGGTAATTTCATCCTTGAAGAAGAGTCTCAGTGGTGAGAGACAGTGGTAGCTGTATTTCCACAGAGACTTTGAGAAACTGAAAGCAAGCTACTGTGGTGCCTTTTTCACTTCAAAAACCGAAGAATGGGCTGGAAATACAGAGTTGGGAAGCAGTACTGGGGGTGCTTCTTTGCTTGAGGGATATATTTTTTTTTTAAATCTTCATCTGACTTGTATGGTTTTGTTTCTTTGAGAAGTAGACTTCGCTCAACTGAAGAATGTAAAATTTGTACTCCTCTTGTTTGCTTTTTCCAGAGTGTTGTGCTTTGGCACATGGCTCATCTGTTTTTCCTGGTTCTGTGTTGGTCTTTCCTACTGTCAGAGCACATCTGCATCTGACATGAGGACCATTCTATTTCAGCAGCACAAATGGAAAACTAAACATGAATAGTAATTTCTTTCTTATTAAATAAAATTAGGTTTCTGTCTCTCCCTCCAAGATTCTGAGGTTCTTAAGTTCAAATAAAACTTTGCTTTACTTAGAGGTGTACCTGTTGAAAGGTACTGTCTTTCCTTGTGACTACTCTTCAAAGTAAGGATGTGTACACCAATTTTATACTACCTATGATGTTCTGAGATGGCTTACTTTTATTTTTTGTGGTTTTCCATTTCTTATTTGGCTTCCTAGAATCATGCATTTGGGCTCCTTGGTTGACTATGACCAAATTTGAAAGCTGGGTACATAAAAAAAACAAGTCTTTATTGATTTTTCTGGAGAGAAAAAGGAGTAAGGAGTGTTCCAATTAAATTTTCTTATTTAATATTCACTGTTATTAACTTGTGAGCTGTTTTTCTCAGAGCAAAAGATAAAAGGTGCAGAAGATATGGGAAAAGGTGGGGTCACTGTAGAAAGCACCATGTGCCTCTTAGGGAGACAGAGCTGACATAAACTGTGAAAGCTATGCATCTATGAAGTAAATTTGAAAAGGGAAGTAAATTTGCTTTTACTTCTCTTTTCTGAGGTTTGGTTTGCTTTTTGCTCGTTTTTTTTGGAGGAGGGGTATGAGGTGGTGATGCTTGTATATGAATGGAAAACAGTATAACCAAAAGGATGAGTTAGCTTTTTTTCTTAAGGTTTTGGGTATTTGGATACTGAAGTTCTATTCTGCTGTGGGAAGTAGCATCCAATATCTTTTAATGTAGCCTTTTCTTGGAGCAGTGGAAGTTACTGTCATTACAACTGTGAATTGCACAGTTGTCTTGGTAGTGGTAGCTAAAAGCTTGCCAGCCACTGTAGAATCACAGAATGTTAGGCGGTTGGAAGGGACATGAAAGATCATCTCAACCCAACCAGGTGTCCCAGGGCAGGGACACCTCCCACTAGAGCAGGTTGCTCAAGGCCTTGTCCATCCTAGCCTTGAACACTGCCAGGGTTGAGCCATCCATAGCTCTAGAAAGACAGTTCTGTTTCATATATAAGCTTAAAGGGGGATGGATTGCTTCTTGTAGTTCCTGTCAGTTTATGTGAGAGTTATGACTTTGTGGAAACACGTTTGGTTCTGCAAATATTTGTTCTTCTTTTGCTGACATACTGGCGCCAATATGCTTGGAAAAACCTTTGGATTGATGGGCTTGTTGAAACTGCTAGAAGTTGATGCCTTGGCTTGGATAAAGGCTCTTGTTGGGCCCCTTTGTGTGTTGAAATAGAAAAGGAACTTAGTTGGTTCTTGGCAGACCATGTATTGCTTAGCGGTGTGGACCAGGATGACTCAACATAGGAGTAGGTGATAGGCATGTCTGATCTTATGCCTCCTGTCTTAAGTAAATCTCCTATAGCTTGCCTAACCATAAGGACTTATTTGAAACTTTCCTTGCTATTGCAGCTAGTATGGCTTTCTTTTCCTGTGTGGCACCAGCGCAGGAGGTGTAGATAAGATCACAGTTGCGGGTATCAGGCTGGCAGGAATACGGCCCAGCACACCCATCTGGTGGGCAGTAATTTTAACACATGCTGTTTCTTCTGGATTAGTAGAAACAGTATTATATTAGAGGGAACAGAAATGATGGATCACTGGACTCATTTTGAAAAGGGAGCAAAACTGTGCAGCTAAAGCCTTGAGAAGCAGTGTGAGAGTTGGATATACTGCTGTTGATGTGTGTTCTGATTAGAGCCTGGTCATGGCCAAGATCTGTGTGCCACAGTTGGTCAAGTGTCTGCTTAAATAGTCAGAAATGTGAGAATTTGTGTATGAGAGCTAAAAATTCCTTCTGCTTTTCTAAACCCTCTCAGGTTCAAGAAAAGGTTTCTGCTAAGTCAGCAGTAAGTTAAGTAAATATCACAGACCTGTGGACTTATGCCCAAATGCCAAGTGCTAATGGTAAAGTTTTCTTGTCAAGCAAGTAAAGACTGGCCTGTCATCTTATTCTGGAGTAAGGAAGTAATGCTGTTACCACATACTAAGGCAAGATAATCTAACCTTAGTAGCAAGTGTATTTTTTGTTATGATGAAATGAGTGTATCATGTTTTTACTCCAGTTCTCTTATGCATTCATTTTGCAGTAAAACGTTTGCAAGCCAGTGTTTGGGTGTGCAGCACGTTGATTTCTTGTCATCCCCAGAAGTTAACCTCGCACACACTCTTATTCTCCAGAAATCCTCTTATTGGAGGGTGTATGAGGACAGTCTGTCATCCAAACAGAGAGGAGGTTTGTGGAGAACCTGTTTCTGAAGATAGTAATTTGTATGTCCGGCACCTCTTGGCAGCAGTGGTTCTTCTAAAAAGTGTATTGTTGAGTAGGGGGGTAGGAATACTTGTCTGTAACTGGTAGTGGGTGGCCAGAGGAAAGAAGAAATACTCCTATTAGATTTAGTTGAGCAAAGTGTGATTATAGAGTACGTCACACTGGCTTTTATTTTCACCAAGAAATAAGGAACTAGGATGAAGATGTTTTATCTGAGTTCTCTCCCTTAGGACTGCTGTTACCAAATCCAGTGAAGCAGCTAGGTAAATTTAATAAGTTCATGTTTGAGTAATGTTTTTTTAAATTTTTTGTGGTTTTGTTCCTTTTCTGCAAGCTTACTAAGTTTCCAGGGCTGGAAAATACTTAATATTTCTTTCTTCTTCTTTTCCCCTTTAGTATGTATAATAATTTATGGTTAAATGGCTACTCTAAGGTCCTGTGGCAAAACCTGAGCTTGCTACTGGAAATATAGTGGAGAAGTAGAATTATCAGTTGTGGATTTGGTAACTACATCTCTTTTTGGGTGAGTATTATGGTTTAAGCCCAGCCAACAGCCCACACAGCCACTTGTTCGCTCCACCACCAGTGGGCTTGGGGAGACAATCAGAAGGGTAAAAGGTAGAGAACTAGTGGGTTGAGATAAAGGCAGTTTAATAGGGAAAGCAAAAGCTGTGCACACCAGCTAGGCAAAATAAGGAATTAATTCACTGTTTCCCATGGGCAGGCAGGTGTTCAGCTGTCTCCAGGAGAGCAGGGCTCCATCACAGGTGACAGTGACTTGGGAAGACAATGCTATCACTCCATACATTCCCCTGCTTTCTTCTTCTCCCCCAGTTTATGTGTTGAGCATGATGCCATATTGTCTGGAATATCCCTCTGGTCAGTTTGGGGCACCTGCCACTGCTGTGTCCCCTCCCAACCTCCCATACACTCACAGCTTCCTCCCCAGACCAGAGTACAACAAGCAGAAAAGGCCTTGGCTGTGTGTAAGCCTTGCTCAGCAGTAAGAAAAACATCTGTTATTGTCAACCCTGTGTTCAGCACAAATCCAAACCACTGCCCTATACCAGCCACCGTGAAGAAAATTAACTCCAGCCAAAACCAGTAGAGTGAGGCATCTTACACAGATCTTCAAGGTTCTTCTAGCTCAGCTGGCTGGAAGGAGCTGAAGAAGCATGCCAAAACTGAAGTATTCCACGTTTTCTGTAAAACCCTCCCACTTTAATTTGGGGAAACAGTAATTTGGTACAAAAAAAATTTAAAATAATGACTTTAAGAAAAGTCATATATAATGTGGGATGTGAAGGTTTAGTGCTTTTTGACTTTTTTGATAAACTGTAGCATAACTGAATACTTCCTGAGGTACAGCTGTTTTGGCTCTTCCCAGTAAGAAAAGTATTTTGAAAAGTAATGCTGTTAACTGCATTGAGGGAGAACAGTGGTGTTTTAGCCATTTAATCTCAATATTGTATTATTGTTAATAGATGATAAAGATGTAATCTTAAAATGTTAATTATTCTATTTCTTGTCAAGGGAAGTATGAAAAGCTTAGTAACTAAACTTTGGAGACAAAGCAGTCTACTTAAATTTAAGTGTGTGGTTTGGACCAGAAGAAGAATTTTAAGGCAAGACTTGGTGGTTTAAGCATGATGCTAAGGAATATTAATTATTTTAATATAATTAATTTTATTTTAATATAATTAAATCTGTGCTGTGTCCAGATGGAGAATCTGAGCCGGAAAAACGTTTGCAGCTCTGGGAAATCCAGTTAAAACATAACTGCCCATATAGTCCTACTTGACACCAGTGAAGTAGCTGGCTCTGTTAAGGTGTGGTCTACTGAGCTTAAGCAAAGTGTCCTCATAACCTTGGGAAAGAGACAGTAGCAGCTCAGCGTCCGTCGTTTAATGTAATTTGGATTAAAGAGCCATATATGTTTATAGCTCTGGAAAAGATGGGGTAGCTCATGGCCATTCACTTCTGGAAGATGGTGTACTTGGTTTGATGCTTTACCAAAGTGCTATATTTTCTGCTCAATGTTAACTGTGTAATTTCAAGTCATACCGAGTTGGTGGGATGGCTGAAGTTGTATAATTAAGTTTCACAGTGAGTGTATTTCTCAGCAAGTGACTGAGTTTTTAAAAAAAATATGGTAGGCTGTTTAGAAGTCTATTGTACTTATTTGAACAGTGGGATTTTTAGCTGCTGAGTTTATTAAGTTATATGTTTGGAGTGGAAGTGCAAACTAAATGCAGGTTTTCCTGGCTTTGTTCTTTTTTGTGAACTGGAAACAGAAATATAGGGTCATGCCAGTGTCACAAATCAAGTCCCAGGTAGGAGAGTCTTCCTGGAAATCATGCTCTGTATTTATTCTCTTCTGCAGTTCCAATTTCCACCATGGAACTAATTCTTAACTGCTTTCTCAGTTAGTGCTTGTTGTGAGTTTGTACACTGGAGCACAAAAGTGTGCTTGTAATTTTAAATAGTAATGTGCGTGAATGAAGAGGAGGTTGTTCATGTCTCTAAAGGAAAGCAAGCAAGTGGTTACTGGATAGACTGTACAGCTCTGTGTTCATGGTGCCTTGCATTGGGGGTTTCGTGCTGAATCAGCCAGGATGTTCAGCTTACAGGCATGTCATCACAGGTAGCTGTGCATGAGCACAGCTGAAGGAATTGTAAAAAAAGAGGTCATGGGGACAAAGACTAGAGATTGCAGAGTAGAAGTGGCTTATGTGCTTTCTCTGAATAGTTTGAGTTGCAACATGGGATGTAGTTTGTGGTCCTGTGTTAGCTAGTTTCTCGACAAAAAGCAGTTTATCTTGGCTAATGGTATTTGTACAGTTGCTTGAATTCCTGTCAGTGTTTCTGTGTGTGTGTCCTTCCAGTGGAGTAGAGAAAGGAAGTCACCTGACATCCCTGGAAGAGCTGACATCCAGTGAGGTTAATATTTTGGCTTAGTTTCTTTTTATTTTTTAAACCCACATAACGTGTTCTTTTGTGTTTGATGTTTGTGGAAGTCCTCTGGTGTTAGGAGGGCAGGTGGTGCGCAAGAAGGGGAAACTGAGGTTACATCTTGTGAGGGCAGCCAAGGATATAGAGCTTACCTTCGCAGTTCTCTCTGAAACATGCTCCTCTTGTCCGTGACTGAAAGTTTTGTGTCTAGTCCATTTTCTTTGTTTTAGGTCTGGTCTTTGCTGTAGAGGAGATAAAGTGGTTCTATGCCGAGAAGCTAAACTCTATATTAGTTTTGTGGTTTGTATCTTTGTAGATCATACCATAGCACTTGGTCTCTTCAGTTTATGTAGATGAGGTCTGGTAGCTACTGAACTTAGATTTTAATACTTGGAGAATTTGGCCTAAATGGTATCTTTCTAACATTAAAAAATACTCACCCTTTGGTAAGTGTTTGCATGGTCTGAAGAAGTAATTAAAAAATCAGTGTGAAGTTTCAAAGACTTTTGCAACAGCTTCCACAAATGGATAAAAACTTTCTAGAATATAACGACTGTGGGCTGTAGTGAAAATGGATAAGGATACCAGTGGTAGGCAGAGATCAGCTATGACATAAATAGTTACCTGGCAGCCTGGAAAAATTGTCTGATACTTCTTCCGTACTTTAAAGGACATTCTCTACGCTTCATGTAACATGTTTGGCTATTTTCTGTTCTGTGTCTCTGGGTGCTGGCGGAAGGAAGAAGCGTGCACAGGGAGGTTCAGTGCTTTGGATTGGACCGTCGTGTGGTGATGCAGGATTTCCTTTGGCACAGTGTGACTCACGAGAGCCTGAGACGCTTTCTGTGGTGTGGGCTTGCTGTAGAGGAACCAGTGCTCTGACTGCCCATGAGTACTCAGGAGGAGGAGGAGGGAGTGTGTGCGCATGAACGGTCGCCTAGATGCACTGACGTACTGTAAACTTGTATTTGTGGTAAAGCGGCCCTTTGGGTAGACGGAGTGGCACATCTGGTAACAACTGTGCATTTATCCTGTCCTTGTTATTGCATGCCAGCTGGAACTTTCCAAGGCTGCAGATTCCCCATGAGGTCTGTAAGCTGTGTTGGGGGTGTGTATGCTGGGGCAGGGGCACAGAACTACAACTGTCCGTGTGTGTCAAATGTTTCAGCTTCTGACTGGGAAACATGCTGCTTTCAGTGCACCTGTGTGGTCTGTTTGGTGTCTCTCTGGATCATGCAGCTGTCCTGCAATGCCTGAAGAAATACCATTGGGGGAGTTTTGACTGAAGAAGGAAAGCTGTAGACTTTTATGGACACTTGACACATTACCAAAATTTACAGTGGCGTTAATAGGCTAACTATTACTTCGTTAATGAAATTTTTGTGTTACTTGCAAGGTTTTTCTGGGTTTTTTTCTTGATATTGTAGCTTCAAATGAGAATGTGTTCTTTTTGTCTTTGCTTGTAAAGAGCCCAGGAAGAACTAACACTTTAGCTTACTGGCTGGTTAAGTCAAGATCTGATTCTGCTTAGTGTAATTTAATGTGACACTTGGTCTGAATGTGACACTGTATTTCTGTGTTAGGTGTTTGACTTTTTTTTCTGGTGGAAAGAACGAACTCTCTAGAACACATGTATAAATCAGTTAATAATTAGTTAATTTTATACTAGTAATGAAGTTAAGTTACCACAACCTTGAGACAACGCTTTTGTGTTAATGAAAATAAATAAAGTGGTTTCCAGAAGAGATGGAAGCTGGTCCTGCACAGAGTCAACAAGCTGTGCTCTGGACAAAAGTCATTGCTTTAATCCTGTATTACAGCCACTTCTAACTCTATATAATGTTGACTTCTAAAGGTCTCTTCTCTTACTGCAGTTAGTACAGCTAATCAATCAGAAAATACAGAGACTTTGAAGTTCTGAAGTAAGAACAATTTTATCAAAAATAGGATTCTTAGAATTACTGTTACTGCAACAAGATCTTCTTTTAAAGGAAATGAACCAGTTAAGAAAAATCACTTAAATTGCTTTTCACTGTAATGTGGAATCTTGTGGTGCTGAATATGCAGCAACTGCTGTCACATTCTTTACAAATTAGTAACCAGTTGTATAGTCAAGAGGATATTTAACCTGAGGAAGACAGGGGAAGGTTAAAACCCAAGATGCTCATTTTAATGCCCCTTTCATCTTTTTTTAGTAGTTACAGGCAAAGCTGGCCTTTGTTAATTATAGGGAAATCATTTTTAATATGAGGTAAACCTATTCTGTTCCCCAGTTTGGCGTCATCTCTGGAAAGTATTAATATCACCAGTTGCATGGTAGTGTGTCTTTAACGAGACTTACTTAGGGTTGTTGATTACATTGTAGTTGATAAGCATTCTGGAACACTGTCAAAATATCCTTCTAAAGAAGCTGTAATTGGCTTTTGTGTGGATAGGTCTATATTAAGTGCATGGTGAACCATAGTTAGGGTTTTTCCAGGTAACTTTAGATGCTTACTGGAAGCAGTAAGTATCAAGCATCTTTATATGAAATTGCTCAGTAAAGTCTAGGACAACACAATGCACTCTTCCTCTTAGCTGTTTATATTTTACTTTACTGGGACGTAGACTCTACTGTGTCTGTTTCTTACGTTGATTCAAAACTGTCTCTTAATTGGTAATTGAAGTTTGACTTTCACTATGTCTTTGTGTTTGATCCATCCTGATATGTGTGAGATATGTGTAACTAAAAACTGTCAGGTTCTGCCTCATCGGTCACATCACAAACACTGAAATATGGGAAAGAAGGTGGGAAGGTTAGATAAGACTGCTAAATAGACCTACCCTTGTGAGACAGGAAGCATGATAACTTCAGCTCCAAGAAGAGCTGTGTTTTCTGGTGTTTGTTAAGCGGATCTTCCAACCGCATTTTTCTTTCCTCTTCACGTGACTTTTACTGTATTTGGTAGGTTGTGTTGACTCAAGTGAGGGCAAAAAGTATCTTGTCTTCTTATCTACTGATATCCTATCTCTTGAAGCGATAACATTTTGTTGTCAGCAGAATATTTAGTGATCCATTGACTAAACTGAGCTGAAGTTTCTGTGAATGTTACCCACTCATGGAAAGTTAAACTTGATGAGAGATAGCCAGTTCTGAACTGGAATGGTAAGTCACTGGCTGGGAAATATTAACCTTTCCAGACTGGGAAAGACCAAGGTTTTTGGTTTGAGTTGCAGTGTGGCTAGTGACTTTCAAGTTGCTCATGCCTTGACTGAATACAGGCAAGTTAAGAGAGTAAACACTTGTTCTGTTTCTGCTGCTTTACCTTCAGTCAGTGTCTGAAAGTTCTCTTTGTTCCTGTCTCTGAAATTCTGTTCTGTCTATATCTTTTACTGAATGAAAAATAATAACTGAATAGTCTTAATTGGAAGCTGACAGAAGTTTACTAAAGTGTTTTTGTTAAGCCGTGTGGCTAAAAGTAGGAAAGTCTTTATCAGATTGGTCTTTCAGCAGTGATATCTCATCCATGTTTATGTCCAGCGTCCTGGAAAATACAGATACACCTAGTACTTGCTGGTTATGGTGTTGGAATTTTTAGGACTAGAAAGATGTAGCTGAGATCTTGCTAAGTTTATGAACATAATAAATAGTATCCTAAAATTCTTTTTGATTTCAGTGGGGTTTTATGCCGTTTCAATGAAATGACTGAATGATGGTACAAGTTTTTACAAAAACTAACGAGATTGGCACAAAGCTCTTGCAATACTTAGAGGCTTGTCTGCTACCAGAAGAATTAATTTGATTGAATAATCTTTCCTATGGCTAGGAAACACAAACTTAGTGTTTTCCCATGTTTAGTATCTGTTTTGAGAAGAATGCTTATGTATTCTCTCTATCTTCTCAGGCTCATTTGTTGCCTTCACGTTCTTCTCAAATCTCTCTTCTTACAATAGGAAAAGGAAGCTGTATCCAAACAAGGGGTCTGTTTGTACTTGCCTTTCAGTTTAGGATTGTTTGACAATCAGTTTTGTCTAAGGAAGGTGACCAGAATAGAGACATATGCAATATTTGTAGAGATTTCCAATGAGGAGTGCGCTTTGGTACAAAGGTACTAAATGTTGTACTCTTGGTTGAGTATGTGGTTTGTTTGTTCTGTTGCATGTTGGTTAGTTTTTTTCTTGTACCACTTTCAAACAAATAGAAACTACATGACGCTCCCTTGGTCTTGGGGATGATGAGCAGGTTCGTGTGAGACGGACAGGGAAGATGATTGACTAGGAAGATCAAAGCTTTACTGCAGCAGTGAAGTTCTATGCTACTGCCCTATTCTTCTGCCTCTAGAAGTGCTTTCTGTGCAGAAACAACTGCAGGTCAAATGGCAAGAAGGTGCCACTGTAAACAGTAAGGAAAGCTGTGTTGGTGTTTAGCCAGCTTTAACTGAAGCTGTATTCTGCTTTTATGTGCAGCATGCTGGGTATGAATCTGAACATGGATAACTGTTGACAGCAGCCATTTGTATGTCAATTAAAGTAAAGTAGTCATGATGCTTTACTTGGTGAATGTGTAACTGAATCTGTTGAACAGTTATGAGGGAGAGGTGTCGTTTAAAACAGTAGAAGCTCATCCAGCTGTTCAGAGTAAGTGAGACTGATGTCAGTTTATTAAAGTGTGACTGCCTTGTGCCCCATCTTTACAAGTAGATTCAGAAGAACCTTCATCTTGAGGCTGCCTGTGGTATGCAACCAGCCTGACCGACAACATCTGACTGCAGTTCCTTTGATTGAGGTTTGTTCTTGGTCCTGCCCTGGTTTATACATTATGGCTGTCTAAGAATTGTCTGGGTTGCCTGCAGCTGAAGGCAGAGTAGAAAGTGTCCACTTCCTACAGCATGTTGATTAGCTGCTTTTAATTATAGCAGTTGTTTTCATTGCAAATTTCTGTTCTCTGTAAAAATGTAGGGTAGATTTTTTTCAAAGACTGAATTTTCTCGTATCTTCTGAAAATTTTTGGGTGACCAGCAGCATCAGAAGGCCACTGCTTTCCAGACTGTAATGGAGAAACCTTTGTTCTTGTGGTTACTGACATCTAATTTTTGAGCCAAATGACACTGATATTTGTTTTAATTTCTAATTGTTCATCAGCTCTTTAGTTAACCTAACTTCCAGCAAAAGTGAGGTTTACCTTACCAAATCCTAGTTTCTTCTTGGTGTGTGGGTGTATTTCTGGGCTTGTGGTGTTTGGTGTCTTGTTTTGTTTTTGTGGTTTGGTTTTAGGTTGTTTTTTTTCTTTTTTTTTTTGGTTAAAGTATGACCTCCAACCATGTCTTGAATGTAGAATGTTCTATTTAGAGGAGAGTGAATAAATCTGAATTACCAAGCTTGATCTTTGGCTTCTGACTGCTGAAGTTCTTCATCTGCAGTGGAAAACACAGCTCCTCCAAAACAGCCACCACTGTCTCTCCACTCAGCTGTCTGGAAAAACACTGGTATTTTAGGCAAATAGTCTTGAGAATTTTTAAAAAGCAGATGAGTTATGTTTATAACGCAAACCAATAAGTCTGAAATAATAATTAAGCACAAAAATATGTGCATTTTTTCATCTAGAGAAATGAATTTCACTTATTACTTTTCATGCAAGAATTGATTGTACTGTGTAGAACAGAACTTGTGCATTTCCATTCCGTTCTTGCTGCCTCAAGGCTGTTTCTGTCTCTGGCAAGGGTGAAGAATTTTCCTGTTTTGTAACAGCTGCATCATCTCCTTCCCCTTTGAACTGAGTGTTATTCATGTGTTTCTGTTCCTAGGCTATTAATTGTTAATACCGGGATCTGGTGTCAAAGTGTCAAATAAAGCATGTGTAGGTGACAGAGATGAAGAGGCAGAGATACCTTTTCCTTCCTCTACTCCCCCAGTTTGTTTCTCTGCCAAGACAACATTGAAATGATGTTTCTCTCCTGTGTTTGGGGTTTTTTTTTGATGGTAAACATAAAGATGTAGTTTAACTTCCATTTTACTTTTCTGCTGGTTTGTAGAGTAGACTGCTCTTTTCTGTAAGAAATTACTATGAAGTCTAATGAAGCAGCAGCTAAAAAGTTAGGATTTTTTAAGCACTTTGTAATGCAGAATATTGTTAGTTCTACAGAAATATTAGGAGGTGAAAAGCATCTTATATTTTTGAGATGAAATCCAAATTTTATTTGGCTCATCAAAATACTTATTCTTTACATCAATACTTTTTGAATTAGCTGAAGATATGTGACAAATTAGCTTTTGGGTGCTGCTGTAATGCTGGGTATTTGTCTTTCTGGACATACAGAAAAATGTGCAGTCCTAAGTAGTGTTTTCTCATGCAGCTGCCCATTTAAGTAACAGTTGAATTCCGTCCTTAAGTGACACTGTCATCTGATTGTTAGTACGCAGGAAAGGTGTCCATAACAGATTATGTTTCATGAGTCAAGTTCTCAGAACTACTTTTCTTTTTTTAGTTCGTGCAGGTACTGTCTGTAGTTTGTAGATGTATGGAGGTGTGTTACCCTACTTCTCCTAACTGCAGATGAATCAAACCCAGTTTTCTTTGCTGAATGTATTTGTTTTGGACTAAGCTAAACTTTCGTAATTTAAGACCAGTGAGTTGCTCTGTTGTTCATCTCCTTCATTCTTTTTTGTGAAGTAGTGATTTCTGATATTTGATGTTTTGGATTATTGTCCACAAAAATCAGATTCATTAACTGATGTGCAACAAGCTAATAATTACACAAGAGAGACATTGATCACTTATTTATTTCAGAGTTGCACAAGCCTGGGTGCTCAGTGTTAGCCCTTCTTTTCAGCCGACAAATTTTAGCTCTCTCAGTGAAGCCTTTTTTCTCCTTATGTAGAATCCAGTCACCAACTTGCAGACTGGTAACTGAGCTTCCCATGGGCAGCTGCAGGCAGTGAGTAGGCAGGGTGGCATGCCTGAGGCTAGAGACTGGGTTTGCTGTACATCATTTTCACCTAGCATTGATTTTTTTTTTTTGAGAAGGGTGGTGTGGAAGTGAATTACAAAAGAAAAAAGTAAAAAAGTAATTAGATGTACCCATATTTGAATAGAAGTTTTGCTTTTCAAAAGCATCTTGAAGTGCATGTGCTTGCTAAATACGTAACTATTTTCATAGATTCCTGTGCTTTGCAATGTCTTAATATATGGGATGCCCAGTGAGGATGTTACTGTTAAGTCTATGGTTTTTGAAGTAATCTTGGAACTGTTTTTTATTTAATACTGACAAAATAAAGCTCTGACAAGGACAAGTAATGTGGTATAGCAGTAGTATTAAATTCTGGGTAGAATTTTTTCGTGATTATTTTCTAATTTGTCTGTTTAATTAATAAGGACTCTTATTCATGGTATGTTTTTATTTTTGAGATAATGCTTTCAGTGGGGCTTTTTTTCCTTTGCCCAGTCAGTATGGACTACAAATTGTGGCTGGTGTATCTAGATACTATTGGATTTAATTTTCTGAATTTATATTGTTTTCAGTAGGGAGAACCTAGATGCTTCATACCCTACTTGGCAGTCATATCTTGTCACAAATCTGGATTTTAAAGGAATAATTTAGATTGATCAAGTTGGCCTTCTTCACTTGAAAAAGAGCAGTGTTTAAACAAAAGAGCGGTGTTTAGCTTGACAAAACAGTTAGTGAATTTAAAAGAACAATTTAGGACTTAAAGGATATAATCTGAAATTTCCTTAGAATTAATTTATGATAAATGTGGAAGAAAGTAGTGTTCACATTTAATATTAGGATCTCTCTAATAAGCAAGGCAAGAAGTTTTACCAGTGCATTAGAAAAAAGTGTAGATACAGATAGATGTCCTATAGTAGTTGAAGTTGTAGCAGCAGGAGTTGAAGAGTCTCCCTTATGCACTGCTTTTGTGAGGCTTGAGAGGTGAAATGTCTGCTGTGTATGGTTTCTGCTCTCATTGCTAGAGGACAGGAACTCTTCAGTTTTTCAGCGTTAGTACACTGTGTCCATTTATGTCTCTGCCTGACTTTGACTTGCTTTTCTTCACAAAAGATTAGTATCTCTAAGTCATGTAAACTTAATTGTTTTTAAATCTACTTGCATCTTGGAAAGGATACATCAAAAAGATTTAAAGAAATAATGCATTTATCAACCAAAAAAAAAAAAAGACTGTGCGCTTCAAGAAGCATAATTTCATAATTTTGAGACAGCTTTATTTTGTTAAATCTTGTGCTAATGATTTTCTGAAATCTGGAGAAGTCTGAGTCAGTTTCTGTCATGCCATCTAGTGGCAGCTTTATGTATATTTGTATTTTAAATTCTTGGACTAACGTGTACTCTGGAAACTCTGCTGTGTACTCTGCACTAAAAATCTTTGGATTGCAGCATTAATCAGCATTGTACTGAGAGTCGTAGTTATTAACCTCTTTCTCTCGGTACTGCCTTACATGTTCATACATTTCTTTTTCTGAGTAGAATGTCTGAAAAAAGGCTTTGTTGTCCTTTTTGTGGATTTAACTACAGCTCTTATTTCCTGAAGATTTCTGCTGTATGCATGTCCCGTGGACAGGACACCATTATAGCAAGGACATACTGGAGCAGGACGTTTGGGACCTGCTGCAGGACAGACCTGGATCAGGTGAAGGAAATGAATGAAGGACTGCATCCACCTCAGTCTCTTCTTCCATGTGAATAATGGAAAGGGTGTTCTATGCCAGCTGTGCTAAAGTGTGGAGGTCACATTTAGTCTTGAAGGATCTTGTCATGGCTAGTGCCTGACAATGCCCTTCATGGGTGCTTAGTAAAAATACTTCCTTTGCATTAAGTAGTCTGCTTTACTGTAGACCAAAATGAACGAGCACCTCTGGAAACTGTTGCGGCATTTCAGCTGTGTCAGCTGGAACTTGCAGTGTTGGAATGAGCACTTGAAAATAGAAACTTTCTAGGCTTTAATTGAATGCACAAGGTTGTGTCTGTCCATGTTTTTGGGCCCCTTCTGTACTCTGAAGAATAGACAAACTTTGTCAATCACTTGATTTTATTTTTTTATATTGACATATATTATGTGCATGCTTGTACACATTTGTATATTAAATATGGCTTTAGGTCTTTAAGATGCTGTGTATTTTATGTAACACTTCACTCAATTTTCTTTGTTGAACAGGCTTAATTTCCAAGTAGATTTTGCCAGACTACTGGGAAAAAAGTCAATATGTTCTCAGTATTTTTTAAACTTTTTATATCTTGGTAGGAATGTGATCAGTCCTAGAACTTGGGAGGAGCTATTCTAGGTACCTCTGTTGCTGTCCTTTTCTTTACACCTTAGGATGATGTCACTCTTGTTGTAACAGGCATGGAATGGAGTAGACAACAGCTGGACTTCTCTTCTAGTGCCTCCAGCTTTTGTCTATACATGGGGAATCTCTGAGAATCTGTAGAGTCAAGTGCACCCTTGTATGAGTCTGTGGAAATGGGACCAAGATATCAGTTTGAATGTTTTCTGATACCCATTTTGCATGCAGTGGGAATAGGAAGACATTGGACACTTAAGGAAAAGCCTATGGATTGAAGTTTTAGGTTTTTTCTTGTTTTGTTTTGGTTGTTTTTTAGCATAGAAGCCACCTTTAGTGATGTTGTTTTTAGCTCTCTTGAGGATCCTCTTGAAAGGCTGTGACTATTCCCTATGCTTAGTGTTTGGGGAAAAACATGAAGGTTTGTACTTCATCCTTTTAAATGTTTGGACAGCCATTTTACCAGTGGGAATGACAGGGATCAAAATTCAGAAGCCACCAGGCAAAGGAGGCATTTACCTAGATAGAATGCACATTTTCTCTCTGTTTCTTCCTGCATGTATGTAGGTGCTGCTCTTGTATGAAGGTTTGAAAGAGCCTGCAAAAGGTTCACATCACAGATATTTTTGCATGTGAACTTCCAGTCATTACTGTTCTTTAGTAAATACCTGACAGTTAAAAGTCCTTGACTTTTGCTTTTCAAGTTTGCCCTCTTAGGAGAAATAGAATTGTGCTCAAAAAGCTGTAAGTGTGTTTTGCTTGTTTGTTCTGTTGAATTTCTTCTCTTGTCTCCAGAAGTGGCTTAAGGAGGCAACTAGTCTTTGGAGAAGGAATTTATTAGAAGACTGTTGACTTCTGTCCATGTCTGGGCTGATACATGGGTAACAGAGTTTCTGTTCAGGATGTTCCTGTTGGTTTCTATTTAGCTTTTTGAAACTCCAGTTTTCAGATCACAAGGATCTATTTAGTTGGCTTTTTCCGAGTTCTTTTAAGCTCCTCCTGTACTTGGCACTGATGAGGCCTCTCTTGAAATTCTGTGTTCTGGTTTAGGCCCCTCATTCCAAGACGGACAGTGAGGTGCTGTAGCATGTCCAAAGAAGGACAGTGGAACTGGTGAAGGGTCTGGAGCACGAAAGTCCCATGAGGAGGGGCTGAGGGAGCTGGGGGTGTTTAGCCTGGAGAAGAGAGGACTCTGGAGAGATCTTACGACTCTTAACAGCTAACTGAAAACGTTTATGTGGAAGTGGGGGTCAGTCTCCTCTAGGTATCTTCTGGGATATGTTAAAAATCTGTTCCATCATGCTTCCAGTTTTTCTTACAGAAAGAGGAGAAAGCGCAGTTACAAGTAGGAAATAGTTTCTGTTTGAAGAGTGATGGAGTAAGGTAGCAGTCTTTGGCTCGGAAGAGAGATGAGTTGGATGATGTAACAAAGGCTTTCAAAATTGTAAGTGGCAAGGAGAGAGCAAGTATGAAGTGATTCTTTACTGTTTTTGAATATATATTAACTTAGGGATTGTTAAACAAAGGTAATTGGAGCCAAGCTCAAGTAGAAATCCTTATTTTGCACAAAATGGGTGTCAGGCTGATGAAATTCCTTACTAATGTTATAACTCACAAATAAAACAAAGTCCACATGGGATCGAGGAAATTGGACTGGTATTTGGAACAGAGATCTACTTAAAATCACCAGATGGCCAAACTGTATTTAGGCCTGGAATTCTTGGAGTTACCAAAGGCTGAAAAGTGTGAGGTGAAGAGGGATATGTGAGGGAGGGCCGTTTGCCCATTTGTCTTTGCTATATACTTCTACAGGCCAATTTTGGAAACTGGATACAGAAATAAATGATCTTTGAGCTGCGCTGTTCTGTTCATTTTTACATTTGTGCATTTCTTCCTTTATTTCAATTTGAAATTTGAACCTAGTTTGCAAGAGCTTTGAATCTAGTTGGAAAGAAACAACTTTGAGATTCCTGGACAAAGCTGTTCACAAAATTTTAATGTGTGAGCCGGCTGTATGCGCACACTATTGCTCATGCGTCCCATGCATTTCTTGTATATACTCTGGCCAAGCTGCATATCAGGTATATGCACAGAACACTTTTTGTTTCATGTGTTCAGCTAGTGCATCCTGAATACATCAGATGTATGCACAAACTCCTGAGGCATAAGCCTGTATTGCCTTCTGTGATTTACATGGTGGAAGTTTAGAGTCTGAAAAGGAAAAGATCTTTGGTTTTAATTTAGCTGTAGTCTGGTGTAACAGGCCTACAGGAAATCTGTATAATGATTTGCACTGAAAGCTTAACAAATCGTCAGTAGGCTGTGAATATTCTGATAAATACTGTATGTTGCAGAAGTAAGTGCTCTCTGGTAATGGTAAATTTCTGCTGTGTTACAAAACACATACGCATTAGATTGAAACTTTTTTTTTCTTCTGCAGGAAAACTTTGAAGATGCCTATGAAAACATCCCCGTGTAAGTAGAATTTTTTTTAAATGTGTGTTTGTTAAAACTCCTTATATGGAAATCGAATATTGTATACACATCATTCCAGGGAAACATCATTTTATATGCACTATATTCACGTTTTTCAGAGCAGTTAAAGTCCTCAAGAGTTGAGAAAAGGAAGTGTAATTAGGTTGATATATATGATGAAGTATTTGTCAACAAATGTGAGAATTGTAAGGAATTAAAAATAGGAAATTTAGTAACTTAGTTACAGACTGACAGCTCTAGACATTTTGTGTGGTGAAAAAATAGTCAGTTAACATTATTAGGAAAACTTTGGATCACACATTATGCAAGACCATCTCAGAAAGATCTTCAAATGGGAATTGTTATGTCTTACAATGTACTGCTACACAGATGTTTTCCCCTAATGAAGTGAGATACAGTCACTTCTCAGGTGTTAGATCTCATGCTGAAGCCACACCTTTCTTAAAGTGTGGTGAAAACACATTATGCTGTTTGTAAATGGTTTTCGTTTTTCTCTAGGATTTTATTGCATTTTTGTGCCATGGAGCATGTGAGAAGGGGACTTCAGCTGATATCGTCAGATTGTGAATACAGTTCTAGACCCAGCAGTAGCTTTGGACCAAATTTCACGGCCAAAACATCCATGGTCTTGGCAAATTGTATTTTACAGATTTGCCAGACCCTCTGTTTGTATCTTACCTCGAGTAGCAAGGTCTAATCTGTGTAGAACTGAGAAAAATTGAACATTTCTTTCTGAGTATCAGGAAACAGTAAGAACCTGATATGTTCAGGTTGAGAATTCTTCATGTCAATGATTGCTTTTTCTTCTTTTGACTGCCTAGAAGTTTGTGTATGATCAGGTAGCTTCACTCTTTGGTCCTTGTTTCCCCTGGAACAGGGAAGAGAGTGACTTTGAAATACCGTGTGAGAATATTTATCCAACACTCATTCTTTCTGTGAGAAAATAGTTTTGTTGTTTTTATTGATGTCTGAGCTGGGCGTGGTTGTTTATTTCTGGCATGCAGAGCTTTGATTTGTTCATCCTGAGTGTCTCTTCTGTGTTCATGGCTGTCTTAGGGAGACACTTCTTGTAATAGAAGTTAGGATGTCAGTTTATTCTGGCTGGTATTGCTTCCACCTGTAATAAGTGTTATGTAGAAGAGTCAATGCAAGAGAGAGTATTAATGGGACACGAAGTTGTGTTGTTACTTAACATCACATTGAGCATAGTGAATGTGTATGTCCTTTTATAACTGGGCAGGATTCTTCACTGGATTAAACTCTCCTTTCTCAAATTCTTCAGAATATACAGCCGTTTTAAAAAAAGGTCCCTAAGGAACTGAAAGGTATCCTGGAACGTTTTGTGGAAGTCTTCAGTCTTACCTTTCTTGAAATGCTTTGATTGTAGTTTTCAAATGATGCTAGTTGTTTGCCTGAGGTAAAACCTTTCGTAAATCTAATGCCATACTGGTTGTTCGTGACCTTTTTCTATCTAGAAGTAATGGTAGTTTTTTCATTACTAAATTGAAACATGAATGGCTGGTGGTTTAAGTTTCTGGGAAGCTGTATCTATTTTTTTGATTTTGCTGTTGATAACATTCACTTTCAACATTTCTCTGTGTCAGTGTTTCATTCTCCCTTATTCTGGGTAGGAAGGTGGCATTGTTAGAGCTCTGTGATGATGCACTTGGCATTGGTTTGAGTGCTTTATTTCACTGAGTTATATCCAATTGAATTTATCTAAAATGAACATTTTTTAATAGGGAATTGTGTCAACAAAGAATCATGTTTACTTTTTAGATCAGTTTTGGTTCAGATTCTGTCAGATCATCATGTTGGTTTAGAGAATTGGGAAAGACTGTGTAACCAGATCTTGATAGTATTTCATACGCCACTCTGCAATTCTTAGTGTGAAATATGTATAGAGTAACACTGCCCTGTATTTTGCACCAGTAGATGCCAGTGAATGCTAATCCAACTTGACTTTAACTGGCTTTATTCTTTAAATATATTGCTTACCTATAGATACCAGATTGTTCAGGTTAGATGTTGAAAGGGCAGTGAGTAATCTTAATATGGTAAAATCCTCTCCTAAGTCTCATGTGCTGGCTGTCATATCTGAGGACAGGCCCAGGAGGAAATCAGTCTTTGCTCCAGTGGTTTAAATGCATTAGATTCTCTGTCTAGACTCTTCTGTCATCTTCTACTCATGGTAGCTACTGTAGATATAAACAGCAATCCAAAACACGTAATGATCACAAAATACTTGCTTTGTAGAAACATGAAGGATCCTTTAAACAGAGTTGTTTACTGTAAATTTTGTTCACTGGTGCTAAAGCTGAAGAAGGGCTATTACAGTAGGTCACTCTGCTCTTTTACTTAAAGCAAGCACTAGCATTTAGTGTCTTCTCTGCCAACAAAAGTAACTGAGTTTTCAAAATACTGGTTTGAGAATAACACTTGATATAGCATCTTCAACCTTCCAAAGAGAATAGGTGGAATAAATATCGAAGAAAATTCCTGTTCGTGTTAACTCAGAGCTAGTTTGATTGGCATATTCTGTTGTAAAAGGAACTGAGTAACTGGAGACAAACTGTGATTTCTGTACTGGAAATCGAAGTGTCTGCCAAGAAGTTTTGTGGTGGTTGGCTTCTTTATACCGTTTTTCCACTAGAGTGTCTTCTTCCAAGTTTTGGGCTGGGTGGATGTGTTTCACAAGGTTACCTAATGCCTGCCAAGCATCTACAGGTTCAAAAACATACTTGGGTGGAACAGATTTGTGTGTGGTTTATTCTTTTATTTAACTACTGCTAAAAATGCCTCATCAAGACCTAAACCTTACTGTTAAAAAACTGCAACTTTAATTTTCATCTTACTGAACAAGACAGTTTTCTATTTCTATGAATTTTTTTCAATATATTTGTTACCTGAATTTCTACTGAAATTACTCTGCAAATGTTTTTGTCGAATGCAGATATTAATGG
Organism: Monarcha castaneiventris obscurior; assembly: GCA_026261815.1. NCBI lineage: Eukaryota > Metazoa > Chordata > Aves > Passeriformes > Monarchidae > Monarcha > Monarcha castaneiventris. Next base: position 12,972,025 of record JAMPIT010000390.1, read on the forward strand.
TTTCTGTTGCCAGAGTGTAATTTTCTAAGTTGTCTAGTCTTTGGCTTTACAACTAGATTGTGAGTGGTTTGAGTTCTCAAAAGTGTTTAACCGTCACTGTATTATGCTTAGCATGTACTGACCTTGCCACTGCTATTTTGATTTCTGTATGTATTTTATCTTCTGAAGTGCTCAATGGTTTAGAACATGTATGAGATATTAATTCTGTTGGCATTTCTGCCTATCTTGTTTTACTTACTGTTCCTTAAAATGTCATCTGTAAGTGAAAGTAATAAGTAGCCATCAAGTTCTTATGTTAGTCAATGCAACCTCCCTTAGATTGCCATGCAGTCTTTCTCTGTGAGGTAAAGGCAAAGATAGTGCCTTTATTTACTACAATATCAGAATAGCAGCATTTAGAGCAACTGTATTATGGTAGCTGTGTGGGTATGTTTGTAGACAATGCTTTGTAGTTGTCTTTGGGAAGAAACAAAAGTGGTCTGCATGACTGCTGCAAGCAGTTCATATGCAGAGGAAGTCTTCATGTTGTGCTATTTATGTAGAAATTTCAGACACCAGACCCTGAGTTATGGCATCAGTGGAAAGATAGTGAGATCTCATTTAAACACGTTTAAAACATGAAGTATTGAAAAAGTGGGAGCTTGCATTCTGTAAATGAAGCAGACAATTTTTGATCAAGACTGGAACTCCTTGGATTTTTTGTCTTTATCAATTTCAGCAAAACCAGGCATACTTCATTGATTCTCTTTTGCATTTTCTTTGCCTACCCAAAGCTGTATACTGTTAATCCTTGATCCTACCAAAGCAGCTCTGTGTGGTATTACTGGGGTGATAGATTAAGGGCCAGAAGTGTTTAAGGAAGTTAGATCAGGTTATCCTTGTAATCTCAGAAGTGTAGTTAAGATTTCAGTTATACCTGCGCATGTAAGTGTTTTGTCAGTGAATTAAATTGAACAGTTCAGGAAATGGCTCTAAATTCAAATTTTAATTCAGGGAACCAACAACTTTCAGGAACAGTTCCTATCTTCATAGATTTAAATTCACATTCTGACATTGTCTTGAGATGGTGAGAAGCAGCAGTGACAACTTAAATGATCAAAATTTTATTTTCCTATGTTTGACCCGTAAGGTCCATGGAAAAAATTTCCAGTAAAGCCAGTTTTTGTATCTAGCAGATAATATTTTCATAGATACATAAATATAAAAATATGACACAGTAGCTGCTTTATATTGTCCGTTTCAAGATCTGGAACAGCAGTAGTGATACAGCAGGCTTATCTCTCTAATCTTTCCCTACTCCAAACAATTCTAAGGTTATAAATTTTTAAACCTTGAGAGGTTTTTGTTGGGCAGTAATTATGTCATTCCTAACTCATGTTTATTGCAACTACACTTTCTGCCTGTGCTTTAAGATTTCTCTATGTTTGTATTTGAGTAGAAGACTTCAGGCCACACTGTACTATTGTTTTTATTGGTATCTTCAGTTCACTTTGAAATGTGCAATTCCATTTGTGTTCATAGCTCATTAGAAAGCGAGGAGAGGAGGTAGACAAAAACCAAAAGCCACGCTAATAATTTCAGAGACATTGTACACAGAACTGCCCAAAATTCTGCATGTATTCCGCACTCTGTCAGTCTCTTGCAAGCCTTTGCTGAAAGGCTGGTGCACAGAAAGATACCACAGCCTGTTTTTCTGTTATCCCATGTTCGCCAAAAGAAGTCTATCTTAATTGAGCCTAAATACTTGTTTGCTGCTCTGTGGCTTGTTCTTTCATTGCAAATTAATTTAACAACATGATGTTAAACTCATGTAATATTTTTGGGGTGGGGCTTTCTGGAGACTTCTGGAATTCAGTTAATTATCATATTGGAATCTAGATACTATGCTTGATTGCATAATCACATCTGTGTTTTCTTTCTTTCAGTATTTGTTTTGTGCTTTAATAAAGACTGCACAACACTGTTTGTAGTCCTGCAGCTCAAGAATTGCCTTCTCTGAATAACTTCTGAGACTTGGAAAGTGATGTAGACTTTTGGATTGGTGGTACAACCATTAAGACACAAGTGCTTTAGATAAGAAGATGGAAAGATGAGTTTCAACTCATCAATGAAGACAAAGAATAAATTGCTGGCTATGACTTGGTCAGATGTTGAGAAGTAGGATTGTTTTTTAAGGAAAATGGATTGAAACCCAGATTTGCCTGTTCCTTTATTTTAAGCCATCAAAAAAAAAAAAATTCCTGATTTTTAATAGTGTTTTGGTTGTTTGATTTGGTTGTATCATATCCTTCCATTCCCTTCCCCATCCCTGATGATTAAAGCTGTTGCAGAGCATTTTGGGAATCAGTCTGAGTGGAAGGTATAGTGAATGTGTATTTTAGTTCATTTTCCTTTGAAACAATCCAGGGAAAAACTTTTGAGCATGGGTTGATATTTGCAGGCAAAAAGCTTGCTTTTGTCAGCTTTGTGGAGATGTGCTTCTGACGCACTCTGCTTTTTCTGGAAAATAGTTTCTGGAAAATAGTCTATCAAGTGTGGACTGTCTGGAACTGACGCTGTGTTAAAAACAGAACACTGTATATATGTTTTGTGGGGAAATTGAGTTGACTTCTATGTGACTGGGCTACCTTGACTGAAATTTGTCTACCCTTCGTGTGTAGGCAAGGTCTCAGAAATCCTGGCCCTTTGACTTTCCCTGCCCCTAATATTGTTAGTATATTAACTGACAATACACATAAGCACTGTTTCAAATGACATAGTGGAGAACTTGGATATGTATCTCTGAAATCCTTGGTCTTTAACACTACTGGTTCAAGTCTTATGGAAAAGTTAGAATAACCTGATTTTAAAGATGCTGTTGTCCGTAAATTACAGCTGTCAATCTCATCTCTTTAAAAGGTTTACAAGGTTTACAAAACCTTTTTTTATGTGATCATAGCCCTTGGTTTGCACAGGTGTTTTAGGAAATACTGTGCAATTCTTTCCCAGTATGTTACAAGTAAGAACATTTTAACAAAAGTAAGTTGTTTAAATAAATTGGTTTGAAGTGTTACTGCTGATACTTCTTAGCATGCACTTGAAATAAGTGAACACAAAGCTGTGGTTTCCTGCATTTTGCTTTAAAAGATTTGTTTAAGACATTTTTGGGAGTAAATCTCAGTTCATAACAGTAAACATAGCTAGAAATAGGTGCTATTAGTTCAGTTGGTACAGCTTTAAAGAGTACATTTTGAAGGTAATAGTGGAGGACATAGTTTAATTTTCTGCTGCTCGTCTCCCCTGTACTGAGCTTTCATCATATCTCATCTAGAGAGATTAGACCAAGGGGATGAAACTGTCTATGTTGTAGCTGTTTGGCTTTTGACTCCTGCTTTCTTCAATTGCAGCTGATACTTAGGAAGAGAATTGTTTATTAACAGCTCTCTGCTAGGGATTTGTTTTGGTTGTGGAACTCTAGCTAAAAATTTGGATTTCTGGGGAAAAAAAATGTCAAAGGGTTAATTAAAAAGAAGTGATAATATGTTTGAGTATTGTCAAATAAAGAAAATCAAACATGAGCTAGTTACTTTTCTTCAGTGTTCCTTGCTATCAACTCTCACGGCTTTGATCTAGTTTTTCTGCAGTTGCTGTAATATACTTTACTGCAGTTTCATTAGCATACTTTTCCTTTTCGGTCTGACTTCAGCAGTGGCTTTTTTTTTTCTTTTTTTGTATTCGGGAAATACTAAGGTGACTCCTTTTTTGTCTTTAAATATAAATTGCTTTGCGTTCCTCATGTCTCCGTTTTTCCCTTGCAGTTAGGAGTGATGGATTAGAATTAGGCTGCAGCACAGATTGGGAGAATCTCCCAGCATCCTCTTCCTGCAGAGGCATCAGCTTCCAGCATTGACTGTAGCTGCTGCCACTCTCACTGACATTTCTTTTGAATTCGGCTATGGAGAGTGCCTGTGTTGCCAGCTGCTGGCATGGAAACTTTTAGTCGTTTTGCTTGATAACTCATTAATGAAAACTCATGGATATTGAGAAATAAAACAGAATCGGTTTTCTCTTTATGTTTTTCTTTGTCTTTCTGCTTTTTTTTTTGTTTGTGTGTGCGCACAGTGGAAAAAGATAGAGTGAAAGAAGCAGCACTTATTTTTACACAAGGATTATATTTACATATCTGAAGTTGACTGAATTAATCCTGTAAGTATATTTTCTCTGCTTAATAGTCCTTGAAATCATGAATGTGATAGCAATATTTATGGGATTTTGTCCGTGAAAATTTGCTTTGGCAGGTATGTGAAACTACAGCATTTTTTTTTAATATAGATTTCTTTGAAGAGAAAGGAAAAAACGATATATTCACAATGGGATTATGAAATAATTGTTTCTCCTCTGCACTTTGCAGTGGTGAACAATGCTTTTAGAGAGCAGAAGCTTCACTGCTGATGTCAGTGCTTAATCAGCTCAGATACTGTAGGTTGTAGAACACTGCAAGGTGTGTATTTTGGGATGCCATTCTTTAAAATGTGGTAATTTAAGGACAGTATCAGACTTACAGTTACTTTTTCCATTTATAGACTATGTCTTCTGCTCCTGGTAACCGTGCTGATTTAACCATTTGAGGTTATGTAATTTTTTACTTAAACATAAATAATTTATTTCATGGGATGCAGTGCTGTGCTTTCAAAGTATTAAATGTTAAGTATAATGCAGTGTGCTTTTAGAGACTTTAGTTATTTCAGAATACCTCCAGCATGGGCTCTAAGTTCACAATGTAATAAATTCAAGTAAATTGGTTTGAAGTTTAGGAAGAGTGTCTTGCTAAGATCATTGTCCTAATTGTCTCTTTGGATCTGGGCCAATATTTGTGTGACGCAGTGTTAGTCCCATAAACATCTGGCATGATGTGGTGTCCTACTTGCAGCATGATTTATTTTTCCTTTTTTTTCCATGGCAAGATAAGTGAAATTTTTATTCCTTTCATGTAGAACTGCCAGTAAGCTGTCATTATTATTTATATATGCTAGCTCTTCAAGGAGGTTCTTTCTCAACCTATTTTCTTGTCAGTATGCCGTATTTAGACCTACTTTCTAGCAGAACTGTTGAACAGATCAAAATTACGTTTGTTTTTTTTTTTTTTTTATGGTGAGCATCTATTTGTCTGTATCTACATCATGTATATTAAACTTTGGCAGTATTGCTCTCTGTCATTTGTGATACATTTTTGTACACTGTATTGCATGCATTGACCTCAGTTGGATTATTTAATACAAACTATTAGTCTGATAAGGAGTATTCAAACATAGTAAATTCGCAGTTTACCCAAGATCTCATGTTAAAACTTATATCTAAAAATGCTGACTGCTCAGTTCCATTAAATAAACCTGATAACCTTTTATACTGCTGTGTATTCCCAGTAATGTTGAACAGGATAGTGTAAATTAGTTTTTTCTTCTACCTGCAAACCAATACTGACACTTACTTGATTTTTCTGCCTCCTCAGTCAGACTGTGGTCAGTTCTAAATGCCTGCGATCTGATTGTTTTGCTGGCAGTTTTTAGGCTTACATATATTTTGCTGTGTCAAATTCGTGCTGGAGTGGCTTGATATGCTTAAATAGGATTATTTTGTAATCATTTTAGTGATCAGATGAACTGTGTATGCCTATTCAGGTGGGTAAATAGTAACCTAAGTAGTTGGCATGGCTTGCTTTCACAGTATGGCTGAGTCCTTATGGGAAATTTGGGTCGCCATTCCTGTCCATGTGCAGTGCAATTTGCTGTTGAACTTAAGAACTTGGTGTCAGGTAAAGCTGCTGATGTTTCTCAGATGATAAAAATACCTGACTTGAAATGGTTTATTGGCTTACTGAATCTGAATGTTGATCAGTCAAAAACTGAAACATTTGGCAATACTTGTGGGGTTTGGTTTTGTTTTTTTTTTTATACATGCAAGATAGAAGAGTGGCTGAAAATGTAGCCTGTGTTGTTTTCAGAGGAGTAGACTCTGTTGGCAATGGTCGGTTGATGGTGAGCCAGCAAGATGAGCTTCATCTTGACACTATTTCCTGTGGCACCTGAGATTCAGGCAGATGGTCAGCTTTGCCTAGATTTTCTTCCCTTGTGCTTAATCTGATGCTTTGTTGCCTCTGCAAAGTAGTAGGATGTGAGCACACTCCAATCAGTATTTTCTTGTGGTGTTCAGGTGCTGCATTGATAATAGATATGTAGATAAGCAAAATCCATGTTTTAAATAAGACAGACCACTAGGAAAGTTCCCTTATCTCGTTCCCTTATTTTCCTCAGTCACTGAAATATTTGGAAGCTAAACGTCTTGATCACTTTCTTGGAGTCAAACGTTAGATTCCCATGAGGCAGCACTGGGCGGGGTGCTGGGCTGCTTTCTGACTAGAAGGCAATCCAGTGCATGCCCTCATAAGTTGGAGATCGCAAACAAAACTTACATGAAGGATGTAACATAAGTAAACATTATTGGTCTCCTGACACATGGTGGTCTGACATTTAAATTTCAAGATCAGATGAGACTTCTAAGCAGGAATTTTTGTTTGTATATAGAATTTTTGTTTGTTTGATGGTCTTTTAATGCATTTCATTCGTAAGACAGCATTACAAATATTTCTGCTGCTGTGAGTAGTGATAACTCCTAAAATAGAACATTGTCATCTGTAGGTAAATCTGTTTAGTTTAGAAGAGCTAAAACTGGAACTTCCTTCTCTAAAAAGAAAGAGAGAGCAAACACTTTTCCTAAAATACTAGCAGTTTTCCCCTGCCCCCAGCTTCTGGTCTGTAAGGCAGAGCTTTATCTGCTATTCTTGTCCTTGCCTTGTTGTTACATTACATGTAACATTATACCTGTTAATGTATAACAATGGATCAATTAAAATCCTCTCTTAGTGAAATTCCAGTAGTCTATGAAAAGCTATCAGTTTGACCTTTTTTTGACAATGCTAAGGTATAGATAAAAAATGTAAAGCCATTCTCAGCTCATTTTTATGCATATTATTTTAATAGTGGTTCATTTTCAATAGGACAACTACCTCTTTTTTCCTTCCTCAGTTACCTCTGCCCTTCTCACTGCCTCTGTTTTCCTGAGAGCTCCAACTCCTTTTCCACAGCTGTTCCTTTTGAAAAATTGTTTCCAGTGCTTTCTCTTTATGTATACAAATGCATAAAATCGGCTAGCTAGTTTCTTTTTGGTCTGCATCGTCTTTTCTGCCACAGCTGTAAGGTGAGGGAGAAGAAATAATTTAATTTGAAAAATCACAAGCAACAAACCAAACCCAACAATAAACAAAACCCTAAAACAATGAAACAAAAACCCCAGTGCTATTAAAGGAAAGTAAAATGCCCTAGTGGTGAATTGCGTTGATCAAAGGATTGTATAGGCAGATCCCTTGGTATTGCAGCAATGATCCAGAAATTCACTGATACAGATTTACAAATATCTGGCTAAATGCTGCTTTCTCATAGTCAGGTAGTGTTGAGGAGGAAGGTACAGCCACACGGGTCTGCATTGCTTTCCATGTTTGCATCATGTGCTGTTGTTACCAGCTCTGTGGGTGGGTAGGTGTCTCCGAAAATTAAAATGAAAGCTAGTACTCAGGAAGGGCTTGGGTGAGAACAGTGCTCTTTGTCTCTCTGCTATAGAATAAGATTTTAAATACAGCATGAGGAAGTCCTAAGGGAGGAATAAGTGAGAAGAAGTGTGTTAACCTGATGGTTTTGCCTGAGCACTGGACTATGTAACCTAATGTAATTTAAACTAAGTAACCATTTAGGGGGTGTTCATCAGTTGCGCATTTTCTGGTGGGTTTTTTTGATTATTTTTGTTTGTTTGTTTCTTAAAAAGTTGCCTGATGTTGAATGCATTTTAATATGGTGAGCTTTTAAAGAAATTTCTGCCTGTTTGCAAATTTGGCTAGCACAGCACTGCATAGCTGTGCTGCCAGTTGGGGTTTTTTAAATGAATATTTAGCATACAGACTGTCTCATCCACTGGTGAAGTTCTGAAACAGTGAAGACAGTGAGCCTTCAAAGGAATAAAGTCTGCCTTGCATTGGCAAGAAATTTTTTTTCAGTGCTCACCGTAAATATTTTATTTACCTAAAATTTCGTGCTTCTCATAAAAAGGGATGTATGCATAGTGAATGCAGAATTTGCTGTGGAGATATGACTAGTGGATTTAATACATGGGTAAAATAAGTTACTGTTTATTGTACTGACCAGATGGCTGAAGTTTTCAGACTTTCTGTATTAATGGTAATAGCCTAGGATAGGAAATGATTTATATAAATTGCAAATAATTTCAAATGGCTAGCTGTATGGCTTAAGGCATTTTTCTTACGACATGTAGCCATTTTTCTGTTGTGTAGTTATAAGTGGTGTTGAAGACTGGGTTTTAGGTGAAATGATAAAAGAGTTTGCAACGATTTTTCTGTTTGCAATAGAAAAAATATTGATTACGTGATCTTATATCTTTCCAGTATTACTTTAAACTAACAAAAAAGGTTTAAAAATCCTTTTTGGTTCATAAACTGGATGTGATTGGCCATTTAAAAATATTGTGATCCCTTTAATGTTGAGGATTTAATATGCTTTAATATGTTAGCAGCAAGAAATGTCCAGCTGTGAGACAGGTTACTCAGTTTGATTCTGCTTTTTTGAATTATTCTCTGGGTGAGAAGTATGCATAGCATGCCCATAGGCAAAAGAATAAAGTATCAGCTTCATGAGGCTTGCCTGATGGCCCTGCTGAGTTCTGTACCTGTTGAGCAAGATACTGAAAGATATGTGCCAGCTCTAGCATGCTGTGGGATTGAGGTGTGTGTGCAGTTTCTTGCATATGTCAGTAGTCCCTCAGAATAATACACATTCATGGGACTTCCTTAGTTTCAGTCTTGATACAGAAGCTGTTCCTGAAGATCGTGCATTTCTGCTTGTATTTGTTTAAGACCAAATCATACATAAGTTTCTCACTTGTGAGAGTTAAGACTAGTCCCTTGTATAAGAAAACCCAGCACAACTAAAAAGCTATTTCCTTTTGCTTTTTTGAACATTTTCTGTATGTGTCAGTGGACTGAAATACCTTCAGCCATCCTCCACTAAACGATCTAGAATGAAAAATGTAGACCTAACAGAATATTTTGGTAGGATTTTGCAAGAAGTTATTTTGCTTCATGTCATGATGCTCTTGGTGGGCTTTTGCTGTGAGAACTAGTGCAACCCACTGCTCTGTGGTAGGTAAGTAGTACTCCTACAAGCATCTCACCTTGTTTGATGACTTGTGTTGCAACTTGATGTTTGTGCAAATAACTGATAAAAGTTGTAGCAGATAATACTGTCCCTTGATAAAGGATCCAAACTAAATTTTGGCACAGCACTAGGCAGAAAACTGAAGTGTTACTGTTGGCTTGTATATGAGTGGTGGATGAGAGGGATAAGATGCAAAAGCCATTTCTACAAACATTTTCTTTCAAAAGCCCTTCTGCAAACTTAGTGGTGAGGAGTCCAATGCTTCAAAATATGAAGAAATTTGTTTGAATAAATATTTCCAGATAGCAGAAGTAATATCTGAGTTTTCTGTATGGTTGCTCAGATGTAATGAATATACATCGATGTATGCCAGTCTTAATGTGAAAGTAGTTCCTGTTGGACATTTAAAATCTTTGCAATTGCTAGCTGTGCATATAAAACATCAAATGCAGCCTTATAATAGATATTTTAAGGACAAAACATTAAAAAAATGTTCATGAGGAGGTAAGCAATCCTGCAAACTTTTCAGACACAGGAGACTGCCCTCTATTTGGAGGAACATTAAATAGGTCTTAAGAAGCATAATTCACTGGTGTTTCCTTAAAAAACATGGCGGAGATGTTTCTTGTTACCCACAGACAGAGACACAGTTCGCATTTTCTGCTTAAAGCCTATTGAAAGAATAGGACATATTAGACTGTGATGTCTATGATGTCAAATATGACTTATAGAGACAAGGTGTTGAAGCAGAAGAGGAATGGACACAAGTTGGTGAAAGATTAAATAGTTGAAGAAAATAAGAGATATGGGGTTTGTACTGGTATTTTAGAGAGCTAGGCAGAGAGAAAGTGTCTCTGCCGTGGTAAAGGATGACTCTTTGCACTTCACTGAGACAGAAGTAGCAGTAGACTATGACAGGACTTCCAGTGTTTGGATGTTTGGTGACTGACAGGAAACAACAACAAAGAACCTGTTCCTTAACAATTTCCTTTTTCTTAAAGCATGATTTTTAAATATTGCAGAATTACGGATGATAGTATCCTTGTCCTAGTGAAATACTTCTAATCTGAAGCATAGTTTAAAATTAAAACACACAACAAAAAGAAGGAACAGACTTTTGCTAGAGTAATACAATGTGTCTGGGTCATTTGAGTCTAAAAAAAAGAGTAGTAATGTGATGATGACAGTTTTTCAAATGTTTTGGATCTTTGATACATAGTAAAACCAGGCAAGAGGACATCAAGTCCATTTTGGCAATGTAAAGCTATGTAAGACATGAGCATCAAGTAATGATTAAGTGATATCTCTGTGACCTGTAAACTGTGACCTTTGATACTGTAGTTTTAGTACAGCTTTTGATGTTGGCTGGGAGAAAATCTTCCGGGGAGACAGTGGGTTCCAGCCCTCAAAGAGCTGGATTTGAGTTTAGTTTATGGCAAATAGGCATGGCGGTACACATCAGCACATAGCTCAGTGTGGAAGAAACACAGTGTGTCTGCACACAGTCCCCTTGATACACGGAGGGAGAGGAAGAGGGATCCTATCAGCTAAAAAGCTTTAAAGTTACCTCTGCTCTTGGCCATTTCAAGGGACCGGTAAAGTTAAAGTAGAGCAGTGTTCAAAAATATCCAGAGCCTTCTAGCCAAGAAAATGGAACTATGGAGTAGATTCTAGTGAGGATCAACTGTTATTTGCCATTAAGAAGTTGTGTCGTGGCTGTTCAAAACTGTTAACAAGATAGTTACTCTTTTTGACATGGTAGAATGTAAACAGTTCAATATCGAGTTTTCGTGAACCAATTCATTGCTACAAAGGGAATGATCTACTTCAGGAGGTATAGAAACATTCTGAATTGTTACAGTATCAGATTTTGACAGTGTATTATGACTATTTGACTTAACAATCTTCCTGCAGAAGACAAGAACCAACTGAGAGCAATCCATTTTAAAACTGTTTTGTCATCATTAGCTTGGCAGTAAATACTCTAGAAGATGCTTGCATAAATGTTGCTCAAGAAGAGTACTGCAGATGGTAGCTTCTTGCTGCCTTACCTGTTGATACTGTAATTCACATGCAGGGTGGTTTTTATTTAAGTTTATGGAAACAAATGCCTCTAAAAGACTCTTGTTCTGATTAGGCTTCTGTAAATATTACGGGTCACTTGTTTGCTAAGGTATTTATGTCCTGGGAAAATGTTCTCTTAATTGTAATGCATCTTGTTTTCTTGATACTTATACTCAAAGTAGCATTCTCCCTGTATACCCTGCATTTTTTAGAGGACCTTATTTTATTCCTTTAGTTTGTGTCAGATTTGCATCTTAATATGATGATCTTAAAATTAAATTGTTACTGCTAGTTTCACATTTTGTGGTCTTTATTGCTTGAAATTTCGCTTTATTCCTGCTAATAATTACAAATATTTTCAGTAACTGTAGTGAGACTTCCACTGATAAAAGCAGTAGCTGCACAAAACCAATTTGCTGGCAATTCATTTTTGTTTATCAGATAAGGCTGATTATTTTGGCTGTGTTGTAAAAAGAGCCAACAAAGGGTTTTAGAAGTCTAAAAAGTTCAATCCTTATTTATGCTAAGTGTTGCTTGAGCATTTCAGTCCAGCTGATATTAATAAAGTGATGTGGGACTCAGTCCTAAATATGTAATACAAAATGTGGAAAGCAGTGGTGGATTACAGGTAATTTTTTTCTGCAGTTCTCCCATTTCTGGCTCCTGAATCTCCTTCCAAGAGAAGAGCTCGTAAATCATTGCGCCTGGGGTGATTGTTAAAAGCCTACTAAATCTTCTGCAAATACAAAGGCAACATGTACCAAGTTAATGTTTAACTTTAGCTATGTATTGGCTTTTCAGGAATACTCTTACAATGAGCCCTGCTGTGGAGAGATAGATGTCATTGTCTAACTCACTATTCATGTTTAAATAACTTTAAAGTACTAACACAGTGACTTTTCATTTGTTTTAGGCTAGTAGTTATGCTCCCTTTTTAATTAATCTGTAGAGAGGGGAAAAAGGAAAGTGGCTTCATCTGTAAACTGTTTTGACATTTTAAATTAATAATGTTCTTGTTTGTGTACATCCTGAGAACTGTCATCCTAATTGTGAGTATTCCAATGTATCTGGAGGTTTTCAGGTCATATTCTTACGCTTTGTTTCTTTTGTGGTTCCACGTAGTTTTTTTAGAAGAACCTACTTAAAGTTGCTAATAACTTGCTTATTGACAGTACATCCCCTCTGAATTGGAACAATTTCATGAGTAGTTCAGCACCAAGCTCAAGATATGCAAACTGTTGCTAGAATTCAGAACATTTCCTCTTTTTTGCATAAAAGAAGTTTGAAGTAGTAGTGAGAGGAAAAATTAAAAAATGCTATGTGTTGGGGAAAAAGTATCCCTAAAACGTCTGGACTGTAACACAGTAGTATTTTATTCTGCTTGTAATATGATGTTACTATGTTTGTGTAACATTCAATATAGCACATTTTTCTGTTCCTTTTTTCATTTTGAAGTGAATGAGATTGTGCTGGTTTTGGCTGGGGTAGAGTTAACTTGCTTCACGGTGGCTGGTATGGGGCTGTATTTTGGATTTTTGCTGAACGCAGGGTCAATAATACAGAGATGTTTTTGTAACTGCTGAGCAGTTTTCTGCTTTCCATACTACCACAGTGGTGAGGAGGCTGGGAGTGCATGGAAGGTCGGAGTGGCACACCACAGGGACAGCCAGCATTGATTTCGGAGGTGCCTGCCTGACCAACCTGATCTCCTTTTATGACCAGGTGACCCGCCTGGTAGATCTGGGGAAGGCTGTGGATGTTGTCTACCTGGATTTCAGCAAGGCCTTTGACACCATCTCCCACAGCACTCTCCTGGAAAAGCTGGCAGCCCATGGCTTGGACAGGTGCCCCCTTCACTGGGTTAAGAACTGGCTGGATGGCCGGGCCCAGAGAGTGGTGAAAGGTGCTGCATCCAGTTGGTGGCTGGTCACTGGTGGTGTCCCCCAGGGATCAGTGCTGGGGCCAGTCCTATTTAATAGCTTTATTGATGATCTGGATGGGGGCATCAAGTGCACCATTACCAAATTTGCAAATGACACCAAGCTGGGTTGGAGTATTGATCTGCTGGAGGGTAGGAGGGCTCTGCAGAGGGAGCTGGAATGGCTGGAGAGATGGGCCAAGACCAGCAACATGACATTCAACAAGGCCAGGTGCTGAGTCCTGCACTTTGGCCACGACAGCCCCAGGCAGTGCTACAGTCTGGGACAGAGTGACTGGACAGTGGCCAGGCAGAAGTGGACCTGGGGGTAGTGATTGACAGTGGCTGAACATGAGCCAGCTGTGCCCAGGTGGCCAAGAAGGCCAATGGCATTTGGGCCTGTGCCAGCAGCAGTGTGGCCAGCAGGACCAGGGCAGGGATTGTCCCCCTGTACCAAGCACAGGTCAGGCTGCACCTTGAGTGCTGTGTCCAGTGCTGGGCCCCCTAATTTAGGAAGGATGTCGAGCTGCTGGAGTGTGTAAAGAGAAGGGCAGTGGAGTTGATGAGATGGCTGGAGCACAAGTGCAATGAGGTGTGGCAGAGGGAGCTGGGAGTGTTTAGCCTGGAGAACAGGATGTGCAGGGGTGACCTTATCACTCTCTACAACTGCCTGAAAGGAGGCTGCAGCCAGCTGGGGTTTGGGCTCTTTCTGCGGGCAAACAGTGACATGAGAAGAGGACATGGTCTTAAGCTGCACTAGGGGAGGTCCAGGTTGGACATGAGGAAGAATTTCTTCACAGAAAGAGGTACTGGCCATTAGAATGGGCTTCCCAGGAAGGTGGTGGAGTCACTGTCCCTGAAGGTGTTTAAGGAAAAACAGGATGTATCATTTTGTGCCATGGTCTAGCTGATACAGTGGTGTTCGGTCGTAGGTTGGACTTGATGATCTCAAAAGTCTTTTCCAGCCTAGTTAATTTTGTTTGATTTTGCGAATCAGGTGGCTCCAACGGACCAAATGGATATTCCAGACCATATGACATCATGCTCAGTATATAAAGTGAGGGGAAGAAGGAGGAAGGGGAGGACATTCAGAGTGACAGCGTTTATCTTTCCATGTTGCCATTATGCGTGATTGCACCCTGCTCTCCTGGAGATGGCTGAACACATGCCTGCCCATGGGAAGCAGTGAATTGATTCCTTGTTTTTGCTTTACTTGTCTGTACAGCTTTTGTTTTCCCTATTAAGCTGTCTTTATCTCAACCCACAAATGTTCCAGCTTTTACCCTTCCAATTCCCTCCCTGATCCCATTGGTGTGAGTGAGTGAGTGGCTGCATGGGGCTTGACTGTCGGCTGGGGTTAAACCACAACAGTCTCCTTTGGTGTCCAGTGTGGGGCAAAAAGGGTTGAAATCAGGACAGATCTGATCAGAGTGTGTTAAAACAAAATTGTTATAAACATTGATTGTGTTGGTTTAATAGTTGCTGGTTATAGTGTGGGTTTATTTGCCCTGATACTTGTGGTATTTTGTCCGTATTGTATCAGCAATGCTTTACTTGCAGTACGTGTTCTCTGTGGCGTATTTCATAGAATGAGCTTATCATATGATAGTGTCACTGGTCACCAATCTGGTGTCTATGTTCAGTACTACAGGTACCTTTGTGCTTTGGGAGTCACCTGCTGGGAGCAATTAATAATCACATCTTTGTTCTTTGTTCCTCAGAGGAACAGCCTATGGGGGAGACACCTTCCTGTGTCTTTCTCTCCTCTTTTTTTTCCTTCCTTCCAGTCTGGTTACAGTAGTCAAGATTTCAAAGCTTTTTGAATATCCTTTGAGTACCCTTAAAACCAGCCTGGGTTTTTTTGCTGGAAACCAGCGTGTTGTTGCATATGGTTCAGGCCTTGTTTAAGGTCAGACAAATAACTAAGAACATTACTCAGAGATCTGCCCAAAATCTGGATAATTTGGAATGGCAGAGTGTGGGGGGTTGTATGGGCCAGTATCTAGGGCAGTGGGCACCTTCAGAGTGCTTGCAACTTACACCTGGACAAGTGCAGAATCCAGAAAAACTAGTAAAATGTTGAAAAACAGTGTTCTGTCACCATGTTCAACACTGCTCAGTATCTGCAGGAGGGAAAGAAGGTCTCTAAATCTGAGAATGAGACAACAGGCCCTGAAGCTGCTCCAGCCACCTGACAGACACTGTGACTGCTTTATTCCCACTGACAGGCACTGCCACTGAAACTACTGAAGCAGAGAATCAACATGGGCCGGTGTCAGTGGCTCCTGCACAGAAGCAGAAAAAATGTACATGAAAGTCACCCAGTCAGAAACAGTCAAGGAGGACAATGATGGAAGATGATGGGCGATTTTTCATAGCCATTATCATGGTCATAACAGGAACCAGAAGAGACATGATGCGATCCTTATCCGTGAGTGAGCTCTGGGAGACATGAAAATATTCCAGCCATCATCCATGAGTGTATTACTGCCTGTCTGGTCTGCTGGTGGGACGATGGAGTCAACAGTGTGGAGTGAGAGGGTAAGGAAGCCCGGCTGGGATCACTTGCTAAGGACACAGACATTGACAAAGCAATGGGAAAAAAGACACAAGTCTTTCGTCTCTGGAGGTGATTCTTATCAAGTGTGAGGGGGAAAGGTGTTCCTATAAAGATGATATTCCTTGTAACTTAGGCAGATGAACTGCCATAGAGAAAGTTGATCAATTCCTAAAGGAATTATCTGTGCAAGAAATTAAGTATTTTGATGTGGACAATGCTCAGGTCCTCACAAATCCAGACCATGTCTTGTGTCAATTACCCATGTGGCAGAAATTTCTACAGAGTGCAGCAAGGGCACATGAAACCCCTTGACAGCAGTAATTTGGAAAGATGATGCACCACCAACAGTGGGTGATGCAATTTGGCAGCTCAGGGAGTATGAAGAAAGTATGCCTTCCTCCATCATTGCATCTGTGGAGAAGGTGTCCCCCCCATAGGCTGTTTCTCTGAGGAACAAAGAACAAAGATGTGATTATTAATTGTTCCAAGCAGGTGACTCCCAAAGCCCAAAGGTGCCTTCAGTACTGAATATAAATACCAGGTTGGTGACCAGTGACACTGACTGAGGAGCTCCAGCCGTTCAAAGGGAATATGTCCTACTCCTGATCTGTGTGGGCCTGTATTTCACCAACTGACCGCAGGTCTCCTCTTGCTCCAGAGAGAGGATATAGAAGATAAGCACCACAGGGTGTGTAAAACCCTGTGGTTTTACCTGCAGGACGATGAAGATGATACAAGGAAGTGGGATGGATAACCTACCTCGATACTAGATGCACGGGTACAGGAATTGCAGGGAAAAACAACCATAATTGGGAGTTCTTCCAGGAAAGTTGCTGTTTCAGTCTTCAGTGAACACTTTTTCAGACAGAATGAAAGGTCCAATCATACTACTGACTCTGTGGTGTTGGAGACTGAAATGTTATTGTTTATGACTTAAACATTTTCATGAAGAGTTTCTGCCTATTACAGCAAAACTGTATTACAAAAGCTGCAGAGAAGGCCACCACCCCCTGAATGGGACCCTGGCTGAGGTCCTACACTGCTTGCTAATGAAGATAAGACAAAGTAACAACTCAGGGCTGGGGGAGAAGAATACAGTCACAGAGCAAATGCTTAACACCTTTGGAGTGGAGACCACAGCCCCAGGGCTATCATCTGCCAGGTTCAAACAGACCCTCCTGTCTGGGGAAGAGAGGCATTGGGTGTGGTAGGGGTGATGGAGAGCCTCTGGTGACAGGCAGTGAACACCTCTCTCTGAGTGCAGACTAGCCCAGCTCAGGGGCCCCTTCACCTGGGGAGAAGCTGCATCCTCATGAAGGACAGAGAGGGTGACATGGCCCATCAAAGGCCCCCTAAAGGGGTCCCCAGACACTGTGCCAGAGCACTGCAGCATGATGCAACAGATCCAGAGTCTTGCAAGGGGCAGTGTCAGACTGGCCCCCTGCAAGGGAGGCACGTGGGTGTTCCCACCTGGCCCAAATGTATATTAATCCACGGGATTCTATACCGCATGGCATGGCATGGCGCAGCAGCGAGGGACAGACAGACTCCACCAAGACCAGGTGGAGGGGATCAATGAGACGTCCTCGGGACTCCCAGAAGGGTGTTACCTTAACCTCTTTCATTCTCTCCCTGTCCCCCCATAACCCACACACAACTCTTTTTTCTATTTCTTTCTTTCTTTCTTTTCTCTTTCTTTCTCTTTGCCTTCCTTACTATTGAATAAAATATATCAATTTTTCGGCACCAATATCTAACCTCGTTTGGTTTTAATCACATATTTTGGGTGTATTTTGAACTTTGAAGGTTCTTTCCGTTTTATACACAGAGACTTAGTTTTCTTTGCTCTTCTGGTTTTAAACCATGTTGTAACGGAGAGAAGTTCTAGTCCATTTTTGCAAGATATTAGTGGGGAACCTTGTGACCAGTATTAGAGGGGCCCTTCCTCCACGTGGCAGGAGGAGAGGAATAGCCAGGTTTATTGGACTGTGTGGATTTGATGGCCTGGCACAGCAGCCCCATAGGAGTACAAGGCTTTAGGAGACACTGGTGCACACTGTACCCTAATGTCATCAAGCTATGTAGGGATGGAATCCATTTGGATTTCTGGAGTGACAGGGAGATCCAAACAGCTGACTGTATTGGAGGCTGAAATTAACCTGACCAGAATGAGTGCCAGAAGTCTTGACTAGAGGGACTAGAGGGTTTGTGCATCCTTGGCATAGACTACCTCAGGAGGGGGTATATCTCAAGGATTCAAAAGGCTGTTAGTGGCCTTTCAGCATACTTGTCCTGGAGATGGAGGAAATTTCAGACGTCCCTTTTGTTCTAGGGTTAAAGAACAGCAGGTGCCAATTGCTACTGCAACAGTGCTCCAGAAGCAGTATTTCACCAACATAGACTCTGTAATTCCCATTTATAGACTAATTTGTCACCTAGAAAGCCAAGGAGTGATCAGAAGGACCTGCTTACACTTTAACAGCCCCATAGGGCCAGTGTGAAAGTCCAGTGGAGAATGAAGGCTGACACTAAAGTATTGTGGCCTGAATGAAATCACACCACCTCTGAGTCCTGCTGTACTGGACATGTTGGAACTTCAATACGAGCTGGAGTCAAAGGCAGCCATGTGGTGCCGCAATTGATACTGCTGTTGTGTTTTTCTGAATCCCTTTGTCAGCAGAGTGCAGGCCACAGTTTGCTTCTTTTTGTACCTGTGTCTGGTAGTACCTGGAACTGACTGCCTGTGGGAAGGAAACAAAGCCGTATCATCTGCCAGGGACTGATCAAGACTGTGCTGGAACAAGGCGAAGCTCTGGAACACCTGCAATGTGTTAATACCATTTCGTGAGGAAATACAGCAGAAGTTTTGGGGAAAAGAAAGCAAATAATCCAAATAGTTTTAAAACGATTTTATGGTTTTGCCATAAAACAAGAGTAAGCTAAAGGGACCTATACAGGAAATCCAGCTTTTAGGAATCAGATGTCAAGATGGATATTATTAATAAGATAACAGTGATATCCCCAGCAACTAACAAGAAAAAAACACAAGCATTTTTAGGTATTGTGGGATTTTGGAGAATGCACATTCCAAATTGCATTTTAAGCCCTCTCTATCAAGCGACCTGGAAGAAGAATGATTTCAAATAGGGCCCTGAGCAGCAACAAGCCTTTGAACAAATCAAGTAGGAGATAGTTCATGCTGTAGCCCTTGGGCAAGATGTAAAAACTGTGCTTTTTATTGCAGCTGGAGACAATGGACCTACCTGGAGCCTCTGTCAGAAAGCACCAGGGGAATCTTGAGGCTGACCTCTAGGTATTTGGAGCTGAGCATACAGAGGATGTGAAGCCCACTACACTCTTAACTGAAAAGGAGATACTGGCAGCTTTCAAAGTGTCTAAGCCACTTCAGAGATGATTGGTACTGAAACACAGCTTCTGGCACCATGGTTACCTGTGTTGAATTGGATGGTCAAAGGGAAGGTTTGCTCTATAAATCATGCAGCAGATGCTACAGGGAGTAAAGGGCTGATCATATAAAGAGTTTGGATAGGACACTCTTGTTGTCCAGGAAACTTAGAATTGGTCATTGACTGGCCAGAAGGCAGAGGTTTTTGGAATGTCACCTGATATGTGCTGGAGGCCCCACTATGTAATAAATTCTCAGAAACGGAGAAGCAACATGCCCTGTTTACTGATGAATCCTTCTGTCTTGTGGGAAAGCAGCTGTATGGAGTCCCCTCTGACAAGTCACAGAAATTGCTGGAGGAGAACATGAATTGAGTCAATTTGCAGAGATGAAAGCCATGCAGTTGGGCCTTAGACATTGCTGAACAAGAGAAATGGCCAATGCTTTTTTTACCTCTGTGCTGATTCATGGGTGGTGGCCCTGTGCGGGTGGTGGCAGCAATGGAAGCAGAATAACTGGCACTCTGGGGTAAATCCATCTGGGTAGCTGCAGTGTGGCAAGACATCACTGCCTGGCTGGAAACGTGTTAACAAGGATGAAGGCCGAAGTCATGGACTACATGAATTCAACAAACATTTTTTTTTTTTGGTGGACATTTTATTAACATTTGACAGAGGTGTTCCACAGACTAGGGGAATGATGTCTGTAAATTTATCAAAATAGGTAAGTAGGGAAGGTGATGGGGTATTGGGAAGTGTGAAACTTGGTGTAGACATAAAGAGTGTGGAATAAGGGGTGGATAAGTGTTAGCTTTGGCTGGGGTAGAGTTAACCTTCTTCACAGTGGCTGGTATGGGGCTGTGTTTCAGATTAGTGCTGATCACAGGTTTAATAATAGAGAGATGTTTTTGTTACTGCTGAGCAGGTCTTACACAGAGCCAAGGCCTTTTCTGCTTTTTGTACTGCCACACTGAGGAGGAGACTGCATGTGTGTGGGATATTGGGAGGAGAGACAGCAGGGGTGGGTGACCCAAACAGGGCCCCAAAGGGATATTCCATACTGTATGACATAATTTCCAGTATATAAAGTGGGGGGAAGAAGGAGGAAGGGGGGACATTTGGAGTGATGGCATTTGTCTTCCCAAGTCACTGTTACGTGTGATGGGGCCCTGCTCTCCTGGAGATGGCTGAACACCTGCCTGCCCATGGGAAGCAGTGAATTAGTTCCTTGTTTTGCTCTGCTTGTGTGTATGGCTTTTGTTTTCCCTATTAAACTGTCTTTATCTCAACTCATGAGTTTCTAGCTTTTACCCTTCCAGTTTTCTCCCTGATCCCACTGGTGGGAGAGTGAGCAAGTGGCTGTGTGGACTTTGCTGTCGGCTGGAGTTAAACTACAACACTATGTGTAAAATCCACTGAATAATGTCACTGAAGTAGTGCTAATTTAAACTGTTCTGGGATGAATTAAAGAATATGCTCATCTAATGTGATAAAATGTATAAAGTTCCTGTCAGTTCCAGGAAAACTATGTGGAGGTAGGGAAATAAGATAGAGTAACATAGAAGGAAAACAACATGAGTCAGAAAGAGAGTGTTGAGTCAGCATTACTGACTGAACTGTTCATCAGTCTAGTAACTTGCTGTTTGTGATGTTTTGGGAGTAGAAGAGGAAATGTGCTTATTCTGAGCCTCTGCACAGAAATGCCAGCAAAGATAGCCAAGTTGCTTCTGAGTCAGTGCGCTCCTTTCTTCTGACTGTTCTGGTATCAAGTTACAAGTCTGAGTTGAAATGAATCCTTCTGGTTAAGTTCCTCTGCTGCAGGATGTAGGAAAACAGTAGAAAATATATGTGAAGAGTAATGAAAGAGGAATGAGACACTCTGGTAGAGAATATTATTCACTTACCAGAAATAACAGTTTGAGAAAATTAGCCTCCCAAGTTTTACATCTGAAGGGGCAAAGTAAGTTCATAAGCATGCTTGATGCAGGGAACTGTCAATAGATGGACTTCGGTATCAGGGGAGCTCTGTAACAGAGGGAAAGAATGTGACAGCCAAGTGCTGGAGAGATCTGCTGCTTACCTGTTTAACTAGGAAGAGATAGTTTTGACATGGTGCCAGGTTGTTTTAAAGACCCTTGTTTATGGAATCATTATGCAAATACTGATATGTACTGTGGTGATGCTAGAGCTGGTGGTATGATTGGATTTGGGAGCCTGATGGCAAACCATCCACACTTGTGGCTAAAATGGCATCATGTCCATGGTGTGTTAAATGAAATAAAGATTAGATTTTCCTTCCAGGGGAAGTTACAGCAGTTTCCAATTGCAGGAAGTGTGCAGATTTACAACATACAAGTACAGAAAATGTATTTCTGTTCACTAAGCTGCGGCTTAGTGAAGCAGTTGGAAACAATGTTGCCCTTAGACCTTGATCCTTGCTGTCAGAAAAGTGCTGTGGTGGTAGAGTACTGTAATACTTTAATGTGTTTCTCTGCTGTTGCTTCACACATGAGAAGCATTCTCTTTTGAGGCTGGACACAAATACTTTGAAACTAAGTGTGTAAAGCAGCCACCAGTTGTTAAATTACCTGTAGTTACCAGTGATCCGCCTTCCCTCAGATTGTTTTATGAACTCTGTGGTTATACATGTCTTGCTTACCATTCTCTTCCCTCTCTGTCTTCAGATGACTGTAATTCTCCATACTCTGTGTAGCAGAACATTGCCTCACATGGGGTTTTTCTGTTCTCATAGTTGACAGAGCTCTTGGCCCACCACAAAGTTAGTAGACATGCCTGCAAGGGGGAGAGGACCAAAAGGGCCATTTTCCCTTTGTAATTTTCAAGATTCCACTCACCTTGGTATGGACCCTGGCATTTGTATGGGAAGACATGTGGAACAAGCCACTGCTTCAGTGCTAGTCACAAATAGGTTGTAGTGTGCAAGTATGAAAGAATAAAAACTCATTCTTGCTGTCTAGTAGATATGAACTTCATTTACTGGTGGTGTGGTGGTGGTGTTTTTTTATTTTGCTCCTAAAGACATCTGCTGCCAATTTGGTATTTAGAAGAAGGAAAATTCCCCCCTCCCCGCTTTCCTCCCACCCCTTTTTTTTACCTTCTTGAAAAGCTTTTGAAAACAACTAACCCATTCTTCCTAGCAGGAAAGGCAGAGCAAATGGAATGAGTAATCTAACTAGACATGGACAAAGTGAAAGAGTTTCGTTAAACAGGAATGTGAAAAGAAGGTATAGAAGCATGGGAATGCGCAGTGGGTAGGGATGATGCATTATTAAGGGACTAACTCAGGTCCTTGCTTGTGTACTAGAAAAAAAAATGAGCCTTTAAATGTAGCTAAAAAATACTTATTTGGCATTTTTTTCACTAGCTGACAGTATTCCTGGAATTAGCTAATAAAATTGAGTGTTTTAAAAAACCTTTTGGTCTTTATAAGTGAGCCTTTTTAAATTTTCTAACACTGTTCTTTGGAGGGTAAAAAAACCCCTGTCCAGTCATATTTTCATGTCCACCTCTTTGTTTGTTTTGTATGTGTGTTACTGTTAGATTTAGAGCAGCTCCACTCCTCTGTTGTTCTCTTCTTAAATTCCTTCTTTAGAGTTCTTCTCCTCTGGTCAGTGCTTAAATATTTATCCCATTGACCTGATCTGTTGCTTACCACTGCTTAACCTTACTTGGATAAAGCCCATTATCTAGTTTAAACCTGTTGTTTTAAAGCTGTAGAGAGATTATCTTTTCCAGATCCAGCTGTGCACATTGATGGCTGTGTAGCTTCTAGCTGTACATCACTACCATGATTGTCCAGGTTGTCCCCAGTTTGGCCCATGGAATAATTTGTGAGTCCTGAGTATTTCAGGTAGAACTGGCCAAAGAGTGAGTTTGTTGAGATGACTTCTGCTTAAGCAAGTGCAAGTGATTTTACTTGAAGTGAATTTGGACAAATAAAAGCTTTAGGCATATCTGCAGGTTCTGACAGGAGTATTTTTAGTATACCTGTTTTCTGGATGAGTGTCTGTTTACTGCTTTCTTTGATGAAAATATTATCTTGTCACCTCTCTTGAGATTCTGATATGAATACAGTCTGGAACAGCATTTGAACTGATGGAAAAGATTGAGAGCTTGGACACATTGATAGGTTTTGAGAATTTTTCTGGTGAGAATAGGAGGGCAATGTCATAAACATCACTTAAATAAAACTTTGTAACATAGATAAAGTGTTATATGATTGGTTTTGAAAGGCAAAAATTTGGAAATGAAATAAAAACAAAATCACTACAAAAGACCTTCTGTGTTACAAGAGGTAAAGATATGGTTTTAGTTTTGTTTATATTTACAGTTTGAGTAAACTAAGAATCTGTTTTTTAGGGCATCCAAGATGGATCTCAAGTGTGCTCTGGAAGAATGTTCAATGGCACTGAACTTATTTCTAAACAATAAGTTCTCTGAAGCGCTGGAACTACTTCGTCCATGGTGAGATTCTGTTATTTGCTGGAGTTGTTGTAAACAGATAGTATCTAGTACCTGAAGATTAATTTAAAGCCTCTGAAGATAGTAGTTTTGTCTGAAAGCATTTCTTCATATTTGGAGGGTTTTTATTTATTTTTTGGGTCATTGAAACCATCTCAAAAACTGTTGATGAAGCACTGAATTGTTGTGTTAGAGTTTATCATTGAAGCTGCCTTTGCTCACGCAGAGGGGAAAAGCTGAGGAGCAAGATTTTGTTCAATGCATCTTTGATAAATAATTTTTACAATGAAACTGCTTTTGACAATACAGAAAAGATGGAACAAAACTCCAGAATACTCTTTTTACTGTGTTTTGTATTGTGTTTGAGTCTGGCATTTATCTTTAAGCTCATCTTTCGATCTTCTGATTAATTCTGCTTGTTCCCTTGTTGGCCTTTCCTCCACTGAGAAGAAAAGCATGGCAGCGCAGATGTAGGGAATTAAAGAATATGGAGAGGTTCACAGGTGAAACGTACAGGTGAAACCTGTCTAATCTGTGAGTTTGTGGGGAGGCAGTCTGGGTGGCTGATCTTTAGGACTGGGATCTGAATCCCATCCACCATTCTTCTTCTGTGTCTGAAAGAAGCACAGGATATTGAGGGATGTGTTGGCAAGAGGGATATGTAGCCTGTGTTAATAGAGTGAAGTAATGTTCTTGCTCTGCAGTTTGGTGCTAGTAAAAATGAATTAAGAGTGATATGTTGGTGTTGTATGAGCAAGTTCAAAAACAGCTTTGAATGAAACATCAGAAGGATGACACAGCTATCAAGTGTTTGCTTTTGGTGCTGTGGAGAGCTCAAGCAAGAAAGGCAGTAGGCAGGGATATCATCTTTTAAAATTAGCTATAGTTAGACTCAAGCTCTCTTTTCAGAGCATCGTGTAGTGTTATTTGTAATAGAACAATGCTTTGAGAAGGGCCACCTGCACTTCCGTGTATGCTAAAACTATTTTTGGGTAGTATTGTAAAATAAGTTCTACTTGCAAAGATTGTGCCTAAAGGTATTGCTAGATACATGCACACACATATTGCCCAAATGTTTTTTGTATATTTCATTTTGCATTGTAAAACAAAAATCTCCCTTGTTTTGTATTAGTGTTTTTATGTACTGCAAATAATTTGTTTTGAGTGATGTTTGCTGGTATCTCTGAGCTTATTATTTAGCATATCACAAAAGTTGACCTATCCTAGCAAAGAAACAAAAAGCTGCCTTTTAAAAGAAAACCCAATTGTTTTACTGAGAAATAGTGTTTTATTGAAAGTTAAGTCCTTAAATAATGTAAAAATTGTAGGGTAAATGTTTATATATATGAGAAATAAAAACAGACCAAAGGCCTCTGATTCTGCTTAGGATTTCTGTCTTGCATTTGGTAGTTGGCTCCTTGATTTAGAAGGAAGAAAAGATGTTGAGGAAACTGGAGATGATTCGATAGAGAGCTAGCAGCATACCTAGAAGATATGTTTTATCTCGAACATATGACTCACTCAGATGGCTTTGGTTCAGTTTGACAAAAAGGAGA
Source organism: Monarcha castaneiventris obscurior (assembly GCA_026261815.1). Lineage (NCBI taxonomy): Eukaryota > Metazoa > Chordata > Aves > Passeriformes > Monarchidae > Monarcha > Monarcha castaneiventris. The sequence goes on from JAMPIT010000390.1 coordinate 12,997,267, forward strand.
CTTGGGCATTAGTAGCGATCTGGATCTGTTGAGAGAAAGTTGCAGAGGCATCCTTCTCTGAAGAGCCAGATGGTAAAAGAAGAGTCAAGTCTCCAAAAGATGAGATTTAAGAGGTTCAAACTGGACACAGGAAGAATATGCATTACTAGTACAGTACCCAGAGAGACTGCCAAAGGAGTACGCAGTCTTCATTTTCTTGAACTTCTTGAAACTTGGTTAGGCAAGACCTGAGTCTGCCTGACATATGTAGGCAGTAATGCTGCTGCAGTTGTATGTGACCTCCCTAAGCCCTTTCCAACAATTTTTTTTGTAATGGTATAATCATGTTGTGAAAGCCAGACTAGTTCAGTGTAGTTTTCATGCAGAACTGAGCATGTGTGTGTACTGACATTTTTATGACACAAATGTAGACTTTGGATCATGTAATAATGTTAGAAGAATGTCCTTACTCACATTAAGTGAAAGCATGTGAATGACTATTTATGTCAAGGCTTAACTAAATTAAATAGATATACCAGTGGACTGTAAATGGCATTTAATTTAAGTGTAAATATTTGTGTAACCCTAGTGGGATAATTTCTGAAATTTGCTGTGACACTATCCTGTGGAGGCAGACATGCAGCATCCATTGGAAGATGATATTACTAGGTTATATTCTCATATCTGTTACTTTCCTGCTTATTTCTTCTGTCTTTTCACAAATTACTCCAAGTGTCTCTGCATTTAATTTTGTATTGCAATTTTTGAAGTGTCACTTAAATGCATAAGATTCATGTTTTCCCTAGGTCCAAAGATAGCATGTACCATGCACTTGGATACAGCACTATTTTAGTTATGCAAGCTGCTATGACCTTTGAACAGCAGGATATACAAGTGGGAATTTCTACGATGAAGGAGGCTTTGCAAACCTGCCAAAGGTAAGCTGAAGCAATGACTGTTATGAGATACTAAACCCAATATGCATTCTTTGTGAGATACCCCAGTTCTCTGTATGCTTTTAAAGCACACACTTGTCTGTATGATAGTGGTCTAAATTTGTGAAGGTGGAGTAAATCCTGCTACACAATTACTACTGGTGAAGATATTTTCCCACATAAAACACCAGACTTGTGTCCGGGTATTAACAACCACTGCAGTTAGTAAAATGGTTGGTTCACTCTGTAGACCTACACATAAGCTGACATTACACTATTGAATTGTCTAAGCTGTTGACGACTGTGACTTTTTGTTTTCCAACAATTTAAAGGCCTTGAATTTTTTCCATTCAACATGGAAAGCAGTCTTTTTTAAAAAGTTTTTTCCAAAGGTTGAACCAGTAGTGTCATACAATTAAGCTTGTACAAATGTTTCTTCTGAAAACCAAATAAATTTTTTTATTATTGTTACAAATGCGTTTAGCTTACCTTAAAATTAAAGAGCTGTTATTCACGTCAGAAATATCTGAACCGAACGTTTTGCTTCTGGTCTTTCTTTGAACAGCAGTGAAATAGAATAGAAAATAAAAGTTATTAGTGATCATTATTTTTTTAATTAAAAAAACCTTAGAAAATTGGTTGTGAAAGCTAAAGTCTTTAAAAAACATCTGACAAAAATAGAAATTATTTCTGCTTTATGGGTTCTTCATAGTATTGGTTAGGCCATAATTTATCACAAATGATCTCCCAAGAAATGACTACTAAATGTTAGACATTTAACATCATCATCTTAGCAATGGCAAAAAAAAAAGGAAATGAGAAAACATTGTCAGATACTATCTAAGAAGAAAAGGGGTCAGCAGTTCCTGCATCTTTTTTAGGTGGACTACCAATTTGCAGTTTCATCTGAACTATGTTGTTTAGTGTGTCTGAAGATTAGATGTCTCTGTAGTCTAGACAGCTGCAATATAGGATTTCATCTCTGCAGGATATGAACTTTAATTCATGAGTACTCTGGTCTAGTCTGTCTCAATACTCATAACAATGCAAGAGGAAGGCAATTAAATGTTCAAAGGTGAAGAATTACCAGAACTACATGTACCTTAATTGACTCTTTTCTTGTATGCATTATGTTAACTTGTAATGTCATAATCTTGTTGTCAGGTTCCCACAATTGTCAATGTGAAGAGTAGTGTAAACAAAGTATAAGCTAATGCTTAGTATTTATAGTCAGTGACTCCCTGGCTTACAGAATGCATTCCTTTTCTAAACGTATGATTTTTCTCTAGCGTCTTCATAAAGCTGAATTGTTTGTAATTTTTTGTCAAAACTTAATTTTTGGAATTAAAACACGTACAGTTGAGATCTCTTGGAAGTAAAGTATGTGATTCTTTTGGCATTCTGTCTGGCATAAACCACCATAAAATACTGAAGCATTTATGTTGAAAACAGACCTCCTTTTGATTTTTTCATTCTAATTCTGAGTGCAAATCTAAAAAACAGAAGAAAGCAATTCGTAAAACTTGAAAGTCCAGTTCAAGTGTCTTGCCCAGCATCAGAGACACCTCTGCAGTGAGTGGAAGTGGGGTTGAAGCTATCATACATTTAAAGTAAATGAATTGAAGTTGCAAGCATGCATTTGATGTTGGATGGGCTTTTTAGCCTAGAGGCATTCAAGTCTTTAGACTACTGAAAGAATTTAAACAGCTGACAAATGATCATTTTGTTAAGAATCTCTGTAAATTTTGGTTGGAAATTATTAAGAATTCCAATAATTAAATTCAGGTTTGTGTTGAAATGTATGGGTTTCTTTTCGTCCATGCACAACTTGTTTAGATTCAGGAAAAGAAGCACAGTGGTGGAATCCTTGTCCAATCTGGTTTCTAAACAGACAGTGGATCAGTTGAGTGAAGGTAAGTGGTTTATAATAGTTAAAAAGTGAAAAAAACCTCAAAACTACCCCTATCAATGTGTACAAATACGCTTAACTCTGTAACTTGACTAGTGTCTTACAGTAATAGACATGCAAACCATATATATAATCTTTTTTTTTTTTCCTAATTTGAATGCAAAGCTTCAGTGGAGAGTTCAGCCTAATTTTTTTTGTCTCTGAGCATGCATGAATTAAGAAAGGAATGCCTTTCACAACACGTTCTAGGACTGAAGAGAAATTTCCTTTTTTTGACTTAAGACAGCTCCCAAACGTTTAAGAATCCTTGATGCAGAGGAATACATCCTTGTCATTAGTTGCATTGGAATCTGAATATATTAACAAGTTTTGTGCTTGTCTGTTTTGCCTTAAGGTGTTTTGGGAAATGGTATCAGTACATTGTTCATGGCTCTGAAAATGCTGATCTCCTATTTCTGATTCGGGCAGAATCAAGTATGCATTTTTTTCTAACCTGGCACAAGAATCCTCTTTAATACTTGGACACATCAAACTCACCACGTATGCACTGTACATACAGCAGCCTTGTGCATGTGGCTGGTCTTGCAGCATGGGTGCGGAGCAACTCGTGTCATGTGTGTTAAATCGAATGTACTTTAGTGCTGCATGAAGACAGAAAGTTTGCCTGGGGCTTTTCAGTTTGTTGAGCATGACTTGGTGAAAACCTGTTCATAATGTCTCAGTGGATGTAGGAAAAGCCTAAACCTCAGTGAGGGTTACCATTCATCTACAGAAGCTTCTTGTAACACATGGAAGGAGGGCTGAAAGACTTGGTTGCTGTAGGCTATTAAGCTTAGAATCAATGAAAAGTACAGGAGACCGTCTACCAGAATGTCAAGTAGCTTTTGCCGTAGGCTGAGGTCAGCTCTGACAAGGTTTTGTCTGAGAAGGGAAATAGAAGAATTCTGTTGGGATTTGCGTGTTAAAGCTATTACTCAGCAGTTATTGAAATGGCAACAGCAGAATTTTGCTTTTTTTTTTTATTTTCCTTTGTCTTGGCAGCATATTGTTTGTTCCATTGACCCCAAGAAGACAATATTGACAATGACTTTGCTGATAGTAAATAACTTTTCTTTCTTACACAGAGGAAATGCATGCTGAAATCTGCTATGCTGAATGCTTATTACAGAAAGCAGCTCTCACTTTTGTACAGGTAAAGTCAGTTGTTGATTTTGTGTGGCTGTGTACTGGAGAGAGATTAGTTGTTGGAAAACATCACTCCAACAACAGATTAGATATTTCAAACCAAGTTTTTTGCTAGTTATTTCATGGCGATGATTGAAAGTATGGTAAATCCTGTGCTGCTCAGCAAAGTTTTCTCTTTCTTCACGTGAATAAGCAAAGACATTATTGATATTGAGGTACCAAGGTATCACCTTAAGGCATGTTGCTGTTTTATAGAAGGTTGTATGTTTAAATGATTTGGATCGACACAGACAGTGTCCAGTGTCTGTATAAAAATATGTTCAAGTATGAGGAGGTGCAAGTAATTTTTTGCAGGAACGGGTAGAATGTTTCCCAGCTAACGAAACTTCAGCTGATACATGCATGTAATTTCCAGTTCAGTCTTGCTCTCTATGCACTTTGATGTGGTATCAGGAGTAATACAGTAATGAATAATTATAAAATGGGCATGCCTTAGCATTGCTGAGGTAACAGTTCAGCTCACAGAGAGATCTGATATTTTGTGCTGTCTGGTGCTATTGATTTAGGTTGTGGTTCAGGGACTTCAGGCTACAGAGCTTTCAAATTCAATTTGAAATTTGATTCTTGAAAACAGAAGTTGTTAGTCATACTTTTTTGACATACGTGAGTGTTTAACAAATGTTTATTGAATATATTTTAGATAATCTCTTCCAATATAAAGATGAGAAAGAAGTAAGGCACATAGATACTAAGGTCAGATAAGTTCCTTTGGCAAATAATTATGAACTGCTTGATCCAGTATTTGGCCAAAGGTGTCAGGAAATATTATTAATGGAATGTCAGTCTTTCCTATTAACTGGCTTTCTCCTTTACTAACCTAGTGGAAGCAACCCTCTGTATTTTTGTTGGGTGGGTGGGTTCTTTTATAAGCATGAAAATAATTTTGGAACAGTTGTTGAAGGAGGTGAGTTAGGACTGTATAAAATAATAAAGAGCCCCTTAGATGTATATTTTCCCTAAAACACCACCTCTGTATTGCTTTTGAGTGTAATACCCCATGCCGCTGATTGCTGTCCTGCCCCATATTTTTTGTCTTTGGCTGACCATGGTTCATGTTCTGATAACAAAAATGTAACCACTCAGAGGGAACTAGAATTCTTGTACTGAAACATTTGCAGTGTTTCAGACAAAACAGATGAGGTCTTCTGAAATGGCAATCATTTTATGGAAGCCAGAATTTCCTTTGGTTGATCATTCTGAGACTTTTTTTTTTTGGTGCTTTTTCATTTTCCACATTGTATATACTGTCCCTAAGTATTTAAATGTGCATTTCTGAAATGCCAGCACATGTTCCCCTTCTGTGTGAATTCTAGGAGAAAAAATACCATCCTGTTGAACTGATACTGTCTTGCTTTTCGGAAGTTAGTTTTGCTGGCACATACATCGTGGCTTTGTTTTGGTTTTTCTAGAGGTTAGTAAGCACATACATTGAATAACACGTGCTTACTTTTGATCAGCGATGGGATTTCATCTGTTTAGGGGATTCTTCAGTTTGTCTTCTAGTTTCTGTGGGCTTCCTTGAGCGTGTGCGAATCGCCATTTCCGTATGTTCTAAACAGTTCTTACAGCACCATCTGGTGGAGAGCTTTGTTGGTTCATTTATATACATTGCAAATTCTGCTTAAAGTAACACTTGGACTCTCTTTTTCACCTCTCTCTTCAATATTAAAATTTGTAATACACACCAGAGAAATGTTTCCCTGACAACTTAGAGCAAGTGTTAACGTCAGTCTTGCAGACACATCTAGTAACTGAAAAACATTCTTCGTGTTTCCAGTGACCATTGACTTATAAGTAAATGTGAATGTACCTGGAAGATTTTGATGTATGTGTTATGTGTAATGAACACACTATATTTATACAGTTATCTTCTACATACAGTTAATTTTTTTTCTTCCAGGATGAAAATATGATCAACTTTATCAAAGGTGGCCTCAAAATTAGGACGAGTTACCAAATATACAAGTAAGCTATTAGAAGATACTTAACTTCAATTCAATGTTGGTATAAGAAGTTGGAGTGGCATTAATGCACCCAAAATAGAAAGAAATATTTTTGTAGCAATCATAGTGATTATACGTAATATAATTTCTATGTTGTGTTTCCCTTCCCTCCTTTTTTTCTCCATCTCAAGAGAATGTCATCAGGTGCTACAGATGACTCAGGGGAACAAAAGCAAAAATGAAACGTACTACCAGTTTGAAGGAGGAGTAAATCTTGGAATTGGAGCATTCAACTTGGTATGACTTTTTCCACTACAGAAAGGCCATTGGGATAATTCTGTAGGACTGTCTTTCTTTGCATAGACAATACTGTAACTGATTTAACATTTAGACATTTGTAAAATAGGAATATAGGCTTTGGAGGTTTTATGAAATATAAAACCAGCAGCAACTTCTGGCATGCATGCTTTCTGGGATGTTTTAGCTAGTTTATTCTGAACTGTTTCATTCTCTTGAGTTACTAATGTATGTATTTCTGAATTGAAAAAGCAGTTGCATCTACCTGTGTGTAGCAGGATTTTTTAAGATGTTTGTGCTGTGGTTACAGAATACCTGGAGTGACTTTAATTCTAACTTCCTCCATGTATCCCATTCTTTTGCTTCAGTGATTTACTCTAGATTCACATAGATAATTATAGTTAGAAGAATGAACAGTAGTTTACTGAGTTTGTCCAAAAGAAAATTGCATTTTCTTTACAATTTGCTACATTTACCTTTTCACATCTGTCAGGGCAATGGTGAAAGTTGATTTCGGCTAGTATGTTAATTTCTGTATCATTCTAGATTGGAGATGGCCAATTTTGAATAAGGTCAGAAGAACTCAGGTCTATCTGCACCAGACTTTAAAATTCAAGCATCTGTTTTCATAAATGCCCTGACCTCTCCTTCATGGAGTCTTCTCAGTAGGAGGCTTAACAGAACAGGTGTCTGATGGGCAGAATGTATTCGGGTGAATGGAGCTTTCTAAAAACTGACTCTCAAGTAGACCTGCTTCTTAATGCTCATTGGAAAGGTGGTTATGGTGTTTGTACATTCTCTGTTGTGTAGGATATGGAGGCTGCAGTTACAGAGGGAACAAAAGTGCATATAATAGAAGGCTAAAGGATGATAGCAACAGTATTTCTAAAACCATTATGCTTGCTGATCTGCTAATTCAGTGCTCACATAGGAGAACAAGCAGAGCTTCTGTGATACTCCCAATAAAATGAAATAATGGTAAAGGAAGATGGCAATTGTAGGTTGTAAATAATACTAAAATAGATAATACTTTCATTTGAAAAGACCTACAATTTTTAAGCAATTCTGACCAGCTGAAGATAGAAACATCTGTCATTATCTGAAGAAGTACAGCTGGACTCTGTCTTATTTTTTCATGCTGGATGATCGTCAGAATTCAGAGCATGCGTGTTTACTTTCAAGTTCTTTCGTGTTTTACTTTTTTACTAAGGTGTAATAGCATTTAACATAGTAGCTGTCCTTATTGGTTCACATTTATAGCAATTTAACTTCTTTGATGTGTACATGCCTTTAATTATCCTTTTTTTAAAAACTGTATTTCAGATGCTGTCACTTTTACCAGGAAGGATCCTCCGACTTTTAGAATTTATTGGATTTTCTGGCAATAGGGTATTTGATTTGATACTTGTTTTTTCAAATTAATTTTTTCTCAGATAAAAGACTGGATGGATTTAATGTCATATATTCCACAGTAAAACTATAATTGCTATTGTTTATCGGTATTTTAGTGTTGTTGAAAAGATAAGTGGGCTAGATGGTGCAGGCATAGAAGTACACATGATACCCTGCTCTTTAACAGCCACGGGAAATGACCAGTTTACTTCAGAGGAGATTTTTTCAATGCAATTTCCTTTCCTTTTGCTGATCCTTAAGTAGAGGATGTCAGCTTTCTTTTTTAGTTGATGTCGTCAGAAATTAACATTCCTCACACCAGTAACTGAGGGAAGAATCACAGTTCTGCATTTTTCCACCCAAAATCCCAGCCCATTTCTTTGGAAAAAAGAATTTCTGAATATCACGTGTCACTGTGAAATCTAGGTACATCTTTATCTCATGGATAAGTATTTGTAACTATAGCCTTGTTTTGTAAACCTAGACTTGTTTTATAAATATTTTACAGCTCTTTAAAACTCTTTTTGATGCCCATAAGAAATGAAAAAACCCAAGCAAAACTCAGGCAAAAAACCCTAACAAAATAACCCACAGAACTGTACACAGTGAAATTTCAAGTTATTAGTGCTACAGTCACCATATGATCTTATTGCTGTTAGCTTGTCCACAATATGGTTCTCCTTTTGTAAAATTAAACTTCAGTAGAGACTTCTTCGTTCTGTTTCTTCCTCTGAAAGACCTGGTTCATGCTGAAGCTCTTCCATAATAAATATTTTTCCCTGAATAAAACACAATAAAGGCTGAAAGAAAAAGAACAAATGATTTTGAAATATCATCACAATTTTTTTATGTGGTGCTCGAATTCTCTTGTAATTTGTCAAGTTGCTGTGCATTAAAATTGATCCATTAGTATTTGTTTTGAGGCAAAGTTATGTTTCTGAGGAGTCACTGCTCTTGAGCTCATCTCTACACCCCGCAAAGAGTCAAGCTGTTATGTATTGGGTCTAAACGGGAAAGTAAGGGAAGTCTCCTGTGTTAAGAGCTGCATAAGGCTCCATGAATACGGATCTCTATTTAGACATTGATGTATCAGCAGAGGTAATATTTTGGTCAGAACCTCAAAGCAGTGGGCTGACTTGATGGAAGAGAATTGAGGATAACCAGGTTTTCTGTGAAGGAAGACTCACACCAGCAAGTAGCACTGGAACAGCTGTGAGAGTTTCCCACTGAACATCGGTTGAAGGATGTTATTCTGAAAGGTTCATAGTTGGAAAATAATGGGAAAGGGTAGTGGACCTGTGTGTCTGCATGGTTCATGTGGTGTTCCCATTTCACCAGAGCACTGAAATGCATGTGTGATTTTATTAAGAGTTAGATTAGTCTTCTCCTTCTTGAGTGCTGTTAGCTGTGACAGAAATGTTTTGGTAGAGGGTTGTGTTGGATTTGAGATAATAAGTACTGAATTATGAAATACTTACATCTGAAAGGAAAACTGAATTTTGGTTAGCCAGAAAAAATTCATAGTAACTCTGTATACTCACAGTTAATTCTGCATGTGTTTGTGATATTCCTTAGGAGTTGGGCCTCTGCCAACTACGGGAAGGCGCATCTGGCAGCAGTTTGAGGGCCATTCTGTGTACTTTCACCCTGTTGGTTTATCATACTTACGTCTCCTTAATCCTTGGTGAGACCCACTGTGTAGCTTTTCAGTCATGCTACACCTTATGATAGATATTGTGATTTATTTTTATAACTGAATTTCAAAATTGTGGCCAAATAGGAGTTTGCTGTATACTTAATTATGATCTGAAATTAATATCCATGACAAAGCTGTGTCTGCAGAAACAGTGAGGGTAGATAGCATTACACCAACATCTTGCTTGATTTGCGGGGCTGTCTCAATATGTGACAGCAAAATATTGCAAAACAGTATTGATTTCAGATATTGTGAAAACTGTCTCCAGAAAAAAGCCTATACACCCAGAATTAATTGCTTTTGCCATTTAGAACTAAAAATCATAATTAATTCTGTATGCTTCTTTGCCGTATATTTTCACATTCTTTAATTTTTAAGTATTTCAGTCCTTGTCCCTCAGGCTCATCAGGAAATTAAGGAGAATTTCATTTCTTCCAGTATCACTTGTATTTCATTACTGAGTTCAAAATTAGGAGAAGAGGCAGCTGAGGAATGTTTTCCTAACTTGCTGAAGCAATTAAAGGGTTTTAAAAATACAACTAGGATCTATAATAGAACAGCTTAAAGAATATTGCTGTAATTCTAGTCTGTTTCTACTTACAGACATTTAATATCTTAAAAGGACTTAGTGTCTTTGGGACAAAAATTTAGTTTTATAGAAACACAAAATGATGAAGTAGTTCTGCCTTCACATAAAAGCCATCATCCATTGATCTATCAATGTCATAATAGGATTTGAAAAAGAATCTTAATCTGTGAAACTTGGGGTTTTTTAAGTATGTTGAGGTTGGTTTGTTATGTTTTCTAGGTACAGGGGAAGCCAACCTTCAGGAAGCAGACAGTCTCCTAGAACCCTACCTCCAGAAATTTCCAAATGTGCGTATTTTCAATAAATTTTATAACAGAAATGTACTTCCCTAAGCTCAGAATCCTAACTGGTTATTTTTCTCATCTCCTTTCAAGGGTTCCATTATTCTATTTTATGCTGCCAGAATAGATATACTGAAAGGAAATTTTGAAAAGGTAAATCAGTTTTTTCTTTCTAAGGTTTTTGTTTAGTGTTCAGTCTGAGGGGGAAAAATCATTAATTAATCTAAGAATCAGTTGGACTGATAAATATGCTGTTAGCCCTGTTCACATTCATTGTCAATGTTGATTCCAGCCCTCTCTCTAAGTGAGACTGAAGGGGAAGTTTATCTCATTTTACTTGTCAGGTATTCTCCACCTGGGTGCTAGGTAAGAATTTGCTCCGTAATTAGACATGGCTCTCACATGGAGCTGTAATTGAGCCAGTTTTCATCATTCTTCTTTAACTACTCATAGGCGCAGTTGAGGTTCCAAGACTGCATAGCAGCCCAGCAAGAGTGGAAACAGATTCATCATCTCTGTTACTGGGAACTGATGTGGTGCTACACCTTCCAGCAGGACTGGCTTCAAGCATATCGGTATGCAGACCTGCTCAGCAAAGAGAGCAGGTGGTCTAAGGTAAATGGGCAGGTGGACGGGGTTGTGATACACCAGTGGTCTCTACAGTTAAAGTTACTTTTCCATTTGCACAAGAAGTGTAATTTTTGCCTTCTTGTGAAACTCACAAGCGAAGATTCGGTGGCACCAAAATGTTTTTTGGTGGTTAAGGATGAACTTTTCTTTCATGTTTTGAAGCAGCAGAACCATAAGCAACAATGCTTTGGCCCCTCTGAAAATGGAGGTACTTACCTGAGCTGAGAGAAAGAAGAGGAATAGAAAAACTATAAACTTGTCTCTCAAGTCAAGTTCTAACACTCACTAGTAAAACCTGGCTGAAGAAACTGTGTTAATTGTTATAAACAGACACACCTACTCAGCAGATGCTTAGTGACACAAAATGAGAAGACTGCTGGGGACAGGGTCTCACAAGAAAAGCTGGGCCATCAGATAACCTTTTCCTTGTAAAAATGTTTTTCAAAGTATGAACCAAGCACAATGTGTAAATAATTTTTTATGCATTGTTATTGTCTGTTCCTATCTAGATTGCCGTTTTATTCTGCATAATGAAAAAGGGTATAACATCTAATTCTTGGCAAAAGAGGAAGAGAATAGTATATTCAACATGAAGTGCAAATGTCTTGAATAGAGTTATGCATATTTCTTTTTTTTCTCTGTAAAACCTGGTTATTGAACTCGCCTTGAATCAGTACTCAGATATTTCCTTCTGTTTTTTTCAAGCATGTCTGTATATGTAATAGATCATTTAATAACAATAATGGACTTCAGAACAGCTAGGTCATTTAACCTCATCTTTTTAACAGTGGTTTGCATAATAAATTCTCCTGTTCTTTGCAGGAGGTACCTTTAACTTTCTGAGTAACTAACTAAAGATATTAATAAATACATTGAAAATAGAATTACAGCACAAACTATGTGAGAAAGGGAATGCTGAACTTCTGTACTTCTACCTGCCTGAGAATTACTGGAAACACTTTGCTGTAGCATTTGGGGTGGGAGATTTGAGTCTTTAGTGTATTGATTGAACACAGCAAATCAGATATGGTAATATATTGCTTTTTCTTTTTGAAATAGGCAATATATGTATTCCAGAAGGCAGCAATTCTGTGTATGCTTCCAGAGGATGATTTGAAGAAGACTGGTGAGGATGTAGTGTCTTTATTCAGGTAAACTTTTGTAAAGCAGCTGGATGCGCACTCTTTTTCCCCCCATGTATTTGTCTTGTGTGACTTACTTCCTGCTTATAAACATAATTTTTTCAGTTTTTCTCTTTGCTTTTAGCGTTAGAATATTTAAAATACTGCTTTTATCAGCAAAGATATATCCTACAGCTCTGGTCTGTGTGGTGTAAAACAATTTTAAGATGTTGTATTTCAGAGGCAAACAGTAAATCTTGCTAACTGAAATGAGACTAAAAAACAAAAAACAAAAAAACCTTATGTTTTCCATTTTCCCTTCTTGTAGACAAGTGGATGGTCTAAAACAGAGGATTGCGGGAAAATCCATCCCAACTGAGAAGTTTGCAGTAAGGAAAGCTCGACGCTATGCATGTCCTCAACCAGTGAAGCTGATACTACCTGTCTTGGTATTTGTTCTTGCTTTGTTTGCATCCTTTTGAAACAGAAAAGAAATCAGTGTACCTCATTATACAGGGGAGGAATAATATTGTCAGGTATTATATGTCTGCGTTTTTAAAATTTTTTTGAAGAAGTACTGCATTCATGCAGTGCAATTTTTATGAAAAGTATTAGGGGCTGGATCATACTACCAACTAAGTATCAGTCTTAACCAAGTGCCAGATTTTTCATGTGAAATGTTCAGTCATACAGAAGCCTGCATTCTTGTTCTTTAGGTTGGCACGAATTTGGTCCTTGTATTCTAGACTCATTAGGAAGTTAAAAAGTATTTCAGTACTTCTGTTTTTCTGATGAAAATTAAGAATGGTGGTTGGTTTTGGTTGTAGTATTTTTCTTCCCTCATATTGAGTCTGAGTAAAACTCAGTAAAATGCAGAAGGTTACAGATACTTTATGAATGCTATTTTAGTTTACCATATTTTAACTTCAGAGGCATTAGTATTGCACAGTCTGTTTATATGTGCTCAGCAGTGCTACTTTTCATATGTGTATGCTAAAATCTTTGTACATGCATAATTTACCAAGAACTGTACATGAAAAACCTAATTCAAGAAGGCATTTCTTGTGTTAAAGCTCATTGATGTAGAAAGAGGAGTACAAAGGAAATTAGTCCACCAGTTCTAGAATTTATTCTATATTAAATTGCATGTAGAGGACTAACTAAAAATTGTCTTGGGCTTGTACAGCAGACTGCTTGTAAGCTGTGAGTATATACATTTAGTCTTGCTGTCAAATCTAGTATCTTTTAATTTAAGAATTTTTTCATTATGGATTAGGCATAACCAAACATAGTGTATGGTTTATTTCAGTAAGTATAAGTTAGACAGGACTGCAGAATTGAAACAAATCTAGCATGATGTAGTTGGTGTTAATAACACTGTTTCAGACTTTGAGAGAGCCAGATTTTTCTCCTTCTGCAAACCCACATACTTACAATACAAATTGAAGTGGAAATATTTCAACAATTTATTGTATCAGCTTCAGAATGACATTAGGCTTCATATTTCAGAGGTGTAATTACAATTACAATAGAACAAATGATGCTCTAGTTTGGGATGACTGAGTAAAGTTGACAAAGCTCCTTGTTGGTTAGCATTAACTCACATTCTCCTTAAGTTCTACCATGTGATAATGTATCAAAACAATTATAGAAATTATAGTAAAAATCATATGTTGGATGTGCCTACTGGAATCACATTTTTTTCCAGAAAGTTGTGTCTACTTGCAGTTTTGCTCTGTATGGAAGGTAACATTCTATAGACTAGAGCATCTATAAATACATAAACACAAGAGTGTGTTTTTGTGTGCATACTTACATAAGTATACTGTATGTACAAGCACACACTCATGCACACCAAATTTACCTGTCATCCTATAGAAGGAAACTACTTTCAGCTCTTTCTCTAGTTCATGCAACAGAGGCCACAAGTTGAACCTAGAACACCCAGTTTTGCTGATGTGTTATGTGGGTCATGTAAAACTGTCATGTGATAAACTCTGTTCAGTTTAATTTTTGAAGATCTGTGAAAGTACATCATAGTACGATCCATTAAAAAGGTGTCAGAACATTCAAAACTTGGAAACCCAGGTTAACTTTGTCAATGCACGTTCAATGTAATTTTTCCTTTCCTATTCATAAATGTATTGTTTAAAATGAACTTTTGTAGAATTTTTATGTACTCATAATGTTCCACAACAGACTTTTCAGAGGCACTCTTTAGTTAAATATTTATGCAATTCCATGAATTTTTCTTACCAATTTTTTCTTTGGGGTTGTTTCTTTTTTTTTTTTTTGGTCAGGAAATGATGTATGTCTGGAATGGATTTGCAATTGTGGGCAAAAGAGCAGACCTCACTGAAAACTTACTGGTAACAATTGAAAAAGAAGAAACTGCTCTACAAAATGAAACTAGTGAGTGATCAATTAAAGTGGAATTAATAATCTTATAAGGAATGCTGACATTTTTCTATGCTTCTGTCTTTTGATACTCTGCAAAGTGAGTGTTGACTTTGACAGTGTGGTGATTAAGTCCAAGTATGGAAATTTTGAATGTGAAAGTTAGGAGTGGTTCTTCAATATGTTCTGCATGCAGATCAGTTGGTGCTGCAGATGAATACAGAAAACTCAAGGACATGAGGTTATTGGTTACAGAACATGACTGGTCTAGCTTAGTTTTTCTTGTCTTTCAGAGTGTTCTTGGACCATGATCTGCTAATGCCTAAAAGATCTGAAAAATACTTTTTCTAAACCAATTTATATCACACTTAACTTTATTACAGAGGACACATGCAGCGTAGAATATGACTAAGTATGAAAGAGATAATGAAGTGCTGCTATCCATGAATGAGTCTAGTTTTTTATTTCACTTTTCTGGCAAAATAAAACATGGTTGCTAGTTGTAAAATAAACTATACTTAAAGAATCAACTTTGACCATGGTTTTGCATGTTGTGGTAATGTTTAGAGAATCAGCCCATAACTTACTCCCAAAAGAATTTAAATTCCATTATTGCAACTGGTTTACTGCAAAAGTACTTGATTTTATCAGATTTTATCAGGTGGGTGCTGTCACCTGTTGTGAAATTTTTGGTAGAATACTCTTTGGAGTTTTTCTAGAATAAATACTATCATTTTGGATGTGAAACTTTTTTAATGGTAATTCACTAAAAAGAATTTCTACTGAACCCAGATTTTAGTCACACTTATCAACAATTTAGCAACTTAGTTTTACCAGTGGTTAAAACAGCAATTCTGAAATGTAAGATATATCTAAATATGATTTACAGTGTAAATTGAGGTGATGCATAAGAAATTATACAAGGACATGCAAGAAATATATAATAGTCAAATCTGGATGGTGTAAGAAACCAAATTAGAGTAACTTGCATGGCCATGTTTGAATTGGGTTCCTTTATTTTTTGTGGTGCTCTTCATTTTTCTGCAGAATCAGTAGTGTGCCTCTTAAATCTCAAGTGTTTTCCTTTTTCGTTGTTGTGATATTAAAGCAAAAGTGTAGTGATATGCAAGATACTTGTAAATAAAGTAATTCGCATGAGCTCCACGTGGAGGGTTCTGGCAGAACCTGTTGGAAATCCAGTGGTGTATTTTGCAGAGGTTTGTACTAGAACTGCTCATCAGTTGTAACAGTGAACTTCCTGTCAAGTCCCTAAGAAGATGTAGAAGGTACCAAAATAAAAGCAACAGAAATAAAACCACTGTGTTTTTCTTCTGGAAATTCACTATTTCCAAATAGGATATAGTCTGGAAGTGTAAATACTTTCTGTGTTGTTTTTTAGTAATAACTTCAGTCAAATATAATTTTATTCTGGACTTCATATATGTGATCTTGATCTGCTTTTAAAGATACAGAATCAGAGAAAATAAAGTCTCTGATTACCAGAGTTGCTGCTGAATCCTTAAGAAAAAGTGATTAAGGCTGCTAGCGGAGTATGACAAGGTTACAATACAATTTTAAGAGTTTTTAGTAGTAGTAGCCTCAAAGGGTTGCTAAGATGCTGTAAAAAAAGGGTGTTGATTATACATAAGGTCACTTAGGGATTGAGACTTCTTAGAACTGTTTTTATTTCATTTGCTTCAAGTGAATAGGCACAGCATGGACTCTCAAGGATTGAAAGTAATTTTATGTTGTATAGAGCTGAAAATAGAGATGGTAGAAGCAACAAATGAAAGACATTAGAGATGGCGTTGGTTTGGTTTGGTTTGGTTTTTTCCCCACAGTATTTCTGGGAAACTTATTTTTTCAATTTTTTTATTTCCAAGACATAAAAAAAGAATCTGTAACTTCAAGAAAAATTCATTTTTTTGCATGTTTTTTAATGTGGTAATGATAACTTCCTGTGGTGCAGAGCACTGCAGCTGCAAAGATGGCTCTCCCGCATTTATTGCAAGGTTGTCTGTGTTAAATTGGCCTGTGCATTTGCTGTCATTTAGTGGTAATGTTTTGGCATAATAGCTTTTATTCTGTTGGGAAATAACAGGGAGATACTAGTTGAAGTTGTTAAAGACTGGCGAGCCCTTACTGACATCAGTGCATGCCCCCAGTAATTTGAATGAATGAGTCCTTCAGGAGACAGTCACAGAATCCAATACCTCAGCCTAGCAAACAGGCCAGAGAGAATGCAGAGTACTCAGGCGCTGCACTTCTACCGTCACTAAAAGCGCAGTCTGTCAGTTGCAATCTATCAAGACTTTCTGGGTTTAAACACAGGCAGAAATAAGGCTGAACATAGTGGCAAAGCACTTTGCTGAATCCTAAAATGCATTAGTCTTGCATGTTTCAGAACTGTTTACGTAGGATTTCTTTGGCAGACTATTAAGGAAAAAATTAACGTGACCTTAGAGAGCTGGTAATTAGTTGTAAACAACATGATCTGAAGGGAGAGTGTTTTGCTTCCTGAATTGTTAATGTATGTGGTGCCATCTGTCTATCCATATGTGTTTTCTTTCCTTTCTTTTCCTTCCTTGTACCCAGCAAATGCTACAAACTAGGGGAACTAAAAAGGATCACACTTGCTAAGTAAATTTTGAATTGATTCAAACACCCTCTTTCATCTGGTATTTTTAGTCTTATTGAACATAAAACTTTATTGAATTTTTCAAATGTTATACACTACTACTGAGGCTTCTTAAACATTGGAGATGATAGAATTACTAATAAACATGGTTTCTTGAATTTGTACTGCAAAATGATGCTTCTGAGGAGTTCGGTAAGACAGAGGTGTAGTGTGGTTTTGTGTGGTTTTTTTATGTTACTGGTAATACTGGAGGTCTGCCAGTGCTCCGAAACAGGGGAAGCTATTAAGATAATGTGATGGTCTCACTGTAGTTTTAGCTGTTGCAAGTAAGAAATCTTTAATTAATGACAGTTTATACCTGTTTGTTGAATGTTTCAATTTCTTATTTCTTCTTTGCCTGTCTTTTAAGAGAATGATAAGGATGTCATGGACACATCTTTAGTAGACAGTATTTTAACTCATGCCTCAAGGTTATGTACATTTTGAGATGTAGAACATGAGAAACAAGGTCCTGAATCTCAAAACATGCTCCCTACTGAAAATTTAATTTTCCTTTTCATAATGTCTTCACATTGTTTGACATGTCTTGCTTTTACTGTTAGATCACAGTGAATACTATGTGGATGATGCGTGCATGTTGCAGCTACTAAAAGGCCTCTGCCTGAAACACTTGGGAAGACTCATGCAAGCTGAATTATGTTTCAGTAAAGTAATTCAAAGGTAAAGAAATAACAGAAATGGATTTTATAGCTTTTGGTGACATTTCTGATACTCCTCTTATAGCTGTCATGTTAGAATTTTGAATAATTGAGCATCCTGTTAAGGAGCTGGAATTAAAATACCTCTGAAAGTAGTTAGAGAACCAGAAAACTTTGCTTGTATTTTTCTGTAGCAATTTAACACTTACTATAGCTTTATATTTGTGGTGTTTTAGACTAAATAAATCAAACTGTCAGGGAACATACACAAATACATTTGGAATTGTATTTGCGGAGCTATCTGTAGGTAAGGACAATTCATTTAGGTTTCCTGTTTGGTTTTTTTTTTAATTCATTCAGTATTTAGTACTTCAGTAGTTAATGCTTCCCCATGCAGATGAGAAGTTGTTACATGCTTCAGTCAAAGACTTGTTTTTCCTGTGTTATGGATTATCAAATATTTCAGGTGTCAGATCCACACCAGCTGTAATAGCTTTTCTATATAAAACATGAGTCAGGTACTGGTTGTAGTTGAAAACTTCTTGGAAGTTTCTAAGTATTTGGGCTGAAGAAGCATTTTTACCTGTGCAATTTTTCTGACAAGTGATTTAGAAAAAATAATAATGAATAATAGAATTTGTTATTGAGAATTATGTGTTTTAGTTCTCTTGCCATTTTGTTTTCTCTTACCGTTTCTAAGATCCCATGTGAGTTTAGTCAAGCACTTTCCAAGTTGCAGGGCAGAGGGGTTTGATTGGTTGCAAGTTAAAGGAATACTGTTTCTGAAAAACCTTTTTCCAAAGGTAGTTGGAAACAGGCAGGCTTTTAAAGCTGAGATATTAAAAAAATTCTGAAGACAACACTTCTTCATAAAGTGTATGTTTTGCATGGGTGAAAGGAAAAGTCTTCTGAATTGAATACCTACATTTTGTTCAGCTTTATTTTCTACACATCTAGGGCTGCTATAGTGCTTTAAGACTGTTTATTAATGTGTGTGTACAGAGTTAACCAGTAGAAAAGGTTCCAGAGTGTTTTTTCTGGCTATGTGCTGTTACAGGCAGTGATTGCTTTTAAAAGTTAACTGGTCTCGAGGCAGAGTTGTAAGTAACCATTTCTGTATTTTTCTGGTTTTCTAGTGAGAAGCGAATAAAATATGACAGTTACTTGGTGCCATTCACCCTGTATGAATTGGGTCTTCTGTACAAACAACAGGATGAGAGAGAAAAAGCAATAAGATACATAGAAACTGCAAAGTAAGTGGAATTTTTTTTAATCACCTTGTAAATTAAGAATAGCTGGGTATTTGTAGCAATGAAAGCATATGTTTTTTCTTCCTGACAGCTTCCTTGCGAAATACAAGTAGCTATAAATCTGTGTTCTTGATTTGGAGAACTTTTCCAATATAGTTGAATTGAAGACACGGGTTCGGTTTATCAGGACATTAAATTTTAGTACTGCTCAGTTTGTGGATGTGGCTTTAAATGTCTCATAACTCATCTGTCTGTCAATCTGTTGAAGGAATGAAGACTGTTAACTTATGAACATACGAAGCAGAAATAATCCAGTCCAAACATCTTTTTCTTAAAATAAGTTGTCTGTTTTGCAGAAACAACTACAAGGAATACTCCATGGAGTCCAGGTTGCACTTCAGAATTCATGCAGCACTTGACAGCTTGAAGGTGTCACCTGCTTCAACACCTTGAATGAGGAGGGATGCTTTTCATGCATCAATAAATAGCCTACACAATCTTTTTGCAATCTTTTTTTTAATCATAGAGAAGAACATAATGATTGTTTTCTGTCACTTCTGATTTTATGTATGTCATTCTTTTAGACTTTTTCTGTATAGCACCTATACTGTATCTATGTGCTGTTTTAAAGACCTTGTTTTTTGTTTGATAAAAATAATTTAATATTTTACTTGAATGGGGGATATTTTTTAAAAAAAAGGTGATGGTGCAATAAAGTTTAATGAAAACACTTTTTTTAATATGAGAACAGATGCTGGTTATGCAGTGGAACTGGTGATAATTTATTCATTTTTTGAAAGTTTGATTTTCTGCAGTACACTTGAGAGTTTTTTGCCTCTGGAACAAAAATGCAATGTCTGCAGATAACCTTACCCACATTTGGCATACCATACTCTGAAATTTGTGTTCCGGAGGAAAGAATTAGTCATCTTTGATTTAATTTCATTTTGGTAACAAAATGAACCTGACTGAAGTGCAATATTTTTGCTCTGTCAGATGAAGCTAAGCAGGGCTACAGTTATAATATCTTTGCAGGTCTGTTTGATTCCAAAGAAGTGCTTACGGGGGATATTTTTCAGTTGTAGAAAAGCAGAGCTACAAAGGGCATTATGTCCTTTTTCTAAAGTAGAATCAGCAGTCTTAAGTTGATCCTGACAGATTTATTTAACGTGTTTAAAAAAAAAAAATCTTGCACTGAGAACATTCACATTGGAACTTAACACAGGATGTCTTTCCCGGTGAGAAAAGACTGGGAAATCTTGCCTGGTGTCTACCCCCACATAATTCTTAGCACAACTGAAATTGATTGTTTCCCATTTTCCCTGTCATGGATCTGGGGAAAGCATTGTTCTTTTCCTTTTTGAAGCAATCATTTAATATTTGTAGACTAGCATCCTAGTTGGTATTCTCTGTTCTTGGATCCTAACCAAAATCAATAAAAATTGGTAGATTTATGGATTTTCCTAATAATGAGAATAATTCATATTAAGGGAAGTTGATTGTGCATCAAAAAGTGAATCCACTTTTAGACTTGCAGTTAAGAAAATGGGCATATTCTAGTCTAATTTCTACTGAAAATATGCAGTTAAATTGAGATACTTATAAGTGCATGCATTTTTCTTTTCATGCATATGTGCAAACAGTAGTATCAGTTTGCATTTCCCATTTCTTTAGATACACAGATTCTAGCTGTCTGTTCTTAAGAATATATTTGATTTTTATTTAAGTATACACCCAATAACTCTTCTTTCACTAGCTACTGCAAAACTTGCCATTTCCATTTTTTATCAATGCCAGTATGTTGACTTCTGCACAGTAGATTCATAGTACCTATTCTCATGTATGTGATTCACTGCCCTTAACTACCACCCAAGCAAAATCAGGACAAAAGAAACAGGTGAAAAATGTGTCCTCAGTAAATGAGTAACTGAAGTTTCTAATTGAACAGTCAATATAATCTAAATGCTGTAGCAGTTCTTCTCAGGTTACTGAGGACACAGCTTTCTTCTATGATTTATAAATAACGGGGTCATTTAATTGCTCATAATTCTGTAATACAGTGGTATATTTACAGGAGAAGTAAGAGTTTAAAAACATTAGCTAAATAAACATAACAGGTTTAAAATGGAAACCTGATCCAAAGTCTGATTTCTTTGTTTGGATTTCTGCCTATCGTAAAAGTGTAACTAAGTTACTGTATAAAATTATACACATGTAGGTTTGAAGCTTAGATACCTGAGACACTGAATTACTGATAAAATAAGATGTTTATTTTCAAATATATTCAGTTGACTGTAGCTAAACTTCAGAGGTTAGCATATATTGCCAACTGGCTTCTCTAAAGATTTGCCCATTTATATGTATAATCTGATTGTAAACTGTAGTGAGCATAAACTAATTTATTTTCAGAAATTACTTTTAATGTATCTGTGGGCATTATGTGTTCAGTTTAGGATTATTTTGGTTTAACCTGATGATTGGATTGGGCTCTGCTTCATCTTCCTGTGGAAGGTGATGGCAACAATTGCCGGTAAAACTTCAGTAATTTGTGTTCCAAATAGTGTTCACTCCAGAAGAGTTATAACTGGGACTACAGACTCTCAGGATGGAGCATGATGTAGTCTCTGATCTCTTGTTTTTGTGGGGATGTCTTACAGCTAATATTCGTTGGGTAGTTTGAAATAGAAATCAAAATTAAGAAAAAATGAGCAATGATATTCCTTAGAAACTTATTTTTTCATAGTTTCATACAAAGCTCTAAGTAGCAGTGTACTTTTTTCCATGGGTGATGTTACTGACTGAAGAGAGAGTAAAAAGAACTGTTTTCTTCAGTTCAGCCTTCCAAAGGTAATATTAGTTCCCTGTGTATGTTATATTTGTTCTTTCAGATCAGCCTTTTTGCACTCATGCAGAGAACAGGCTGATTGGCACAAACTTGCAATACCCACTGTAGTGTCTTGGGGACTGAATATTAAGTACTATTTAGAGCTTGTCTGCTTTCTGTGCTGCTATTTCCAGACTTTGCTAGAAAGATTGATTGATCAGGATTCCTAGCTTTAAGCTTTGTTCTGGACATTTTTTTCGAAGTTGTTAACGGTGGAAATACAAATGTGTGAGAGTGATTTGTAACCATTCAGTTAAGGTAGGTCTCCACAGAGCTGCAAGAGATGCTTAGTTTTCCAGATGCTGCAGAAAAGTGCATGTCTCCCTGAAATAATGCATCAGTGATGCAGTATTATTTAGGACATTATGTCTGAGTTAAGTGATTTCTGAAGACTTCAGACAAAGGGTCTGTGGCTTTTATTTTTTTTTTTTATTCTGCTGTATACTATACTGGGCCTTAAATACAGTCTGATTTAGTCTTAACTGCTGTTTATAATATTCACCTCACATGCTCATCCTCCACAGGAATTTTGAATATTGTGCTGAGACTTTGAAACTAAGCAAAGCTGATCATTTACCTATGATGCTATAGCCTCTCTTGATAATAGTAGGAATTATAATATATACAAGAGCAAATTTAATTTGTTAGTTTAAGCAAGCAAGGCTAAGCGTACAGTTATGTTATGAAAAAAGGTCATTTAGTTCTTTCTGATAATAGATGTGTATTTTTTTTAAGGGAAGCAATAATAAATTAGCCTGGTTATAGGACAAAGCTTCTATTTGATTAAGAATTGCCTACTTAGAAACTTACAGAAAACTTCTTGTCTGTGCGTATCAATCAAATGTTTAATCTGTTGAAAGATCGTTGTACTATGGTTTGTAAGTCGTTATTCATCAGTTTTTAACAGCGATTGAAAGCAAATACATGTTGAAAGAAAGCTGTTGCAAGATTGTTACATATCTGTTCTGACACACATGGGTAGCAGCTGTATGTAGCACTTTATGGCCAGAGAAATGTACAATTATCAGATCTTGTTATGTTTCTGAAACACCTTGCAAAGTAATGTGTAAAACAAGTAATTTCTTGTAACAAATGCAACTTAGACTTCGCAATTATTTTATTACAAATCTTAATGTTTCATGTCTTTGTTTCTGTGTATCTTATACTGCCTCGTTCAACAAAGAATGTTTATATTTGCTGTGGTGCTGCAGTTTTTTTTTGCTTCTGATCTACTGAGATTTGCACATGTTTTTGTCTGGTACTTGATGAGTAAACAGTGAGGGCAAAACAACAGAAAATGAGGAATGAAGTATGTTCTGGTTTAAAGAGCATGTAGAAATGTTCATTGTGATGCACTGGAATGGATTTTCGCTTCAGAGGAATAAATCACATACACTCGTGCTACCGAGTGCGGAATTTGGCACTGTATTCTAGTTGTACATCAAGAACCTTCAGCTGAGATTTACCAAAGCATTTTCATCAAAATGAACATGCTACCTTGGGCATAGAGCTCTTACACAACCTGTCCAGATTAAGAGGTTGTACAAAGCTGTCAGGATCTATTGAGTGAATAGGTGGTCTTTTGAATGTAGATAGCAAGGATAAAATAAGCTACAGGGGTTTTTTTTGTGTGCTTGGGGGATTTTTGTTGTGCTGCTGGTGTTTGGAGATTTTTTTTTATTGGGTCTTGGGTTTTGGTTTGTTTTTATTTTTCCATAATCTGGTTATAAATGCTATAGGACAGATGCATAAAGAAATAGTGTGGCTCTTAACAATGCAATTGGTAGAAGAGTACCCTCTGGAAAAAAAAGTCCATGGTTAGTGTAGCAAATTTAATGCTTAGTGATTGCAGGATTAAATACTCTCTTTTTTCTAGTAGTGTAAGCATGTACTTCCAGTCTGTAGAGAAGCACGTCAGCTAGTAATCCCAAGCAGAAACATCTTTGTAGATCTATTCACTTACCTAAGGAGAGAACTTCTTCAAACACATAAAGTGTAGGATGTGTTTCCAGTGACAGGTCTTTTGGTCCGTGAAAATTTCAGTGGGCCAGATTCAGTATCTGTGCCATTGAAGCATGGAGAATAGTCAGACTGTGGGAAAAGTTAAGGTTTTACTAAAATCCCACCTGAGAGGTTAATGGTTTTACCTGCTTGAGCATGTAAATGTGGACTTCAAAACTCAATTTTCTTACTATAAAGTGGATATAAGAGTATATAAGGACAATTTTATTGACTTAAATGGCATATTACTTCAGTTTTTACTGTCAGGGTGGAGGGATATGCAAAATTAGGTCAATTCTACTTATATAGCTTATGTTAGGCTTAACTTGTTACAGAGCAATGCGAGATCTTCAGAATTAAACTTGTTTGTAGAAAAGAGGGCAGTATGAATTTGAGTATGATTTTATTTTCATTACAGTTTTGCTCAAGGTGATAGAACTTATGTCCAGGCAAAATACAATGCCTAAATATACTCAGGTACAGATATAAAACTTTCTTTTGTGACACCTAGCCTACCTTGATTAGATTGTTTCTCTTTAAGAGACGTTCTGTATTGTATGCATTGATGAACTTAAGCAGTATTCTACAAAGGAATCTAGCCGTAGTTTAAAATTTCACGTTTAGAGTATGCATGCTCAAGCTTTACTGGGAAAAGATGCATGGCTTAAATCTCTACAGATTCTAGTTATATCAGTGAAGTTGCTTCAAATCCATCTGTATTAGCTTTTGCATAGGAACACTGAAAACTTGTTGAAAATGAGAGAATGTCTGATGTCCCTTCTCTTTCTATTAACTGGTTTTACACTTTGAAGAAAGTTAGCTTTTTTTTTCTTTTTTATAATAGGGATAAAATTCAAGATCAGTTTCTTTTCACGACCCAAATGGAAAGGACTCCTGCTGTAGTTTACCTTAGTTTTATTAGACTGTTCATGTGCTGTGGAAGCAACTTCATTTATTGCAATCCATAATACTAATAATACTATAATCATTGTGTCTACTTCATAATGAATCTTTGAAGTGGAAGCTGCTTTAAATCAGATTTTTGTGAGCTGAAAGAAAAGGGAAAAAGGTGAAAGTGAGCCCGGGAGGCCAATGACAATGCATCTAGTGAGTATCAACTTACAGGCTGGTGTTTTTACGAGCTAAGATTTCAATAGGTTAAACAGAAGAAAATAAATAAGCCTTGCCTGAAAAATAAAACCTGCAACCCAAAGTACTGTATGCTGTTGACTAATAACAGTTCTTAGTGAACAAGTCAGTCTTTTAAGGAAATCTGAGAAAGAGCCAGATCAGATAGCTTAATATGTTGTCTATGTGCTGTATGTGAAAAGTTACTTGGAGAATGTTAGAGTTTGGAACATCATCTGGTCCCAACCCCACCCCCTACCATGGGCAGGGGCACCTTCCCTTAAACCAGGTTGCTCAAGGCTTTGTCCAACCTGGCCTTGAACGCTGCTGGGGATGTGGCATCCACAGCTTCTCTGGGCAACCTGCTCCAGTGCCTTACCACCTTCAGAGAAAAGCATTTCTTCTCAATACCTAACCTAAATTTCCCCACTTTCAATTTGTACCCATTCCTCCTTGTCCTGTCGCTACAGGTGCTGAATCCCCTCCCTCGCCCTGCTGGCCAGGCTGCTTTGTTTGGTGCAGCCCAGGGTGTGGTTGGCTTTCTGGGCTGAACGTGCACACTGCCAGCTCATGTCGAGTTTCTTATCAACCATCCCCTCATGTCTTTCTGCCCAGGAGGTATCTCTCTCCATTGATACCTTTGGTAGTTTGGACTCAAGCAGTCTAATTAAATTCAAGTTATATATTTTCTTGTCTAAACACTTCTGGTTCTCAGTGCTACTTGGTAAATTGGTGGACCTTGCATTATGTTCTATTTTCCGTCGTCTTCTTTTTTTTTTTTTTTTTTAGTGGTTTTTTTTTTTTTTTTTTTTTTTTTTTTTAGTTTTTATTAAAACTTCTGTGTTTATTTCATATGTTACCCAAAGAGTATGTTGCAATAAAGATATCAGTTTTGGTACTGGCTTCACTGCATAATTGAATTTAAATTTTCCTGATTGACAATGGCAAGACAAAAAATGGAATTCTGGTTTCTGAAACAAGCAAGTGTCCTTAACTTCAGGAATCTTTTCTGATGAGATTAAGTCTACCAATCTGAACGTCCTCTAGTGTGACATCTGGAAATTTTGTCGAGATGGACTTTGGAAACTATTACATGCCCAGTGTTTCTGGTGTATGAAACCCCATTGCAATAGTGATAATTTGTCAGCACTTGTTTTCCTTCTGAAGAATTCTAGAGCTAAAAAAGAAAGAGATCCATCCCTTTGCTTTAATTTTTTTTCCTTGAATTTTTTACTGCTTTCCTAGGACAGCAGAGTTGGATTCTTATTCTTACCTCTCTGCTAGACTGACTGAAATTGGTAGGAGAGTCTTCAAAGAAAAATCTTTTGTCTTTCATTAGTGTTTAGCTCCATGCTTCCCTGGGATGATGTGCAGCTGAGATACCTGCTTGTCTCTGCTGGCTGTGGCAGTTGCCCCCATGGGAAATGGGATGGCCACTAGGAAAGGGAGAAAATTCAAGAGAAATTCATGTGTGAAGGATAAGTAAGATATGTTGGGTAGGTTTCTGTAGCACATGAACAACTGATGTCACCTTAGACTGTGGGGCCAAACAGATTAATATGGAAGGATAAAACAAGGATTTCTATCACAGGGATTGTGACAGAAGCATGTCTAGAAAGAGAAATTATAGTGCAGAGTACTCACTTGCTAACTAAATAGAGGCAATGTAATCCAGAGGTGGTGGTGTTCTAAACAAACAAAAATAAAAATAAACCTCACAAACAAACAACAAAACCAAAAAGAAAACCAACCCAACCAACCAAACATAAAACCCCAGAGTGCTCACTTTGCAACAGGGAGAATCTGCAGGGGTATTACAGAGTTTCAGAAATAGCTTTTTCATCTGGAAGTTCTTAAGTCAAAATGTTTTTGTAGCATGGATCTGACAGTTCTGCCAAGAGGTGAAAATTTATAGCGATGACAGTCCATTGTATTGTTAACTATTAAAAGCATTGCTTGTCAGAAAATAGTTAGATCAGTGTAGCTGTAGGGTCTGTCTCCCAGCTATTTCTTAGGGAACATTTAAGGAACCCTTAAACTGTCCTGTTCTAACTAAATATTGGCAGCTCTACCCAAATTACATGGTAGGAGGGTCAGTAGCCCCGCTGGATCTCACAAAAAAGACTGCATTGTAACACTGACTTTGTAAGTGCCGAACAACCCACCATTATCTACCCAGTGTGTCCGTATGGATTCCAGTGTGCTTGGTGCACCCTGACTGCCTGATCCTGTTAACTGGTCTCCTGTGACCAGCTGTACTGTATCACTGGAAAACACGTGTGGTTTTTGCTGCTGAAGAGGCTTTGGGAGTACCTTGCAGAGTCTTGTGAAGAAACAAGGAGCTTCCACTGCAGCAGTTGCATCATACGGAGTTCCACAGCAGACTGCTGTGCCATTTAGGAGTTTGTTGGTGTAGGATTTTCTTCTCCTCCCTGAGTACTCTGCTGGCAATCAGGCCCTAGGAAACAATATACCATCAGGGAAATCTTGCTTATGTTGGTTTAACTCCAACAGTGTTTGTAGAAACAGCTGTTTGTTAACAATTGTGATACTGTGTCTGAGCCTTTTAGGGGCCCAATTAGGGCTGTTTTAAGGGCCAAATTCAAGTTTCAGCTGTATGTGTTTCAGTTCCAGTAAAAACCAGTAAAATTGGCTCTCGTAGATGCAAGAGAGGCATGCATGTTCTAAACAAAGTAAGATGAAACACACAGCAGTGGAAATAGTGTTCATTGCTTCTTACTTATTTACAAAGTCAAGATACCTTTGTGATAGCTGACTGCGAACACATGCCACATAAAATCCCTTCTTCTGAGACTTGAGGTAGGAGTTTGAGCACTATGCAATTCAATCCAAGCAGAATGCACAGGGGAAAAAAGTTTTTGGCAGGAAAAGAATAGTTCTAGAACAAAATTTTGTTTACTCAGTCTTATGTTGGAGGCATCTTGTCCACCTTCTGTAGCAGACAACAGGCCCTTCATCACTAGTAGATTTCACCCTCCTTTTGTGACTGATGCCTTCTATGGGTCTTACAGGGTTCAAACCTGGATGAGAGAAGCTGGGAGGGGTTGTGGTCTTGCTCAAAGAAAATTTCCTGCACCCCTGCTCCACACTCTTTGCTCACCCTTTGCAAGACCTTATCTTCTCTCTCTTCTCCCAACTCCATGAAAACTACATCAGCTGGTTTCTGCCCAGCCCTCTCCCTTTGCCAGGTAAGTGGAGGGAGCAGACAGTGTGGCACAGTCCAGCAGCTCACAGGGCAGGGCAATAATGCTCTGTATTGAAGACAGAAGCACCAGGGGTACCATGCAGAGCCAGGGGAGCAGCCCATATCCTGGACACCTGGCTTGGCCTGCTGTTGGCTCGCATTCTTTCTGGCTTGGCTATGTGTGGAAGTGACCCTGGTTAATGGCACGCACACACATGGTGAGCATGAGCAGGGACAGGTGAGAAAACAAAGAAGATGCCAAACCCTGCAGGTGCCCTTGTTAAAGAAAAAGAGCCCAGCAAACAAGAACCCTATGTTCTCCATCACAGACCTGCTTTTGGCAGCAACACTTGTGCAGGAGACTGGAGGCTCACCAGGCCTTGGGCTGCTCTGTCAGGGAGGTTGCTGCCCACCATAGTACACAGTGAGCCTTCTAGCAGCTGGGGGATCACAGTCACCTCTGCTAGCCAGGGAGTGTGCACTGGGAACTGGGCTAAGTGATTTCTGTGGTGAGACTTTCCTCTAAGCAGAGCACCCCAGGCCAGCAGTCTTTCCAGGTTTGGACTGCTGCTTTGGCACCTGGCTGGACACGAGGTGCATCACATAAGCCATTTCTCACACTCAGAGCATTTAAAATGAGACTGCAGTAGCAAAAAATTACACAGTGAGCCTGCTCAACTGCAGAGCATGAGATACAGGATGGCAAGAACCAGAGGTCAGCAGAGAAATCCAGCTTTTCTGCTGAATGTGAGACAAGCCACCATCACTAAGAATAACCTAATCACGGTCCCCCACATCTGTGTCCAGGGCACTGAGACACAGCAGCAGAGCTTGGGATGTCCCAGCTTCAAAGAGTCGTCAATGACAAAATGTTCCTCTCTGCTGATCCCTGCTCAAGATTTGCAAGTGGAGCTGGTTGTAATCAGGATATTTACTGATGTTCATGTGGAAGTAATAAGCACAGTTGTGTGTAGAAACAGAGCCTTGATCTTGAGAGGTTCCAGACCTCTTTACATGCAGCAGGCATTCTTCATACAGATGGTATGGATGACACTCTACACTTGGTGAACAGGGGAACTAAACAGGGCAGGTCATGTAAAGAAAATCACAGATTTAAACTTTCCTACTTAAAAAACCTGTACAGTGGGTACTATTCTTAATATGTGAGAGGGCACTGTGGGATATGTGGCACTTTTCCAGTGACAGGTGTTAAAATTGGGCTCATAGGCTTGATCTTAGTCTTGAAACTGGTCTGTCTTACAACCAGTTACCAAAAAGAAATCAGGGGTGATGGAGATTAATTCACCTCCTTCCATGGGTGCATCTTTACTGAAGGTTAGGTCTTGCCTGGGAAGGCAGCTTCAGAAAACAGTTAAATCATTCATTTTAAAGTTTATAAAAGTGTATCACTGCACAATGAAAAATGTGTAATTGTTGAACAATGTATTTTTAAAAGTAAAGAAGCCCCCTAGAGGGGCTTCAGGACAGTTTTATGACCAGCCCAACAACATCAGAACAAGGTCCTGAAAGAGCTGCCAGTGATACTCCTGATGAAGGATGCTGGGGTAGGTGATGACAGGTAGTAGACAGCTGGTCTCCTGAAAGGGCTGTGAGAGCGCTGCTTGGGCTCCCTCATTAATACCAAGGAAAAATCCCATTCTCCCTGACTGGGGCAAAGGCAGGTACAGCAGAAACTGCAGGCCTGTTGTGCTACCCCAGACTTGCAGTGGCTGGGCAGGGACTCTGGAACAGCACCTGTCATGGGACCTTGCAACCACCGGATTTTTTTCTTCCCCTCTGTTATCTTTGTGTTATTTCAAGAAAATAACTTCAGTGACCAGATCAGCACTTCTCAGAAGGGAAAGACACTATTCCTCAGGGAGAGAATTGGCTGCCAGGAGCTAACCTCATCCTTGACAACACGAACGACAAAGGATTCTGAAATTACGGAGAAAAAAGGGGTTGCTCTCTACAGGAGTTAATTGAAATTGGAAATACAAAATGCTGTGGGAGTTATTTTCCAGGATATGAAAGAAATAGCTGTAGCTGTAATAAGATTAGCAAAAGCTGAGAAATGTGTGCAATTTTATTGAGGACAATCTTTTAATTGCTGGAGAATCAGTTGGAGGACTGAATACAGATATCTGCAGGTTATGGAGAAAGGTTGCTCACAAAGGAAACAGGAGTAGCAAAAGCAGAAAGCAAGATTTGAAGACTAAAAAAATGCTATTGCTGTTGCCAAGGTAAAACATCTTTAAAAAATGGTGTCATGGGTTTGTGGTTCCAGAAACTGGTAAATCGGTCATTGCCTTTTTGGCTGCACTGCCTGCAGGTGCAAGGGTACATGGCAGGGCAGACAGCCAAAACACCAGCTGAGAGGACACCGTGGTATGGAGGTCTGTAGGTACAGTATGTGACAGATCCAAAGCACGGAGCTGCTCTAGGGGACTGGACAGCCTTCTTTGGACGTTTAGGGTGCAAAGAGTAAAGAAGTGACTGAAATGACATCGGAGGGGGTGGTTGGGACAGATGGATGTTAATTGTTTTCAGACCTCTCTGAGTCTTGTGCACTGCCCGTTTGGATCTCATGCAATTCACCCTTGGGGTCTGTTCCCATTGTGGAGAGGAGTAGGAGCACAACTGTGGCCAACATGGAGAGACTGAGCCTGGTGCTGTTACTGGACTGAAGGTTCCTGATGCACTGATGTCTTGCTTCACCCACAGAAAAGAAAGCAAGCATCGCAAAACCTCAAATCTGCAATTTCCCTACTAGGAGGTTACAGATAGATGTTGAAAATGAGAAAGGAGTGTAAAACAGGCTGGAGAAAGGAGCTGTGCATGCTGTGAGCATGGAGGGCAGCACAGCAATAAACAGAGAGGTGCTGTCTCCTGACAAATCCTTGCTGCTCTTGTTAAGAAAACAAAAAGGATTACCAAACTGTGTGGCTTGGAAGAAATAAAGAAGAAATAATAGATAATAAAGCACCAGGGCCAGATGAGTATACATCTGATTTTATGGGATATTCTGTGGCAAATTACTTCCAATTGTAAATAAAGATTTTAATGCATTTAAAAACCAAAATGTTCTCCCCTAACTTAATTTAGCCCACCAGAAAAAAACTCAAAGAAGTGTATACAAGTCTATTTCATTATCTTGCATTGTCTGCAATAATTTTAAAATTAATTACTTTTATTTTAGGGGCCACTGTTATAAGATTTTCTGAGAGCAAATTTTCCAGAAGCGCTGCCCTCTTTATCACAGCATGAACTGAGTATGTCAGCTTTGCTGTGGCATTAAAATTTGATTGACCAGGAACATCTCAGCAGGGGATTCAATTTGCCTCCTGCAAAAGTAAGCCATTCACTCACTCAGTCATTTTCTCAACCTATATACTAGATGACCAGCAATTACTCTTCTCCACTGGTGCTCTGGGAAGCAGAGCCCTCTTGCCTTGTCTGTGTCAGAGCCCCGTGGGCTCTGTGCAGCCCTGATGAGTGCCAGTGTGGGGCTATAGAAGCGCTGACACAGAAGTTCACAGCAGTGGACACCAGCTCAGTGAGTAGTGAATTAAGCCTTTGTGTGGAACTGGAAGTACACTGAGTGTGCAGTAATTGGGGTAGAGATATGTATGCCATTCCTGGAGCCTTGCAGTGGTAATACGCTTTTTGTCAAGAAGTATTTCAGAATTTCAGATTGTACCACCCAATTTCAGAATTTCAGATTGTACCAGCCAAACACAGATTTTCTATCTGTGTAGGATGAAATATATTCCCGTATTTATCCATGTGGGTATTAGTTTGTAGAACCATTTCTGTCAGAGGTGAAGACTTTGAACAACGTTACCAAATTTACCAGAACCTGGGACTTAGTTCAGCATCTTTGTTGTACTGTACACGCATTTCATGTACACGTCTATTAAAATGTATTTGTTTGTTATCAGTTGCCATGGTGTATATATACACATTCTTGCAGATACAGACATACATATAAATATGTGTGCTATTTAAACATCTATTAAAAATAAATGAATAATTATTCCACTTAGGCATAATTTCACATGGCAGTGTCAACCTTAGGATTATGAATTTCTGTGTGCTTGGAGAACACTTCTCCTGTGTTAATGCTTGCTCTGCAGTTGCAGCACAGGCACAGGCATAGAGGTTTATTGCAGGGGGTGAGCCCAGCTGACTCACTCCATTCAGAGGGCTGTGGGGTCACTGTCACATGCTTAGGCAGAGGCACTCATTTGCTATAGATGTGATGTGATTTCTTCTGGCGCAGGATGACCCTGGTAGCTCTGATTTCCAGATTCAAACAGGTGCCCACTTGGGGCAGAATACTTCACCCTGACAAAGCTTATCTGCTTGGCCTGTGATTCGGTCAGAAGATACAAAAAACTCAAACTATTTGAGGTGAGTTAGCGGAGGCGCCAGTAATTTTTGGTGTTGGATATCCTAAAAGCCCAACTTGGCTTACTATCTTCAAACACACATCTGTTCCTTTGAAGTAAGGTTTGACAGGTAAGATGCTAAACTGGCCTGAAGGCATAGGATTGGCAGCCAAATTCTTTATGCTATAAAGTCCAGCATACTTTCATTCATGTAGATTCTTCCACATACTTGGAGTATATGGAGTTTCTCCCACGGACAGGGATGTCTCTTCATGGTTACTTCCCAGGGATTGATATAAAGAGAAAGAAGTATTCCATGAAAAGAAGTGTGGTGAAATATTTCAAAACTTCTACTTAATGTTTCTTTTCCTAGATTTAATACATAATTGTTTTAATATAGTGTATTTTGCCATTTTAAGTCATAGATGACTAGTGTTTTTAGCTTTATACTGAAAGTAATTCTGATTCAGATCTGTCTGTTAACTTCTCTTGATAAATAACTCATCTTTTATAAATTTATATGATTTGCCATCATTAAAACTTGTGGGACACAGTTATGAAAACTGAAACCGTTGAGAGTCTGAAGCTAAAATGAGATCCAGTTACCCCAGGACTACTCTCTCTGAGGAGGAGTTTAGAAAGCAAGGAGTTTTCCTGGCAGCTTTTGACTCAGTGGCAGAGCTTCTTTAACAGGCTTTGTCTGAAGCTCCCATTTCGCCCACAACACCCACCTGTGAGCAGCCAGAGCCGATGACTTTTGCTCTGACAGGAGGCAGATGAAATCTGCTGTGGAGCTGTTGCTGTCTGCTGTGCCAGGCAACAAACTCATCTGTAAGTGGGGAGGTAATATTTTGGTGAGGCTTTATTTATACACTCATGACCACGTGCTAAGGAACACCAAGATGGGCTCTCAGTCTTCTGCACCTTTCATGTTACGACGTTTTGTTTTTTGGCTATTTTGAGGGCTCCATTAAGGTTGTTAATAGCATTTTTGTGTTTATATGTATTTTACCTAAGTGAATGTGAAATTAAAGCAGCCCTGTCACGGTCAGTGATGTCTCCACACCCTATATGGGCACCGTCTGCCTTGCTCCAGGGCTGTGTTCTGTGCTGTGCTTTTCACACTAAAGCATGCTGAGAGGTCTTCCCAAACCACAACAGATCTTTCTGAAATTTAACAGATAGTATTTCTCAATGCTCCTGCAGTAAAGGCATACTCTGAGTTTCTTAACAGTACTTCTAATGGGCCTGTGAGGTAAATAAAAATTACCATTATAAGTCTAGAAAAGCTACAGCATGAATTTCTATTGCCTAGCAGTTTGAGACCTAGGACATCTCAACACTTCAGATCTCTGGGAAATTATGTTCCCTGATGAAGCTGGGAGTCATTCTTTTCAGCAATTTCTAGGTTTGTAAGACAAAATCTATGTCTGAAACAGGGAGAAACAATGTCTTCAAGGTTTTATGTATCAAGGAGGAGGAAGAGGATAAGTGTTTCTGTTGTTGATGTGATGCTTTGGCAGCTGTATAGAGGTATCCAGAAGCCTTTATGACCAGTTTACAAGAGCAAATATGTTTGTAACATCTAATGGCTTCAGCACAATAGAAAAACTGTTTTCACCTTTTTTCTGGTATTGCTGTGCTGTGCTTTCCTCAGTAGGTGGCAAACTTCACAAGCTGTAGCTGGATGGATTTTTTTTTGCAGGCCTTTAACCTCAGATAAAATAACGTGCTGGGAAAGCTTTGCTTGGACCTCATCCAAATAATATTTGCGTTCTTTCAGTTGCCAAAAAGGAGCCATTATTGCTCCTAATTCAAACATTTTCTTTTCTGAACTGATCTGTGAAAAAGCGTATAGCTGCTGCAATGGAGTATTTACTTTCTGTGTGTACTGCTCTTTGAGATTACTGAATAAGCAACTGGAAAAATGCCCCCTTTTTTGCTATTTAAAAAGCAAAACAATGTATCCATGGAACACAGGCCTGGTTTGTTGATACCATAGACCAAGCATTAGTTAAAATAAGAAAAAAGCACTGCCATATTTTTTAATAATAAGTATCCTCTGGTGCTACCATTTGTTCGATATCATTACTAAGTGTGAGGGAGCACATGGCATTCCTCATACTACAAAAACAAGGATCATCTTCAAGAAACTTAAGAGGCCCCTCTGGCATATAACGAAAAGGACTCCTGTGTTTCAGGAACCATGGAATCCAATTCAAGCAGTGACACGGAGTAGGTAGGCAGGTGAAACAGAGAGCAGGATCTGCCTTGGGATGAGCCAGTGACATTTCTGCTAACCATCCATGGGCTTTGCAGAGGAACCTGTCTCAGGAGCATTTGGAAGGAAAAAAAGTGGATATCTGATGCACAGGGACACTAAGAAAAGAGCTGAAAGCACAAGGGGCTGTGGCCTGGCTCTTTTCATAAACCCTGGAAATACTTGTTATCTCATTTACAGTATAAGACACCGTGCATGTAGTGTGCATATTTTTGTGTGGATATTTTTTCTGTGGTGTTGCTTCACTAGGAACAGAGAGCGAAGAAAACTAGGGAAAGAAACAAGAAGCAAAAGAGAGATTTTAACACAAGATTTGAAAAGAGCCAGGGAGGTTCAGTTCCTGGGATGACTGTTTGGTTGAAGCTGTTGTTGCAGCTGTTCGGCTTGTTTTTAACGACATTGAATTTAGACAAAGAACAAAGGCCCTCTATTCCAGTGCAAGCAAGTCCTCTGTGGGAATGTTTCTGGGTCTGTGAAAAAGAGATTGCTTCCTCATTAGCAAGAATGAAGTGTGTTTAGGGGGGAAGACTGAAACCAGTCAGATTGGAACGGAACTGTGGTCTGAACTGGAATTTGCTCTTCTGAGTGGTAATGATGTCAAGCCACGCATCCACTGGCAGATCATTTCATTACTCTGTGCCTGTTTATTTGCATTTCCAGCCATGAGATCCTGAAACAATAATGGGAGTTGTTTTAAAATCTAACATCTGCAGCATCCATTTAAACTGAGGAAAGCATATTGGCTTTCTGTGGGAGAACGCTGTTAATCCTTTTCTCATCCTAGGATCAAGTCTTTACTCTCCTTTTCAGCCCTTGCCTGCCCCCTCCTTCTCCCCTGCCGTGTATTTCTTCATGCTTTAACCAGCATGCTCAGTAGATCTATTAACATAATCACCTGGTGTGATCATATTCACAATACAATACTCTGTTTTCTATCTCCTTGTTTGTGCTCTCTCTATACCCTGCATATTCTCCATGTAACCTGTTGATCTTGTCTGAATTTGTGTTCATCTTAATCGTCTTATCTCCCAAGGTTTAAGGTGAGATTTCCTCTCTATATTCTGGCCCTACTTTTTCCTCCTCTTTTTCCCCATGGACTTTCTGCATGCAACCAACTTCTTGTTTTTCATCTATGCCCTCAGTTTAGGATGTGGCAGTTATATTTCCTGGGGGAAAACTGGCCCCTAAAAAACCAAAGCAAAAAGCAGGAGCTCATAGCCTTCCTGAGTAGGCACAGAGATCCTTACACTAGCTCTGTTGGGGCTAGAAAGGGAGACAAAGATGCATTGCAGTAAGGAATAAACAGTACTGTAAGTGAAATAAAAGTGCAGTGCACTACTGTGAGGAAAATGCTCCTCTCCTAATAAATAGGAGAGGCTCAAAACACAGAAATGGGGAAAGGTTTTGCAATCATTGTCCTTAAGGTCTGCCTCTGACTGTTGTTACAAGAAGAATGAGAAAGCTTGAACTTTATAACTTACCACCTAGGGAAAAAGTGGAAAGCAGAAATGATGCCTGGGTATCATGTTTTGACATGTCCACAAGCATCTGAGGCACCAAGCCAGAAGGGAGACTGTGTCCTTTCAGGACAATCCCTTGCAGCCAGCTCTAGAAGAAGAAAGAAGGAGGGCCCTCTGGCTCTGACTTAGCTCATGCAGTCAGTTTGTCAGGCAAAACAAAGCAGATACATAGAGGCATGAGGAAAATTGATATCAAAGACAATGAGTTCCAAAAATGTTGGCGATAAATTTCAGGGAAGAGTGGAAGCAGATTGAGGCACACGAGTCAAACTGAATGCTGAGAAAGATGATGGTGAGGAGGCACATCCATGGTGGAGCTCATGCTGAAGAAAACCAAGTCCCTTGGGAAGCCCAGCTGTGAGTGTCTTGGGAAATACAATATGATTTATAGGATGGAAGGAGATGGTGGGGACCATGGGAGTGAGATAGGCTGAACATAACTTAAAATATTTTGCTGAGGGTTTAGCTGAAGTATTTCACCTGCCCATTGACAGCCAACCAAAAGTGCTTGGTTTCTTTCACTCTCTGGTCATTTCAGGTCTCTAGGTCTCTCAGAGGGCTGGGCTGAGGACTATGCTGACCAGAGGTTTACCCAAGCTCATCCACCGTCACCACATGTGCCTACACTGATCTGCACACACACCAGCTGTGGGGCAGTGGTGGGAGCAAAGGGAGGTGCACAGTGCAGAGGCTCCAGCCCCAGCTCCTCACGGCGTAGTCCTGTGGCTACAGAGGTCATCAGCCCACCCAGACTGCCCCGGTGTTGAAGTCCCATGTTCCCTGCCATGAGACACTGTATCAGGCTCCAAGGGTCTAGGTATGTCTCCCCTCACACTGACCATGACCAGCTCTACTGGCCAAGACAACCAGAGCTTCACAAGGTGCTAACTTGAGCGGGCCTCCCTTCCCCACGGCACAGGCTTTGGGCTGACTTTTACAGCTGACATCAACAGCGTGGTTCCTGCCCACGCACGCTGTGCCTGTTGATGGAACAAATTGAAGCCATACACACTGCTCTCACAGGCCAGGAGCCCCTTCCTCTGCAAGCTGTCCTGGCAAAGCCAACACGTCACCCGAAGGAAGGAAAGTTGAGAAATACTGATGGGTGTTTACTGCTATCCTGTGCATTCTGATGGGGCTCTGTGCTGGAGAAAGGGAACGCTTAGCCTGGGCTCCATGGGGGTTGAAGATAGAAAATACCACTAGCAGCACAGTGAAGACTTCTTCTGCTTTATTGAGGCCATGTGATTTGCAGTGTGGAATGTCACGCACATTTGAATGAATGTTGACTCTGATGCAAATAGTCTTTCCATGCATATCTCAGTGGTACCCCAGGTATTTAAGTCTTCTTTGCCATTCTGTGTGTTACTGCATGAGAGAAACAGTTGAAACTAATATGCTCGTATACCTGTGACTGCCTTTTACCATCTGTCGTGTCTGTTTAAACATATTTCAAAGAAATATTCCTAATTTAGATGACTTCCAGAAGCCCTGATACATTTTGTTTGGCTTATTGCATTAGGTGTTATTTGTTTGCTTGTTTTTAATGGATAATCCTCATCCTTCAGTTCATCTATTTGCAGTCTGCAAATTCAGAGTAGCAATCAATGGACTGCCGGTTTTCCTTGTGAATATGAAGTATGCCTCCTGTCCTTTGCTATGGCATTCCTGGGATTTCAGGATCTTGTTTCCTCTCTCACTTGGATATCTGATCTGGCTACGTTGCTGGAATTTGAAGCATGAAAGCACAATTGCAAGTAAGTTATTGCTAGTCTGGTTGTAATTTCTCTTGTGATTTGTAGTTGTTATTCATGGCTCAATTGACTGCTCTTCATCCATTAATAATAGAGACGCATCATTCAAATAATGAAACTATTCACAAGGCACCTGGCTGGTCATTTATAAGATAGAAGGCTCTCAAGCAACATTTTTAGCTGCCTGTGGAATTTCATTATTTCATTCTCTCATGCAAAGACCAGAAAAAGTCACTTTGCAGAAAATCTGTAAAGGAATCAGGAATTACATATAAATTCAGAAGGCATGTCATGAAACATATTCCCATGAATACCAGTAATTTCTCCACTGAGAAGAGATGTTCTAGCAACCGTTTTCAATTTTTCTGGAATGGCTTTGTTAAGCACACATTCTGTAGAATGTAAAATCTGTAAAAAAAAGGCCTCAGTTTTCCACTGTGTTGCACTCTCTGCTGTTAACCTTTGTGCGAATTCTCCGCATCAGTTCTTGTGACCTTTCCTAGGATTATTTCAACAATTTGAGAAATTATTTTATAATTAATAATTATTTAAATTAGTAATTGCTCAAAATTTATGCAGGTTTTTATACAAAGACCTGAGGAATAGAGTGCATGTTACATTTATAACTAGAGGTATATTAAGGGTGAAGAATATTAGGGGTCACTATTTAAAAGGCAGACTTGTACAGGTGCTTTTTTGGGACAAAATGCTAAAGTAGTGTTGGTGCGTTATGGTTCTCATTTGACTGACCTAGCTTCACTTTCAGTTTGGGAAGTTACTGCAAGAAATAACATAGTTTCACAAATTAACACTCACTGCATGACCTCTTTTTAGGAGCTTTTATCCCCTGCATCTTGGTGAGATAAAATGTTTTGGTGTTATTCATCTTTCTGATTTTGATCAGTATATTTTACTTGAAATTTGCTATAATGAAAAAAACATGCACCCAGTTGCCACAGTTAAAATGCAGGACAAGGTTTAAATGCACAGTTAAAATGCTTTGCAAAGTTTGACTGCTTATGGTATTCTGACCTACTGCCATTGAGTTGCCTCAATGCTTTCGGGGGTCTGATATGGAAGACAAAATTTATAGCCAACAAGCCTTGTATTTAGCCAGAGTTCAGCTTGTTTACTCATCAGTCTTTCATTTCTTCCTGTCAGAATTCCATTTTCTATTAAGCAATCAAGCTCAGTCATCCAGGAAGACTGGCAACATAATTTTGCAGCTTTCATTCCCTCAGCTCCCACTGGCTGGAGGTCTTGCTTGTTGGCTAGTAAAATACTTTCTGGTCTGCAGGGTGGAGGAGGAGGAGGTCTGGTTGGCCTTATTCTTTCATTACAACCTGGAGATGTTATTCTCTCACACATTTTCCCAATTCCAGTGTTAGGTGGGAATCACTGGCCTCTCTGTGGGAGTTCTCACTTTGCTCACTGCATGCCTCTAGCAAGTGCTGCAACTGCACTGTGATCGTGTTTGGATTTGTCCATTAGTTGATGAAATCCATGCTATATAGTGAGCTTAGCTCTCCAGTGAGATACTTTTACAGAAGTTGTTGTTGGGCTTTCCAAATTTTGTAGCATCGAGTGAAATACATTCATTCCAAGGTCTCTGACAGATGGTCGCTTTTTTTATGGCAGATACTTCACTGTTCATTTATGACTTCTGAAGATAATGTGACAACTGGAGTTTTCATACAGAAATTTTCAGGAGAACAAGATTTTTAGTGGCAATTTCTTGGTTGTCTCTGAGCAAGCTTGAGATTGGTGTTTTCAAGGTACTTGCACAGTACCTGTTATTCACAGCCTGGCCTATGGTACCCATCTGGAAAAGTTATGAAATACTTAAGGGAATAACATTGAATCTTATAACATACATGGGGGTTGTTTGAATCTATTAAAGAAAAAATATTACCCTTAACTCATACTGAAATCTTTTTACCACTGGGTCTGGCCGTGTCCACAAAACAGAGTACAAGAGTGGTGGGGTGGGGTTGACATTCCAAGAATCCTCTCTTGCATTTGCTTCCTGCATCCTTCATGTTTAGGAGCAGTTTTAGTCAAATGTCCCCAGCTCTGGCAAATGTACATGTCCTCATAGCAGTCAAATAATAATGAGAGACAAGAAATGGTACTTAGGTTGGCATGCAAAAGCATATCTTTCTGTAGTTCCAGTTTAGCTGTGATTTTCTGCCAGTTTGATTTTGCTTATGATTGCCCTCAATTGATAATTTTTTGAAACTAAATAGGACTTGGAGAATGAAGGCAAGTAGATTAATAAGAAATTGAGAAAAAAATTGTTTTTTTCTAAAAGCGTCTTGAAAATAGGCATAATCAGTTAAATATTGCCGAGGACAGTGTTTTAAATACTAGAGTTGCAATTTACTTGAGTTTTTTTGGTGGTGTAATTTGTTGTTGGTTCTTTTTGGTTTGGTTTGGTTTGGTTTTGTTTGGTTTGGTTTGGTTTGGTTGGTTGGGTTGTTTTCTTTGTTGTTTTTGGTGGAGTTTTTTTGTGGTTTGCTTTTGTGTTTGGTTGTTTGTTTGTTTAATATTTTTGGTTCAGAGAGTAGAAAAGTTCCTAAGTTCTGTATTGGAAATCTACTGCAACTGGACAATATATTTATGTGACTTTGCACCTACATCTCCAGATGTAGAATATCTCCATAAAAACGAGAAGACTTATTCAAAAAAGGCACAGGCTGAAGTTCCTCTTTCTACAGCAGAGCAAACACTGACCTTAATAAAAAAGGAACTGAATCCCTGTTATTAATGTCATTGTTGGGAGCTATTTTTATCCTCTTTCTCATCTTAAAAGTGTATTTTCCAAAAGACTTCAAAAATATAATGAATCTGCATTGGATCTGTGAAGGGTTTCCATCCTCAGCTGCACCTCCTACAGTGCCAAAAGTGGATGCTGAGGAAAAAGGGCAGAAAACAGAGAGGCAACTATACCTTTCAGCCATTTTTGTTCCTCTTCCTGCCTTCTATTCTGTCCAAGCTTTCCATGCACAATTGACAACTGCAAATTCTGTCCTATATTTAGCAGCTCCCAAAGGTAGTGTGGCCATATAATTTTTCTAAACAGACAATAATTTTATGCCCGGGGATCTTTTTTTTACCCAGATTCACCAGGTTGGGAAGGTGTGAAAATCCACCACAGGGTAAGAATTTTTTTCTTTCTGCCAGTTCTATGACTGTTGGAAGAATTTCTCCCCAGATGGGAGTGCATGGCCCACTGCAACATTTTATTTCCATTAACTAATTTTCAGTTTCCAGATCCAGTAAGAATTTTTTGGTGTTGTTTTAGTTCTTTCCAGGTAAGATATTGCTCTTGCCTCCCTTTGCCCTGCTTGAGGTAGCTGCTTGAGGTTTAATGTTCCCTTCTCTGAGATTTTTTTTCAAGAACTTTTTTAAGTGTGAAAGCCATATGTTCCTTGTCACACACAAGACCATTAACCAAGCCAAACCTTTTGCCAAGTGCCCTGAAGTCTGTGAGGTACTGTGTCTCTGGAGATGCTTTCCTTTTTCATCTTTTCAGTGTCTCCCTGCCTTTTGCAGGGATCTGGCTGTAAACTACAGCTGGTTTAACTACGGGAATATAACACAGATGGAATTTAGTCTTCAGCTGCTCTAGGAATAAATCATGTCCTAGGCTTCCTTATCAGCACAATGCCATGAATGTTGTTACTGACACAGAACAAATTGCTTTACCACTGCACCAGACAAGTCATGGACAGAGATGTGAACCTGATATGCCCTTGTACAGTCCGTGCTTGAAATATGTCATGTTTTTATGTAGATTCCTGTGAAAGGGGATGAAAAGACAACTCCCTAAGACAATTTACTACTATTAAGTTTGGTTGACTCTGGTATTCCTAATGTTTTTTCTTAATTATAAATTTGAGCAAAAGAGAATCAAATGCTTCAGTTCACAGGATTTATTTAGTAGTCTTCAGAATCATTAAACACAGAATGTGGTAGGGTGCTTACTCAGGATTTTTTGTTATTAGTGAGAAGCCTGTGACAACTTTTTTTTAGCAGTGATGAATGGATAGTATTTTTTATCATCTAT
The DNA here is from genome assembly GCA_026261815.1 of Monarcha castaneiventris obscurior. Lineage (NCBI taxonomy): Eukaryota > Metazoa > Chordata > Aves > Passeriformes > Monarchidae > Monarcha > Monarcha castaneiventris. The sequence goes on from JAMPIT010000390.1 coordinate 13,039,500, forward strand.
CTTAGAAGAAAGTGGTTTGGGGTCAGAATGAACTGGACAACTAAAACAGGGAACATTCCAGCTAATTTCTTTAAGGAAAAGTTGAATTTCTGAACAAGCATAAACTCCGTAAGAAATGTATGTAGTACTACATAGAACACTTGAATAGGAGATCCAGTGAAGACATTGATATTCCGTATGAGCACAGTAGCTTAGCAGCTTCTGATGACAGAATATGGCCCTTGTGCTTGCCCCTATGTGGTGATCTCCTCAGGGCAGGAACCTGTCAGCTACTTTAAAACACATCTCAGGTATTGATGTACCCATATTTTACAAATTTTGAAGTGTTTTCAATACATTTTCCAGTGATGAGTAAGAAGTTTCTGTTGTATGTCTTTCCTCCTCTTTTAAGCTTTAATGGACAAAAAATCCATGCATGGAGGTAAATAGCAGATCTTGGCATGTGAATAGATTTCTCTGTTGGCATGGAAACTAACTGTTTCTTCCAGTGCTTACATGAAGCTCCCAAGGACAGAAGAGCAGACAATACTCCTCTGTTCAGGTGCTTTTCTGAAGCTCTTCCCTGTAAGTCAAAGACTGCTGGAGACCTCAGGAACTTTGCATTTCTCCAGGAACTTTGCATTTCTCCAAGACCAGACTCAGATCCAAACTCCATGACTTGGACCCGTCATTTCCAGTAGCCTCTGCCACTTGCATGGAAGCAAAGTCCTAAGATTTCAAAAATAATCCTACATGCTAAAAATTCTACTGTTTCAGAAAGAAAACAGCAGTGATTTTGTGCAACACCCACTAGCCATCGTACCAGACTTGTGTTTAACCACAAAAGAGGTTTGGGAAGAGAGACAATTGTTCATGTAGGCTGAAGAAGCGTAAGGATCCTCTTGCTGAGCCTGTCTAAGCACTGATATGACAACACCGTGTGTTGAAGTGTACTTGTATTGGCAGCTTCTGGCAACTCTAAGGTTGAAGCTTTGTCTCTGTTTTACCTGTGGATTACTTTTAGTAGATAATTGTTTACACAGGTATGTGCTATATATTAGCATACACATGTCCCTAATTGTCTTCTATAAGTCTGCCAAACATTAATTTGTGATTATTTTATTCACTGTTGGCTTGTTCTTTCTTTCAGTACTTCATTAATATAGGATTAAAGTTCAAACTAATGCTGCCTGATTAATATCTAGATGAGAACACAATTTGTGGTTTATTTTAATTCCTGTTGGGCCTTATTTTAACCTTTTTTTTTTCTGTATGCACAAAGCTGATGAATAAATATTGAGAGAATAAAGAAAAATATTGTTAAGTCTTAGAGAATGTGGAATTTTTTTTTCAGATCTTAAATGCTTGCCTGGGACAAATCATAAATAAAATGCAATGCACTGAAAATGATTAATGGAGCCTTTACTTGTTACGTTTTCTGGCTATCTTGGGAGTTACAGTATCTGTCAGAAGAAACTGAGGATTTCGAATTTTCTTACTCCCTTGAGACTCAGTATGCTGAGTTACCCCAGAGGTCATAACATAGTTTCTTTGTCACTCTCACCAAACACATGCCTTTGCTTCTACCTCTGGAGAAAATGGTGAATAAGCAGTATGTTCACAAAAATGGAGGGAAGTCATATGTGTTCAGTCACATTGAGAAAACTTCTAGTTTTCACTAAAACAATTAAAGTAGATTAAGGTATGGTCTAAGGGAGATGTGCCTGATGTGTCATGGTTAGCTGTCTGGCACACACTTAAATAATGCTTGGCTGTCTGCCTATTGTGAGAGCAGGTCTCAGTGCAGTGGTTCAACCCTAGCTGCCTCTGGCTATGTTAATCACAGAGAAGTTTTAGTAGCTCAGGGTACATAATGTGACTTTTCATGGTTTCATCTTCAGGCAAGGTCAGTCATGTAGTATGTTTAGACTTCTAAAACTTTCTAAGACTGTCTAGGAAGGCATTTCACTAGGAGTGGATATTGTAACCTGTACAATGTCCTGAGAGACAGACCACAGTCCTAGCGAGGGCTAGCTACATCCATCATGCAAACCAGGCATGATTTGAAAAAATGAGAGGATTCTTTCTTCAACAGGAATTAAAAGTTCCAGTCACAGGAAAGTGAATCAAGATGAAACAATTAATAGCATTGCTGGAAGTGAAATACAAGTGTTTTTCTGCCTACATTTAGGTTTGTTCTCCTGCTTATTTTGATCAAACTTCCAGGGCTACTATAGAAATAATGAATTGAGTATGGCGACTCTTTCAACCTACTAATGATTTTGAAAAAAGAAACATATGTACCATGCAGGTACAACACTTAAATTGGGTATCTTATGAGCAAGTGTTTTGGTTTTTTTCCAAGAGGATACACTACATATTTGTGTTGAACTAACAGAACCACTCTTCCTGTTCCATGGGGGAAGAGATCCATCCAATGTTCAGGAACACAAAGGAGATCTACAGGTATGTTTACTTTATCATGCCATGTTATCATCATGTCACTTTATGAACCTACATTCTTCTTGCTCCAAAACAAGCACCTCCCAGTAAAGTGAATTTTTGTGTGTTTAAACACAAAATGCACTGAAATGAGTTTATACAGTGAAAGCTGACTAGTAAATATTTAATTGTTTTGAACAGGAAACAAAATATTTGATACTAAAATTAGTATATTATTTTGTGATGGACTGAAATATAACCCCTAAAAGAGCTTTTAAATCTACTTTTTTGACTTTCCTGGCTGTAAGAAAGAGCTGACCTTTTCTACTTGACCTACTTCTCTGATTTTAAGAAGAGTCTCTTTGCTTGTTTTCTTTCCTAATAAGCATCAGAAATAGTTGCTCTGCTCGGTGCTGGTTCAGGTGAAGGATCTCCTGACACAGAAGAAGGCTCACATATGTGTTGTCCGCATGTGTTCTTTGACTGACAGGAAGGTATTTCAAAGCCACACCACTATTAAAATCAGGATAAAAAGCTGTTAACAAAAGCTTAAAAATGCCAACCTTTGAAGTTCCTTGGTCTTTTTTTACCATATCTTTTGCCTGGGTTTTTAATTTTTTGACTCTAGTGAGAAAACAATTTGACCAGTTTCCTACATACCTTACAGCAATTTGAAGAGTCAAGATTTAATGTTCTGACCAAAGTAGAAAAGAGTTTCTGCTCCAATAGACTTACTTCTCTCCCTCTCTTGCACACTTGCATCTTCGCAGTATTAGTTGAAGAATATCCAAAAATTTGAACTTCTAAATTTTTTTCCACATTCCCCTAAAAGGTAATTGGAGTGAAAGGATGAGAACAAAGAGAAAGGGAAAATAGGGCTGTAAGCTAGCAGACAAAATACTATTTGGCTTTTCCTACCAAAATATTCTGGATGGGCCCCTGACCCCTGAGCTTCCTCTGCTCACGGCAAAAATTATGGGAAACACTTTTCTCATGGGGAAGGAGTAAATTTCTTCCCAAGTAAGCAAATGCTTCAGCAATGTAACCAGCAGCAGGTTATAAAGCAACATTAGCAAAGAAATGTGTTTATTTGCTGTGAGTAGTGTAACGTTTAATTTCCTAAACAAACAGTTTCTTTTGCTGTTAAACTGTAAATGATGTAACTATGTTGACTCTTGCCATTATTACCAGTTTGTTATTTTCGGAAACATTCCTGTCCAGCTGCTCCCACCCCCCCATCTTTCAGAAATATGCCTTTCATTATACTAGTACCCTGTTTTAGCAAGGCTGAGAATGGCACGCTGATTAGTCATACGGATGTATCACAGGCCTCCTACTTTTAACAACGTTTGATGTAGGCAGTGAAGAGAGATTGCTCTCATCACAGAATCAAATTATATTGTGCCAAACCAGTATGAACAGTAACTCTGGCAATTACTTTGTTAATGAAGGCTGACGTACTTGCTCCATACCCTGCTGTCTCCAGTATTTGCCAGTGTTCTTAGCAAGAAGTGGTTTGGTTAATATGGCAGAACACAAACGCAGGGCCCCTTGGACTGTGGATATACAAGAAGTCATGGTCTTGATTTCAGACAGGAATGCTGAAATAGAGGTAGTCCCTTTAAACATATTTAAAGACATTTCTTATATGCAATTTACTTCTGTTTACATGAGATGTTATCTAGAGGATGCTAAGAATTTAAACATCATTCTTCATTTGTGCTTACTGGGAAAAGCTGATTGTTACCATCTGCTGTGAAACAGACTCAGAAAGGGATGACCTTTCTGGTTTCAAGTTCTTGCCTGCCTGAGCTCAGCCTAGCAAAATGAAAGAGCAGCAAATACACTGTTGCATTGCTGGGACCCGGCTGAATGCGAGGGAGGATGAGGGGGATCTTTCAACACACTGTGAGAACAAGAACAGGCATTTCTGTTTGACAGTGCTGTGTGGTTGCATCCAATTTTTAAATACAATCAACAATCCATTTGGCAGGGTTTTTGGCACTGGCAGGATTTCTGCTTTGCTTGCTAGTAGTTCTTCTACTGAATTGTTGCTAAATGATGACGTTTGGATCCCCTGATAAACTCTGAATGAGGAGAACAAGGTTTATTTCAGTGAGGCTCCATGAGAGTGCAAAGATCCACATAGACAATAATAATTCATTGCAGGATTACAGGCTGGACACTTGGCATGAAGGATAAGCAGCTCTTTGACTAGTGTTTAAAATCAAGGTAATGGAAGTTTTCTAGTTGTGAAGCACATTGATAGAATATGGTTTGAAATTAATACACTGTTAAAAATACTGCATCTGACCTTAGTGTCAGGCCTCTGATGGTGGGATGTTGTCACCTGAAATCCTTAGCACCTGGCAGCAGCGAGGAGAGGATGCCAGATGCTCAGCACCTCTGCAAATCAGAATATTGCAGGAGGACATCCAAACACAGGGCTGCAAATTGCCATATACATGGGAATTTCAAGGCCCTTTTGGTACTGTCACAACTGAGGGGGATTCACTGTGACAGACTCCAGCAAAGAGGAAGGTGTTAAAAATTGTCAGGACACAGGTTCAGAATTGAGAGGAATGAGGCTCCAGAGCGTTACATCTATGACTTGAATAAAGACTGGGAATGTGAAAACGTGGGCTGAACACATTAATACAGAAGGGCAGGTCATCAATTAGGATCAAGAATTTTTTTTTAAATTACAACTTCAAGACTTTCCCCTTCAGTTTGAAACACAATGACTTTCTGTTATTGGTACATGTTTGGGCTACTCAAATAAATATTTCAGAAATAGGGGTCTAATGTGTTTTGGCTGAGACTGTTAGTTTATATAGAGACTTAAAAACACTGGTCAAGGTTAAAAGGCCTTTCATCTATTTGTATGATTGTCTTCTCTATGCTCAATCAAAATCTGTGGATCCTAAGGAGTAAAGCCTGGTCCTGAAGGTAAAAATCACAATTGACACAGGTTTTACTGATTTAAGTGGAGATAGTCTTCCATCTCAAACCTGACTAGAACTCTGTGGTTTTGTAGCTTTCCTGCACCCCTGTTTATAACATTCCTGTTAAGGTCAGCTTTAGAAATAAAGGCACAGTATTAGAGACAAAATAGTTTTGTCTCGGATAGACAATTTGTTTGCCAATTGGTCAGTATCCTGCATAGTGCTGAAGAAAAAAGGGAAAGGCAGAAAAAAGGAAAAGATGTGGGGGAAGTGAGGGGTATCTGCTGGCCAACGTTATCTTACTTTCAATGCTGAAGTAAGCATATAGTTTACATTAAACGCTGAGGTCTGGTTAAGAACTTGCCCTTAAACTTCAGATGTTGCTTATAAAAGCAATTGGCTATACTTCCCCAAAGGCTAGAAAAGCTTGACTAAGCAATTCCCTGCTTCTGCAAGTCCCTCTTTGGAGAGGAAGTCAACTATATTAGGAAGTTGCAGTAGAGAGAGATCAAGGATATAAAGAATGAATTCTTGTTAAAAATACGGAGACCCTCCAAAATTTGCTAAGGTACAGTAATTACCAGTTTATTATTACATCCCTCAGTTGTACTAATGACCCTCTTGTCCATCCAGTAGTTTTGGTTTCTGGTTCTAAATACCATGCTGTTTTACACTATTTTTTTTAGCCCAGAGCACAAGCTAGTTAACAGAATATGTAAGTCACTGCCTTCTTTGGCCACAAGCAAATCATCATGTGATGGCTTGTACATCTGAGCTAAGTGTTTGAAGGATGAGGTTTTGCTGACACCTCAATTTTCTGTAAAAGTCCTACAGCAGCCTTGTGAAGGGAGGGAATAGACTTGGTGAAAGGAAAGAGACATGCACTGTTAGCTGTTTCCTCCCACTCCACTCTCACCCCAGTCAGAACTGCCAGTTCACAGGAGACTGGTTTCCTATCACACTGGGGACACAGACCAGCCCAGGCTGTGCCTGAGGAAGGAATGCTGTTTACATTCACTCACAGGAGCTAGATCTGTTACAGCTGGGATTTCTGCTAGCATCCTGTTCCTCTGCCTTGAGCTCCCTCACAGCCCACCCAGCTGACACCATGTCTGTATTTATCACTGGGCTCCAGCTCTCTCTGTGCCCAAACTGGTGAACACAAGCTGAAGCCTGGAGTTTCCCACTTTGGTCTGAAGCCAATATGGGAAGCACATGTGGGAAGAATAGGTCCATCTGATGCTGGTTTCTCTGAGTGGAGTGCTGCCCTAGCAGCCATGATCTGGGCTTTCCAAGGATATAAAAAGTGCACAGTGTCTTCCAACAGTGGCACCCAGCCGTGCTACTTCCTTGTGAGTTCAATGTTAGGGGACATACACTGTGGATGCACACGTGGGGTCTAAACAGTCATTAAGAGAAGGATGCTTGAAAAGTGTTTGCATGGCTTTTCCTGTAAACTTTATGGCCATGCAAGTGGCTTCATTTGTGAACAAACTTCCCCTCTCCCCAGCATAGCAGCCAGGCTCAAATTTCTCATGTTGCATGCGTGGAAAGAGAGGTAAGAGGTGGTTTGTTTGTCTGCTTTAAAAATAGGGCAAACTTCTCTTGTGTTACGCTTTCAAACTCTTTTACATGAATAAATCCTTTAGAAACCATTCTTTCTACCTTTTCTTAGGATGAAAGAGCAATTTGCAGAATACAATTGCCTCAATGTAGTGAGATTAATTATGTTATAAAGACCATGAGTCAAGATCCCATCTGTCACCACAGGTAAGAGATCTTTGATACTGCCTGTATAATATCCTTCTGTGTAATTACAGATGTGACCTGAGTATGTGACTTAAAAGGATCAAGCTACAGTTTTCTGCTAGGCTCCTAATAGGGTTTTTGTTGATGCCTGCATCGGTTTGTTTTAATAAAGCTATTCGCTGCAGGACTGAATAATCCAGTAAATGCCACTGGTGAGTCTTTTGGCTTGTCCTGGTTCAAACTTTGAACATTAGTGAAGAGGAGTTTGATACACTTTATATTGGTGACCCTATGATGCACATTTAAGTATGTGCTCTTCCCAGATAATTTTGAGTGCAAATTATACATTTGTGACATTAAAATGTTTTTTTAAACCAAAATGTATTTTAAGAAATGTCTTTTTCAGGTTTTGAAGTCTCCTTAAATATCCAATGAGGTTGCTGCAGGTAGTGATTGGGTAAACTGCTAGGAAGTACAATCTGTCAGTTCTTATGTCTGCAGAGGAAAGGATTATCACTCCTCAAAAGCTATAAAAAATTCAGTTTTGGAAAACTTCCATCTCACCGGGCACTGTATTTGGTTTGGCTGGTTAAAGAGTAAATCCTTCTGAAAATTAACCACGTTTCACTCACTGGAAAACTCTGTATATACTCACAGTACTACTTTTTTTTTTTTTTTTCTGTAGAGGTTAAATCACAGCCAGATCAAAACCCAGTTTTTGTAGATTCAAGCAGAGATACTTTCTTTGATTAACAGCTTAATTCATACAATTTTACAGTTCCAAACTCTCAGCTGTTTCAGCTGATGGCTAAAAATGGTCTGGTGGCTATCTCAGTTCTTGCGCTGGTTGCTGAGGAGCTCTGAGGCCATCTCCTCTGCTGACCCTGCTTCATGGCCAGTGAGGTCTGGACAATGGTAGTCACAATCTACTGGAGCTGGGGTCAGATGCCCCTGCAGCTCTCCTGAGTGTTAGTGTAGTGCCTAAACTCATGACTGCGACATCCTCCAGGACAAAGCTCCGTGTTGGCTTGGCTACACATCAGCAGGTGTCAAATGAACCCCTTCTACCTCAGCCAGGCAGTGTTTGCTCAGCATGGTGGTGCCTCACAGGATAAGCTTCCTTTGGGCATGCAGTCACACACATCTCCAAAGAATTTAGCATTCTGGAACTTCAGGTAGATCACTTTTTTGAGATTATTCAGTGTGACACTGAATTCAATCTGGAAAATGCCATTTTCCAAAGCTGTGAGTGAGTGAGACACACAATCCTGATTTAGGTGTGTACATCCCTTATTTTCATAGTTGCAGCCCTGAATACTGCAATGCTGTTAAGGTTGGATAAGTGTCTAATCACTCTGCCCAGGCTCTCTTTGGCTTTCTTGTCTGTCTGTACTAATAAAGTAAAAGTATATTTCAGTCTAACAACACTTGGGATGTGCTCCAACCATCCTATGAAATGAGGGTTAATGAGATTTGGAGCAACCTGGTCTTGTGAAAGACACTGCTGTCCATGGCAGGGGTGTTAGGATAGATGATCCTTAAGGTGCCTTCCAAACCAGAACATTCCGTCCTTCTATGATTCCATGAGGTTTGTTGGTGGCCCGGAAATACTGCAGCTGGTTCAATTTATGTGATTCAGTGCTGTCACAGTTTGGATCTAACCTTGGGTACCTTTAGCATGGGAAAGTCAGAAAATGGGACAACTTTCTTTGTCCCTCATTCGTATTTCTGTTCTTCCACAACATCCCAGCTCTTACTGCAAACATCCTTTTTTCTGGACAACACACTACACTCCCCAAGAGACTTTGTGCTTTTTCAGTCAGACCTAGTCTGGCTAATTTAAAATTCTGTTTGGACAAAGTGCCAAGAGAAAAGACACCTCACATTATCATTCACTGTTACTCTGTAAAGAACCTCGGTTGGAAAGAGGTTTTAAATGAAGTAGATTTACTTCCTTTAATTTTTTTTTTACTGGGCTCATCCTCTGGCCAGTGCAGGGAGGAAACTGAATGACTTCTGTGTCCTTGTCTACCTGAAATTTTGATACAGAAGAACAAAAAAAGAAAACTGAATTAGCAGTAGATGTTGAACCAATTCAAGGAGAAGGCATCCAAGCCTCTAAATTTTAGTAAAGAGCCGAGGTTAAGAAAACCAAGATAACAACTTACCAATTTACAAAGCAAAAATTCAGGAATGGCTCAAGTAAGAAACAGACACTGTGGATAAATACCAGGCACTTCCAGGTGAAACCAAAATAGAGCTATATCTTGTCCTTTAAAGTCTTAAAAAAACAAAGACTGCAAAAAATAAGTGAAAGAGCAAGAGAAGGAAGAATTGCATTATTTTTTTTTTTAACAGAGAATCTACCAAGTACAGTGACTACATGCTGAAATTTTAGGAAAGTCTCTGTTCTTCATAGTATGTTCAGGTGTTTTGTGACTTGTCTTTTGCCATTTCCCTTTTCAGATATGGAAGATCATGAAGTTAACACCACTCAAAACACTTATTCGAGATTCTTTCTCAGACATTTAGAGGTTCATGCTTAAGAATTTTCTCCTTCTCTTTGTAATGTCTATTGTAATCCTAAGTATGGCTCTTGAAAAGATATAATTCCTTGCTTTCAATGACCAGACTTAATTGCATTCCTTGCATAATTTCCTATAAAATTCTTGCTGATTTGTACCTGTTTGTACATCTGTATCAGGCTGGGGAAGCATTTCTTTGGTCTCAACAGACCTTAACACTAAAATGCTGGTCAGTGAGAATGTTGAAACAAAGGTGTGCCTTGGGCTGTGTGAGATGAAGTTGTTGGCCATAGCTGGTGCCTGGGTTTCAGGTTCTCTTTTCAGGCAGTCTTTGTTCTGCCCTCATCTTCTTTCCTTTTTGGCTTTATCTCTCAAACCTCTCATGTTGCCCATTCTGTCCTACCTTCCTTAGGCCTGTATCTGCCCAGATAACAGTGAGTACTGCTTGTGCCACAGCTGGGCTTTGACAGTAGAGATGACAGGAATTCCCACATGTACAGCGGGGATTTTCTGGAGAAGTCTTCACTTTTCCTGGTGCCATGTTTCATTCACTACAGGAAGAATCAGACCTGGTGCTGTTAGAATTAAAATAAAACATCTTCCTAGAATTCCCTAAGCTGTCCTCAGCAGGTGAAAACAAGTGGGGTTTATTTTCTTTTTCTATCTCAGAAGGCTCCTTTAATTTTCTTTAATGAACCTCTCATCTTAATAATACCTTAGCTGAATGTCAAGATACAAAAATTCTTCAGAAGTAATCTTTTTAGAGGATTATAGCAGATTAAAGCAGTGTTCTGTGCTTAAAGACTTCTGCATACCTTCTGAACAGTTAGGGATTGCAATGGTTTTGGGAATATGTCATCACACTTAGTTAAAGCACTGCTGTAGGTAAAAATGTAGACTTCAGAGGCAAGGCAAGTTCTTTATGAAGATTAGTATTCCTGGGTTTCAGTCTGGACGGTCTGTATAGCATGTGCAAGGACAAGCATAGGATAATTTCAATATTCCAAAAGGTATGGGTTTTCTGGAGCTACCGCTTAAGGACAGGAGCAGTATCTGCTATGTGTTAGTCCTACCATACGATGCTTCTGAGAAGTATTCTGCCTTTGCAGAAATTACACCCTTCTGTAGAATACAAAAATAAAATCTATGACATTGGAAAACTTTTTGCAGATCTTTCACAGTCAGTGGCAGGGGGAGCTAAATAAGGAAAGTCAGTGAAACGTTAGAAGCATTAACTGAGATGAAAATCCATTTGTAACAGCTGTGGTCTAAAGCCAAAATAAAGGCCCTGCCCCACAAAAGGCTCAGTTTTCAAAGACTTTGGATAAAAATCTCCAGAGTCTCATTAAATTCACTTTGATTGATCTCAATTAAAACAACTAAGGAATCTTTCCTGTGTGCAAATTACTTTAATGGCAACAAGGTAATGTTCCTAAAAGTCTTGCAGTTTGAAGTAAATTGGATAGCAGTTTAATTATGAGAAAAATTCCCCCTTTGAATTAATGAGGACATGTGATCTGTGGGCTTTGGTGGAATGATTGGACATAGAGCAACAGACTTTTAAGAAAGAGGGAAAACATGGGCATTTTGAACATGTATTTTGAAGCCCAATTGTAAGCACTACTGCAAGAAGGGGGCAGCCAGCATGAGACAATCCTTCATGTTTTTTGGTATTATTTTTAGCTTTTTTTTGCCTACATTTTGAAAACATAGTGTTTACCCTTTCTCCCCTGTGCTTCTTGATGTGTGAAAAATTGCTTTTCCTATCCCTTGTTAGCTGTATTAAAGAACAGGCTAGCTCATCGCAAGCAGGAATATAATTATTTCCCCTATTATAGGGACATTGCCACTCCTCCAAGGTCCCCATTAAGTATTGCTCTCCAATGGTGCCAAATTGATGATTTTTGTGGCACTCAACGTGTCTAGGATCTCTGTGATCAGGGAGGGGTAGAAAAGGGCTCATCCCAATCTCATGTGTGACTCCTGTGTGACAGACCAGATGCTACTCACCCTCAAAAGCTAAAAATGGTTATGGTCATCTTAGCTGCTGCCACCCATTTCACACCATGCTGCCTGAAGATTTGAAATGCCTAACCTTTACCTTTTTACTGCAGATGAGAAGGGTATGGCAGCAGCTTTGAAGACAAAGAATCAATACCTTTTTAGGTGCTGGGAGCACAAGTACAAAGACTCACAATTTCTAGAATTGAAATTCTGTGGTGAAGCTTACACACACAAGCATGTCTTTTAATGCTGCAGAAAGTGTTCTGCAGAATGGTGGTAGCTGAATTTCTCTTCCTACCAAATTATTATGCATCTCTACTACCCTGGCCCAGGGACACACAAGCCTCTCCAGTCACATAATCCCACAACCCCAGTGGCCATACATGCCTCAGTGAGGCGGCCCTGGAGGGCCTGGAGGGAAGACTTTGCTGCTTTGTATCCAGCTGTGCCTAGTCCTTCTCACTTCTCTGAAAAGAACACCATGGCTATGAAGAGGTGTTTTCATGATTTACAGCAAGTATGCTAATCCTTATGGATGTATAATTTGAAGAAACCTTACTAGTGGTGACATGCTCTAGATACATTCAGGCAAAGGACTGCAGGGGCTGCCGAGATGCCAAAGTCTTTGAAGATGTCCATTCACTGTTCCTCTGCAACATCTGAGGGTCTAGCCCAAGATACAAATACTTCTGGGAAAATATCAAAGTCTTTAAAATTAGAGATAATAGCACTAAGTATGGATTTCTCAAAGGAGCTACTCATTTTACTGGAAATGCCACTCACATTTGTCTCAAACATTCAGGCAACATTCTGATCTTTTTATCTACTTGACACAAACCAAGTATTTTTGTGCTGCCTTGTTGTATTTTCCAGAATGCCATTCTCTATGTCTAATGCCCCTTCTGCAATCAAAACTTTGAATAATTTGTCTTTGGTGAAGAACTTTACCATTATAGATTCTCTACATGTATTTGCCAGTGAAGCAGCTGGCAATGACACAGTGCATTTGATCTTCTGACAGCTGTGCTCCATGTAAGACATTGATGCATTAGAATATTTTCTATAAAAGCTGTATGAGATTAATAAAGTTTATAATGCTAGTGCTTGTTGTGTTGCAAGACATGGCTTTACTTCTGGAGGTGTATCCAAACATGAAGTGGATTATTTTGAGACTCACTGCTTGATGTTACATGAGGCTCAGTGTGTGACACAATGCTTTGTTAGACTTTAACTATCAGGTTATCTCTTTTCCACAAACACGTAGAACATATACAGGGATGCAGTTACTAAAAGGAGAGAAGACTTTAAAAAAATGACAAAAAAGACTGACTAAGGAAGCACCATGCCCTTGATTTTCATTCCTCATGTCCTTTCCTATTGCATCTGAACACCTAATAAGCAATCCCAGCTCCCAGCCTTCTTGCCTACAGGGCCACATTATGGAGTTATGCTCCATTTTTTCTTATGGAAAAGCAAAGAAAATCATACAGCAAATGCTTGCATGGCTGAGAATTGGAAAACAGGGACATGGCCTGTAGGAGACTCCATTACAGTGACTGTCTAAGAGACTTAGTAATCTTGAGCAGTAATTACAATATTGCAGTGAATGTGGGATTGGACTAGATGACCTCTGAAGGTCACTTCCAACTCAAGTAATTCTGTGATTCTGTAATTTTAAACAAATACTGACGAGTTCCTAACGAACTTATCTGCACCAAATGAGGAGAAATGTTATTTGTGCCATTTATATGACATATAATTTTAGAAGAAACTCCACAAAAGCAAACGATGTATCATCATTTGATCATGAGGAACTCAATGTAAAGATGAGTTATGTGCTCTACCAGGCCTCCTGTACTAATCTTAGATGATGAGAACACAGTTCTAGAGAATGTTAGAGAAGAAGGCTTTGAGGTATAAATCAGATTTTGTAGAATTTTTGCCTTTACCCAAAGAATGAGTCATCTAGATTTCCAGATTTATAAAAACCCCAGTTTTATTTGCTGTAACTTAGATGAAAATAGCCCCTTGGCTGTCTTTCTCGCCTTTGTTTTTTGGGGGTATTTTTTTGTTGGTTTTTGTTTGTTTGTTTGTGGTTTTGTTAATTTGGGTTGTTTGGTTGGTTTGGGTTTTGTTGCTGTTGGTTTTGCTGCTGCTGTTGTTGTGGAGGTGGTGGTGATGTTTGTTTTTGCCAGAAGACTACACTGCCAGAAGACTATATTATTTTAGAAATCGGTCTTACTAAACATGAATAAACATTTTCCATTATATGTAAAAAAATAGCATTGTTATTCTCTACATCTTCTAGTTGAGATCCTCAGGGGTTTATGAATATGCATCTTTACTCCTTAAGATCAACCATGACTTCAAATAGCTTTGATTCAATTTGGCCATCAGTGGATCATTTAATACTAACTGAGGTGAGTGGTATTTTCATTTTGTAGGAAAACTGAAATATGAAATACTTTCCAGGAACCAGGACTACAGGTTCTGTGCTGAAGCCAATATCCAGAATTTTTAGGTTTCGGTATTATGCTCAGTCCAGTAAGCACCTTGACAGGTGTAGTGGCTTTGGGTTAAATTATGCATTACTCACTGATTTCTTTCTGTGAGATAAGAATTAGGAGAAAGCAAAGCAGGCACAAAACTTAAAGTACATAAAGAAGTTCATTAACAGACCTAAAAGAAAGAAAGAAAGAAACAATCAGAACAAATTTTTAGAACCCTTTACCTCTCCCACTTATCTCCCCTCTTTCAATCAGTGGTGCAGTTCTTGAAAAGGAAAATAAAAGGGTCCTCCTCTGCTTTACATGGTCTCCAAACTGTCACCATCTGCAGAATCTGTGGTGGTGCAAAACATCTCTTATATAAAACCTCACATGGGGTTATTAATATTTTTTAAGGATGAGTCATTTTGGCCTGAACACAAAGGCCTTCTTTGCCACCAGGTTTTAAAAGCCTCTCACTGCTTTCATATATAACCTGGCATGGGCATTCTTCACAACCTTTATAGGCCACATGTAAATTGTCCATCCGCCCATGTACTTCAAATGGATTAAAGAGACAAACAGTTTGTGATATTACAGTTTCTTACCACGGCAATGCGAGAAGTTTATTAAGCTGCGCGCGAGAAACGCAGCACCACCCTTTTCTCTTCTGAAGCCCTTTTAGCTTCATCTCACGTGACCGTGCCTTCTCTTTCTCTCTGACTTTGAAGTTGCCATGTTGAAGTGTTTTACTGTTCAGGCTCCACGGTGGAGAAAGCCCCGCTCCCCCTGCACTGCCGGCTGCACGGTGTCCTTTTCAGTTCAGCGTGAAGTGTGCTGGCTGCAGGCTGGAGGCTCTGCTGGCTCCCGCTGGCACCACGTGGAAAAAAGAGGGACCCACCTGTCCCAGGGAACTGCGTTGGACGGCCTCATAGCTCACCCTTCCCAGCAACCCAGGGTCTGTGCTGCAGTGTTGGGAAAAGGGGGGGTGGGGGTGTAAAGGCGCCCAGTGGGGTCCGGGGCTCTGAGGCCCCCCCTCTCCCCTACCAGCACCAAGCTGGAATGGAAAAGCTGCCCCAAAATCCCGCCTTTCCACGTGGTTTAAATATGTAAAGTTGAGAGAAGCATGATTGGTTTAACAGGCTGTCTGTCAATTCACGTCCAACCCACTACAACGTGTCTTTGCTAAGTTCTTTACCTGTTAGAAATTGAAGGGCAGCTGTCCTTGTGGAAAGATGCCTCCTGCTACTTAACCTAACCTAAACCTCTAAATGCAACTTGAATAAATAGCAGTACTTTTTCTGCTAGTTTGAGGCTTTGCAGTAAGGTAAATACAGTCCTCCTGGTATTTAGTACGTAGCTGTTGTCAGTGGATTGGATCTGGGTGACATCCCTCATTCCTTGAAGTTTAACATCTTGCCTTTCTATCATTTTATTGGAGGCTTATGCAGTTTAAAACTCCCTTCAGGTCACAGCTTCTTTTTCAGACAACACAACAATGTCATGGTTCATAAATCACAGAATTACCAGGTTGGAAGAGACCTTCAAGATCATCGAGTCCAACCTCTGCCCTAACACTTAACTAAACTAAACCATGGCACTGAGTGCCACATCCAATCTCTTTTTAAACACGTCCAGGGATGGTGATTCCACCACCTAACCAGGTAAACCATTCCAATACTTTATGACTCTTTCTGTAAAAAAGTTTCTTCTTATATCCAACCTGTATTTCCCTTGGTGCAACTTAAGACTGTGTCCTCTTGTTCTGTCAGTTGTTGCCCGGAAAAAGAGACCAACCCCCACCTCACTACAACCACCTTTCAAGAAGTTGTAGAGAGTGATAAGGTCACCTCTGAGTCTCCTTTTCTCCAGGCTAAACAACCCCAGTTCCCTCAGCCGTTCCTCACAGGGCTTGTGCTCCAAGCCCCTCACCAGCCTTGTCGCCCTCCTCTGGACACGCTCAAGTGTCTCCACGTCCTTCCTGAACTGAGGGGCCCAGAACTGGACACAGCACTCAAGGTGCGGCCTCACCAGTGCCGAGTATAGGGGAAGGATGACTCCTGAAGGTGGCTCCTGCTGGCCACACTATTCCTGATACAGGCCAGGATACCACTGGCCTTTTTGGCCACCTGGGCACACTGCTGACTCATGTTGAGTGGGCTGTCAACGAGTACTCCCAAGTCTCTTTCTGCCTGGGCACTCTCCAGCCACTCTGTCCCCAGCCTATAGCGTTGCAGGGGGTTATTGTGGCCAAAGTGCAGGACTCGGCACTTGGACTGGTTAAACTTCATCCTATTGGACTCAGCCCATCTATCCAACCATTCCAGGTCTCTCTGCAGAGCCCTCCTACCCTCCAACAGATCAACACACGCTCCGAGCTTAGTGTCATCCGCAAATTTACTAATGAAAGACTCAATGCCCTCATCCATGTCATCAATAAAAATATTAAACAGAGCAGGTCCCAGCACAGACCCCTGAGGGACACCACTGGTGACTGGCTGCCAGCTGGATGCAGCACCATTCACCACCACTCTCTGGGCCCGGCCATCCAGCCAGTTCTTAACCCAGCAAAGAGTGCTCCTGTCCAAGCCGTGGGCTGCCAGCTTTCCCAGGAGGATGCTGTGGGACACAGTGTCAAAGGCCTTACTGAGGTCTAAATAGACAACATCTACAGCCTTTCCTGCATCTACCAGGCGGGTTACCTGGTCATAAAAGGAGACCAGGTTGGTCAAGCATGACCTACCCCTTCTAAACCCATGCTGGCTGGGTCTAATCCCCTGTCCATCCTGTAGGTGCTGTGTAATAGCACTCAATATAAACTGTTCCATGACTTTCCCTGGTACCGAGGTCAGGCTAACCGGCCTGTAATTACCAGGATCCTCCTCCTTACCCTTTTTGTGAATGGGTGTCACATTGGCCAGCTTCCAGTCATCTGGAACCTCACCAGTGAGCCAGGACTGCTGGTAGATGATGGAGAGTGGCTTTGCAAGCTCATCTGCCAGCTCCCTCATCACCCTGGGATGGATCCCATCCGGTCCCATAGATTTATGGATATCCAGGCAGCTCAGCAGTTCCCTGACTGCCTCCTCTTGGATAACAGGGGGACTGTTCTGCTCCCTGATATTACCTAGCAACCTAGGAAGACAGTTGTCCTGAGCACCATGTGTCTTTTCAGTAAAGACCGAGGCAAAGAAGTCATTAAGCACCTCTACTTTCTTCTCATCTGCAGTTACTAAATTCCCTTCCGCATCCAATAGGCAACAAAGGTTGGTCCTGCCCTTCCTTTTTTCATTAATATATTTGTAAAAGCATTTTTTATTGTCCTTTACAAGGGTTGCCAAATTGAGCTCAAACTGAGCTTTGGCCTCCCTAATTTTTTTCCTACATGCCCTAGCAGCCTCCTTAAACACTTTCTGAGAGACCTGACCCTCCTTCCAAAGATGATATATCCTCCTTTTGTTCCTAAGTTCCTTCAAAACCTCATTGTCCACCCAGGATGGGCATTTACCTCGCCCCCTCATCTTTCGTCGCACTGGAACAGTCTGTTCCTGTGCCCTCAAGATCTCTCTTTTGAAGTATGCCCATCCTTCCTGTACTCCTTTGTTTTTAAGGGCTGCTTCCCAAGGAACTCTCTGGATAAGTCTCCTAAATAGGTTAAAGTCTGCCCTCCTGAAGTCCAATGTAAAAGCCTTATTGATGTTCCCCCTCCTTTCACCAATTATTGAAAACTCAATTATTCCATGGTCACTATGCCCCAGTTGTCCTCCAACCACCACATCTCCCACCAGCCCGTCTCTATTTGTCAACAACAAATCTAGTATAGTCTCTCCCCTGGTGGGCTCACTCACCAGCTGCAACAGAAAATTGTTCTCCACCCACTCCAAGAACTTCCTGGACTGCCTCTTTTCTGCTGTATTAAGTTCCCAGCAGATGTCTGGTAGGTTAAAGTCACCTACAAGAACAAGAGCTGGTGACCCTGAAACATTCTCTAGCAGCTTACAGAATAAGTTGTCCACTTCTTCATCCTGGTTGGGTGGTCTGTAACAGACTCCTAGTAGGATATCAGCCTTGTTGGCCTTCCCTTTAATCTTTACCCATAGGCATTCAACTTCATCATCATTAGTTTCAATATCTGTAGCATCAAAAACCTCCCTAATGTAAAGGGCCACCCCTCCACCTCTTCTCCCTTTCCTGTCTCTTCTGAAGAGCTTGTAGCCATCCAGTGCGGTGCTCCAGCTATGTGAGTCATCCCACCACGTTTCCGTGATGGCAATCACATCATAGCTTTGCTGTTGTACCGTGGCTTCCAGCTCCTCTTGCTTGTTACCCATGCTGCGTGCATTAGTATACATGCACTTCAGCTGGGCTACTGTTTTCACCCCTAACTCAGGCTTACCATCCTTGGGACTGTTTCCAGAGAGCCCAGCTGTATCCCCTTCCCCCTTCGAACCTAGTTTAAAGCCCTTTCAATGAGTTCAGCCAGTTCATGAGCTAAAAACCTTCTGCCCTTAACAGAGAGATGGAGCCCATCTGGTTCTAGCAGACCAGGTGCTGTAAAAGTTTCCCCATGATCAAAACCCCAAAATTCTGCTGATGGCACCAACCCTTGAGCCACCTATTGATAATGTGGGCTCTCCTATTTCTTTTGTCATTTTTCTCTGCCACCAAGAGGACCGAGCAGAACACTACCTGAGCTCCTGCCCTATTCATCACTTGACCCAGTACCCTAAAGCCCCTTTTAACTGCCTTGATGCTCCTCCTCTCAATCTCTTCCCTGCCAGCCTGGAGTATCAGCAGTGGGTAGTAATCAGAGGGCCGAATCAGGCCAGGTAGTCTCTCGGCAATATCCCGTACCCGAGCCCCAGGGAGGCAGCAGATCTCCCTGTGGGATGGGTCCGGTCGACATATGGGGCCCTCTGTTCCCCTAAGAAGGGAGTCACCCACTACCACTACCCTTCTTTTCTTTTTAAAGTTAGAGGTGGTGATCCGCCTGACAGGTGACTCACAACTGGGAGGATCGCTGAACAGATCATTCTCCTCTGTGTTCTTTAGCTGATCTTCGAGATCCAGGGCCTCATACCTATTCCGAAGTGGCACCTGGGTAGGTGAGGGGGGTAGGGAGGAATTTCTACCACCTCCTCGAGTGGGGACCCATTTCCACTCCCCTTCATCTGCCAGGTGTCCTCCTATTGCCTGACAGGGAGAGGCATAGGAGTCCTCTGACTGCTGGTGAGCCTCCCTCAAGGATGGAAGGGTAGAGCCCCACCAGTCTATTTCCCTTTCACTTTCGCTAATACTCCTTAGTCTTTCTACCTCCTCCCTGAGCTCAGCCACCAGTGAAAGCAAGTCGGTCACCTGTTCACACCGCAAGCATCCTCCTTCTGCAACGTCCCCTGGTACCGCCGACAGGCTCAAACACTCCGCACAGGAATGGGTCTGGGCAGACACATCCTTTTTGGAGGGCTCTATTTGGCTACATACACTTGTAGCATTCCCAGGTTTTGATCGTGTAAAGACCATTACTTCCAAAGCACAACAACTAACAACTGAAAGCCCCACCAGCAGTACCCTGCAGCCCTGCCTGCGTGTCCTGCCTGCGCGAACTGCCGCGCACACTGCCCTGCCGCGCCCCTAGAGACGTGCCGCGCCCGTGTGTGCCCGCTCCGGGTCGCCGCGCTCCCTAGGGACGCTTTAAATCGCCCCGCTGCTCTCCCGTGCAAGCCCCGCCCGGGTGACTCAGCAGGAACAAGAATTAAGGGATCAATTTTTTTTGGAGCTGAAAATATCTCCCTAAAGGTTAGGTCTCTGAGAGATCCATTAAATGCTGGCAAGTCTGACAACTGTCTTTTGAAAAAGAATGTTTTCTGATACTTACAAGGAGAGAAACTCAACAGTGTAATCAATGCTTTATCAATTTGAACTCATCAGCACAGAAACCTCTGCCACATTTGTCACTTGATGCTCCGAATTTAATTACAAGAAGAGTTAAACTCATGTCACACAAAATGCAGTAGCAATGACTAAATATAATTTCCAGTCTTTTTCTCTCCCAAGGACAAGAATGATAGTGTGGAACACAGCCAGAACTAAGGCTTTTCCCTCGTCCAGCTGTACTACCAGGTCTCAAAGGATGATTTGTTGCATGTTCATGCCTCTAACAGTGCAATTGTCGTCTGAATCCAGATCTTCTGATTGCTGGGCCCCAAACCATTGGGCTCTTTATCAAAGTCACCAAAGCCACCCAGGACTATGCTCTGAACTATGATGATATGCAGGACATGAGTTACAGAGTCTGCAGGTTGTAATGTTTGTGTGTAGGCATCTCTCTATTCAGTTCTCTACTGCAGCAACTTTTCCAGAGCACCACTTGGTGACAGTGGGTGAGTGAGGGTTTGACCAAGCAGAGAAGCTCTTTCTGGTGTTTTGGTCTTGGATGAAGCTTTTCAGTGCTTCTGAACAGGAAGAGGAAATGGATGTACTCCCTGCAGCAAGGACCATCTCCTTTCTTGTGTTATATACATTAATTGCATCGTACTGGAAAAACTGAGCATGTTTCTTTTTGGCTGTACCTGATAACCAACAGATTCTTGACCTCCTAGGAGAAAACTCCAAGGAATATCTTGTATAGAGCTTCCTTGGTAATGCTCCATAAAATACTTTTGGATAAAGAGGGAAAATAACCAGCAGTGTGTCTGGTTGTGAATTTCATTTTTAGCTTTGTGTTTGTGAACCTGGGGTTATTGTGGATGAAGATGACAGGCTGGTGCAGCAGCGTAACCCTCCCATTTGTGGTGGCAATATACGGTTGTGCAAAGAAACACAGCTGGTGACTCCAGCCACAAGCATACAGTAATCCCAGGTTATCCTTGTTTCTTCTCTGGAAAGTGTGCTGGGTTTCTTTGATGGCAAGATTATTGGGTTTTTACGAATTTGATCTTGGGAACCACTAGGCAAATCCCCAGGTAAGCTGAGCAGATTGACAGCCACTTGCAGGGTCAGCTCTCTGTCAACAAATCTACCTTACTTTAGTGTTCACTGTCAGACCCTGAGCTGCTAATTTTGCAGTTTTATGTTTAGGAAGCGCATAGTGCACTCAATTCAGTTCCAGAATGAATCTTTATGGAAAGAGTACATAAGGGCTGGAGACGAGGAAGAAGGTAGTAGATTTAGCACTTACCCTTTAAAACAAGATCTTTCACTTTGTCCTTGTGTTGTGTTAAGGGCTGAAGAGTGGACTGGTGCAACCATATGTTGTTGCTCACACCAGAAAATTTATGTCATGTAGTAAATACCTGGAAAATAATTGTATCTTTTTTCCCTCACAATGCAGCAGATCTTCCTCTTGTACAGCATCCAGGTTAGGACATGGAAAAGTCTTTTGTTACTTTGAGAACCTCATCCTCCTTACAGGAGTGTTGGCTGAATGTGCAGATATCAGACAATGTGGGTTTAGGCCATTGCTTATCAAGGTAAGTCAAAATCAAAGAGAAGATGTGTGAGGTGTCTGTGGGTATGTGTGTCTGTTTTTGCCTGCTCTTTGCCTAAAGTATGATTTTTTTTTTTTTTTTCCAAATAAAGAAATATTTTGACTATTTCTTAACTAAAGTTTGCAGAAAACTTTTAACTTATTACCTTCGTATCAACAGTCTGGACTGCATGATTTTATTAGGAATTTATAAAAAAACATGTACTGTGCTTAAGTTTCATCTATGGGAAACAGAGCTACACTCTTTCCTGTGTGGGCAAACATCAAAATGGAAAGACTGAGTATTGTACAAAAGGCTTGTCTTCTCTTCAGTGCTCTGGCATTTATCAAGAAAAGCTTGGGTGATTTTGCTCTATCCTTTAGGTAATGTGACCTTGATAGATTGCAAAAATTAATTGTTGTTAAGGAGTACAATAAGAAATGAGATGCTAAGTTCATTGCTGCAGTAATAAAACTGGTTTGAAGACAGCTTCTGCAATGATATTATTGATTAATGTGTCACAGACTTTAAAATAAGCTGCCACTATTTTAATCAGCCTGTAAGGGCAGTTATGCTAAAGCTCCTAATCAGACCACTGTACAAGGCAGACAGGCCGTTCATCACAGTGAATTAGAAGCTACGTTTCAGCAAACAAAAACACAAACACACAGGCTAACCCACAGCTATCTACATAACTCAGAGGAGACAAATAATTATTGCAAGTTTTTCTGAAACCTGATAAAATGTGTGATCTGAAATCCAGGACAATATACCACTCTAATACTAGTAACATGCCTCAAGGAAATATTTTTTTGCATGGTGTTCTTTCCTTAGGGAAATACAGGGCAGATTGTATCATATTACACATTGTGTAGGTTCAAGTTCATTTTAATTTTTAACCGTCATCTGTTTTCTTCATCTGTACATACGTTGTGCCACAGGAACATCTGCTGGTTCTTTCCTTTCCTCCTACTGACTTCAGTTTTGCATTTTTATATTGTGGTTTTGTTTCCTTATAAGGGTCAAAGTCAGCTTGCTTGTTCAAAGAAGGGCAAGGGGAGACAACATGTTATGGCATTATGGTTGTGCTGGATTTGACTATTGTTTACACAGGTAACCTGGAAGTCAGTAGCTCTTCCCCATGCTCTCCCTCTTGCCTTTATCACAATGTCATATGGCTGGGTTGAAAATCTTTTTGTCCCCTATGCTTAAAAACTCTTTTGGTCCCTGTGCTGATGTGGACATAGGATGGTCTGTCCCTGTATTGTGGCTTTGCAATACAGATTCTGTGCTCTGAAAATTTGGGCGGTCAGGTTTACTCTTCAGGGTGCATCCATGAGCCACTGCGTGGTAGCAAATTTTACTTAGAATGTCATCAGCTGGTCAAATCTGATGTGGGTCTCATAACGGAAGGCTGGAGAGATCTATTGGATCCTATGAGATATTTAATAATTGGTAGGATTTTGCCTATACTTTTTGTCTTTCTTGCTGTTCTGAATGGGAAAAAAGAAAAATAAAATTTGAATTTTACTGTGGTGGTGTGTGTGTGTGTGTTTTGGAGGAAATAAACTAGCAAAAGTGGGGACCAAAGAAAAGGAGGGCAAAACTTAATAACAGCAGCTCATTTTTTATTCCCAACAGACTTAACTAGCAGAAGGAGAAAAGATCTGGGGCTGGCTGCCAGAGAAGCATTGCTGAGTGTAAACACTACAAGGCATCTTGGAGTGCTGTTATCATATAGAGCACAAAAGTATTTGTAGTTTGTGACTGTGCAGTCAGGAGCAGTCTTGCAAGCAAGGAGTGTTTACTGCGGATTTTCAGTACGGAGAAAACTACAGCCAAGCTGACCAGAAAGACTGGAATTTCATCCATCTCCCTCCCCTCCCCCTCTCTGCTTTCTCTCTGTCGCTCACTCATTGGATTTCTTTCTCTGCCAGCCTTTTAAAACAGAAATTACTGGGTCAGTGACATACATTTTTCCTCTTTTGCTAGTATGATCTCATGTTCCGCCTCCAGCAGAAACGCTACTACCTGTAAGTATCTTATTCAAGTTTGTTGTCCACACTGAATGCTGTTGTGTTTGTGGTTGTAATAGTGCTTAACAGCTTGCAGAGTTCAGTTTGTTGCTGAATGTTGCAGCAGAGCAGCCAGACAGTAATTTTTGAGCTCGAGATGGATGAAAGCTCAGTTCTAACTTCGAGGAAAGCAGGCACTGGGTTTTGTCAGTGGTTTAGTAGAAGTTAACTTGGAAGTTTGAATTCCAAACAAGTTACTTTATCCTAATGTTTAAGTTGATACAGATTTTTCTACTACGCTGTCTTTTTTCCATCTGGTCTAATAAAACTTTGTGCCTTTAGCTTTTATAAAAGCTTGGAAGAACTAAATAAGATTTCTTTGCTTAGAATTGTCTAAGACAATGAGACACACTAGAAGAAATGTGATAAAAAGCACTGAAGAATATGGTAAAAACTTTTGATACTAGTAAGTCTTTAAAAAGGATTTATTTCGTTTAGCTGGGATGACTTGTTTTTTAAATTCATGTTTTAAAACTGTACACTTATTTTGCAGTAGGGATCTGTCAGCATTTTTACATTTTCATGCGTGTTCAGACAGCTGACTCAGCTCATCTGAATTATGCAGATGTTTGTTAGTCATAGGTATGCTCAAAAGTTAATGTGTGTTCCTTAACACATATGTGCTTACAAAGGTTTTACATTTCCTGCTGATTTCTATATATTTATCTGAAATCATCACCTTTTAGAGATAAGTTGCTGTCACTGTGTTTTGCTGAGACATTCCAACACATTCTGCAGATAATTATACACTGTGTCTTCAAACAGTTATTAAAAGAGGATTTTGCAAGTTACATTTTTGCTGGTTAGAGAATTCTACTAGTCATAATCTCAGCTAACTCAGGATTGCACTTTACCTCAGGCAAAATGCATCTTTGCTGTTGACATATGTCCAAGGTGTAACTGCATACAGGGTGTTATCTGCCATTCCTTAACTCAGCAAATACTTTGCCAAATACTTAGCTTCTTGGTGACCTGTAATCCTTGTTTGTAGTGCATGGAACAAAACCATTAAATAACAAACAGTCCAAGGGGTACATGTGTTAAGTACACATTCTGAAGTGTCAACCCCCTAATTTAATAGCTCATGATCCTTTCATAGCCCTGGGCTAGATTTTAATTGCTGTAATAATATTCATCTTGTTTCCTAGAAATCATGGAAAGCTCTTGCTTGTTTTCTTTAAACTCATCCTAGAAAAAATTTGTATGTTCTTTCTGTTTCTTACAAACTTTTTCTGGTATTCATTAAAACAAATCAATCCAACTTCCAACCCACAACAATCATTCTCCATTATCCCCTTCCAGCTTTGCAAAAGAATAGGGCAATTTTGATCCATCTGTTCAGGGAAATATCCCAGGCAACCAGAGATTTTGTCACATACAGAGAAATTCTTGAAGTCTCATCCAAATCCCAGTGAAGGCTTTGAGTGTCATTGAGACTTGGCTCAAGGTCACTAGTGACTACAGGTTCTTTAGTCAAGTTTTAGGTATTAAAGCTGAGATTTATTGGTGCTGTTTCGGGTTTTATTGTCAGTTGTTTTGTGTTGGTAGATAGCTGTCTAAACAACTTGGATTAATCTTTCGCTTACACCAATTTAGCTCTCCTCAGAATCAGACTCACTAGTTGTTATTGTTTGTAATTAACCATTGCATCATTTCTCACATGTGCACCAGCAGCCCTGAGGGAAAACTAGTTCTGTCACTTGGAGGAAATTTTTAACAATCCACATCTAAATTTCACAGAAACCCTCCTCTACATTGTCCCCAATCTGGTATGTCCCTCTGTCAACTCTACAGAGTCACATTCACGGCCTCTTCAGAGGCCCCTTGTCCCTCTGCCTTCTCTCCAGAGTGGCCAGGACCTGCCAGCAGATGAGGAGCTCCTTAGAGTTCCCCTTGCCATGTGTCCATTGTTCAATGCCTTGGGCACATCTTTGGGACTTATTTTCCAGGCTTTTAAATCTCAGAGCCAGCTTGGCCAATCTACATGGGAAAGGCGGTCTCTTTACTCATTACCACATTTTTTATACCAGTATGGGTTTATATTGGATCTCAGGGGAATTACTGGACAGTTGGCAGGGTACAATGCAGAATTTTGCAAAAATACCCCAGGTAATTAACCTAGATCCTAGCAGTCAGAGGGTTCTGTCTTTTCAACTTAGGGTCAGCACAGGATTTAGGGCAAGAAGGACCTCTGAAGGTAACTGCTCCCACCTCTTTCTCCAAGAAAAGCCTGTTTTATGGCAAATCTGGCTTCAAAGTTACATCAAGCAACTCAGGCCCTGATTAGTTTATTAAATATATCTGAGAGGACTCCATGAAACTCGTTCCACTGCCTATGTTTGCTATATCTTTTTCTTTTCTTCTTTTCTAATAACTAATGTGAATTTCCCTTGTTGCTGTTTTAATGAGTTTGTATGTCTCTCCCCATGCTCCAGGCACTCTTCTGTTAGAAGTCTAAAAATAAGCAATAAAGCCTCTCTTCTCCAGGCTGAACAGATCCAGCTGTGTCTGCCTCTCCTCATAAATCATGTGCTCCATCCCCACTGAGGGATAACAACTGCTAGAGATATATCCCTGAACTGACATGGCTGTTTTAATTCTGGGACCAAAGCTGGTAGCTTTCTGTGGGCTTGTATTCACCCAGTGCACATGGAGTTGTTTCAGGTGTTTTGGCATATAGACAGACCCTTAGAAAGTTGATGGGCTTAATTTTGCAACACTTATTCTCCTTCTGTGTTGTTAATGAATACCATTATTCATTAGGCCACTAAGTATATTTGAAATATTATAGTGCATTTGGAATTAAACAGTGCCTTAGTTGTATGTCCATTTTGGATACACAGGTGACATGCCAAGGATTAGCAGGGGTGAATCAGGTTCAGCTGTGATACTAAGAGCAGAGAAATAAGGAGATTGTAAGGAAGTCCAAAGCAGCCACAAAATGTGACAGTGGCATCACTAGCAGTTGTATATCTGCTGAAGAGCAGCATACTGTCTCTGTCAATTAGCATAAGTACCATGTAGCACACACATGACTTCACTGAAGCAATGACCTTCTTTACAAATAGGGAGGAGCAATGACTTCTTTACAAATAGTGCCATTAATATCATGGCGCTCACCCCAAAACCTTCTCATTTTTATTGTCATTGTGTGCTGAGAGGATCCCTTGCCATTTCATTTTGTTATGATTGGATAAGTGATTGAGAAAGTGAGGTTATATTTCCCAAGATCCTCACTTGGCCACCTAAGGAGACAGTCCTACAGCATCCAAGTAGAGGCCAGTGGCTGGAGCACATGATCCTTTCATAGCCCTGGGCTAGATTTTAATTGCTGTAATAATATTCATCTTGTTTCTTAGAAATCATGGAAAGCTCTTACTTGTTTTATTTAAACCCATCGTCGAAAAAATTTGCATGTTCTTTCTGTTTCTTACAAACTTTTTCTAATAGTGATAGTAATAGTAATAAATAGTTATACAGGAGCTGTTTCTGGATGTTAAAGTAGCCAAAGCAAGACTGAAATACACAGTAACAACAAGACCAAATTTGTAGCAGAGAATATCTCATACACCCACCATGAACTTGATCAAAATGGTCCTGATTCCTCTTGTAGACTTTCTGTTTTTGATGCAGGGTAAGAAAGGGCAGCATAGAAACCTCTACCTGCACCAGAGGTTCATAGGTGCACTCAATGCTGGGATTTATGGGGCAGGCACCAGAAATAGATGAACCTGGGCTGTAACAGTCAGGATAAAGACACCTCTGTGTGAGTGCCATTTCCCAACTGGTGATGAGGCTATCTCTCAACTATAACATGGTTTTGTGGTAGCTATCCATGTGAGAGTGGAGAAAGTCAAAACTATCTGGGCTTTAATTTTATAATTTCTGATGAGGTGGCCTGTGGAAAAAGCTATTTTGCACCATAAATCTGTGCCTCAGCCTGCTATTATGGAGCAGAGAGTTACTGGCACTGTCATGAGAGATAAACCATGGGGTCTACGTGTCAGAGTCAATAACTTTGCCAGGTCCTAGCCTGAATCTAAAATTTCAATTTATTTTCTTATCTGAATATTCAACTATGGATTTCATGCCTTTTCCACCAGCTAGAATTCTACATTTTCTCTCACATTTTCTTCAGACAGGTGTGGCTTCAATATTTTAAACCAAAATGGAAAGACTTTCAGATAAATGCTTAGAAAACTAGACTTAAAATTTACATCCCAGCCTACATAGTCAACATACATCCAACTTTACATGTATTTGACTCTCAAAGTATTCAACCTTAAATCTGTGGTGAAGTGAGTGGATCTGTCTTGTTTAACTTTAGGAAGTGAATAGTTTGACAGAATTTCTGAACTGCCAGTTGTTTTCTAGTGAAATTTAAAACTGGGTAGAGATGTGCAATCCATTATAGGTGGTTCAGAGGGTCATTCTGCTGGAAACAGTGGAGGGAACATTTACCTGTTAAAATCAACAAAGAAAATAAAGAGATACAAGGATTTTTTTTTTTTTTTAAATGCACTTTCAGGAAAGTTCACTGTTGGTTGTAAGGTTGTGGCAAATAAGTAGTCAGGGCATTAAAAATTTACGAAATCTAAAGGAATGTTGACACTTCACTGTCTTGGAATTCTTCTGATCTTCTCAAATTTAATTAAATCAATATCACTTCCTATTCTTTGGGCTGTAGATTCAGTTACTTTGGAGGATTGTAAAAATTAGGCTCTTAAAGGGATTTCAATAGTGCTTGTTCAATGTCAAAAGAAAAATTCTTTTCTTACGAGGTTATAAACATGAAAGATGACGACTAACTGTAACTAGGCATATGAGAAACTTGTGTAATTTATTTTCCATATTATCTTTTCTTCTTAATTGTCATTGAATTTTTCTCAGATTTTTTTTTTAAGAAAAATTACAGCTTTGTCATGCCATATCACATGTTTCTATGCTGCTGTCCAGGCGCAGTTACTGTAATAGGAAGAGTAGAGAGGCACAGGAAAGGTTTTTCAACTAGAGGTTCATTTTTTTCCTCATGCCTCCAATGGGAGAGAGAAAATAGATTTAACAGGAGGCCACCTTCCCTTCATCTCACTTTCCGGTATATTTAATCTGAATGAGCACCTTTGAACTTTCACATTATTTGGAGCTCATACTGTTTTATTAGTATCTACTCAGTCCTGCAGCTAAAAAGGTCAGTAACAAAGGATCCTACACAGCAAGGGTTTGTATGTGCATACAGACTAAAGGTGCCTGGAATTCACATGGAGAGCTTATCCATTGAGGGAGAACTCTCATTGGTAGATAGCTAATTTTCTGAGCATGTGTGCACCGAATGGTATTCAAAGGTGAAGTTAAGCAGCTGCTTGAAATGAACTGCAATTGTCAGAAATGGTGGAAGGTTTTGTGTGTCTGCTTGCTGTTCTGTTTTTATCCCTATAGTTGCTCAATGCCTTATAGCAATTTTCTTTTTGGTTTTTTTTCAGGATTAACAAACCTTGAAAGGACTCTGAGAACACATTCATCATTTTGTCAGGCGTGACCAGTGAATTTTATAAAAACCTAAGGATATTTTGGAAGGTTCCTGCCCAAATTTCAGTCAAGGAGAGCCTATTAATAGAAAACATACCATACATTTTTACCTGATGACTAATAATGCCTTCATTATGTGGTGAAACTCTGCTGGTGGAGAAAGAAGACTCCTTTTAAGAATTTTTTTCACTAGTGAAAAAGGCTGGCACCTCCTTATAATATGAAGCCCTTTGAGAAAAGCTGGTTGTTTCTACTGCTGCCTGTCATGTTAAGAGTTGTGTGCTCCTCCTTTATTAGTTTGAACCTTGGGGTTAAAGTGATGAAGGGACAGTCTGTCTTCCTGTCAGAAGAAGACCTCAAGTTTTCCATCCCCAGAGAGAAAGATGTCTGCAAAGTAGAAGTTGTGATTAATGAGCCAATAACACAGAGGGTTGGGAAATTAACTCCACAGGTATTTGGGCTCTGTTTTGCTGCTTTGAGTGTTGTTGTGTGCAGGTCTGTGAGAAACTAAAAAGAGCTGCTTTACTGATTTTTGTTTTTCTTTTGGGTAGTGACTAAAAGGCATGAAACTGAATGGCCTGTGAGATTCGGCCTTTTGCTTAAATAGACAGCTGGTAGAGCACTGCAACCCTGAAATCCAAAAGCTGAACTCAGTAGAACGAGTGCACAGAAGTGGGTCTGTTCAGGGTCTCCTTTCACAAGTGAAGAATGGGTATTTCAAAACTTTCAGTTAGGAGATATCGTCCAGTCTCTCAGCTGCTTATTTTTCTCCCATGAGGGTAACCAGTGCCCCTTGGGTAATGCATAGCCCACTACAGTATTCTGCATTTTAGTCACGGAGCCACTACTTAAGGAGCAATTAAGAAAAAAATAATCACGTACAATAAGCACATTGTGCACACCATTGTTTGTTCTGCTCTGCAACAGCCAAATTGTTAGCAGATGGCAAATACATTATAACTCCCCTGTTTTCTGTTCAAATGTCAAGCTTGTAGGAATAATGAAATGTATTTCACGTATTACCATTCTGCTACTCATCTGCTTTACAAATCGCCCCACCTGAGTTATAGCAGGAAGGAGTTGAAAGTAGTTGTCATGCAGATGTAATATTATAGACAGAAGATAAATGGTTTTAATGAACCATAGCCAAGCAAGTTTTGGCTTTTTGAAAAATTCTGGTTTGAGCCACAGCTTGCACTTCTGTGTGTTTGTGTATGAATATAGTTTTAAACCTACTCTCCAGGGTTTTTGGTGGCTCCTGTGAAGATAGGTGAAGGAGCACCAGTATCAAAAGATTTTTCAAAACTTCTGTCTTGGTCATCACTAATGGTAGTGATGTAGTAGTTTTGCAGACCACTGACAAGTACTTCAGCTGAATCAGCGCCCCTAAGGAGCAGGGGCATGCAGAAAACAGGAGGTGACAGACAGGACAATGTGTGATCTTCTCTAGAGACTGGCCTCAAGAAGTGTGGAGCATCTGCTGAAGCTACCCCAGGGCTTGTTTTCTTCCAGCACAGGGACACTGACCATAGTACCTCACTTCTATTTCCCCAGTGTAGGCTGGTCCTTGATTTATATGAACATAGAATCATTAAGGCTGGGAAGATCTCAACATTGAGTCCAACCATTAACCCAGCCCTGCCAGGTCCACTACTAAACCATGTTCCCAAGCCCTACATGTATACAATTTTTGAATGTTTCCAGGTATGGTGATTCCACCACTTCCTTGGGGTACCTGTTTTAATGCCTGACCAGCCTTTTGGTGAAATAATTTTTCATAATATCCAATCTAAAGGAGAGGAGAAAAGGAGGGACTTACATGTGAAATCTATGGCAAACCTCTTCTGTAGGCAATCTGGCTGAGGAGTGATTTTGCTTTCAGTTTCTGCCTCAGCCTCTGTCTGCAGTAGGACCCAGGTATTTTGAAACAGCTATTTCGCCCTGTGTAACCCAACATGTTTCAAGCACATAGTTAGAGGCCCTTTTCAAAAGATTGCGGGGAATGTGCGTTCAATACACCTTGTTTTCCAAATGACTTCCCCTCTCCCAGCTCCACTTCTGTTAAGCACCTGTTCTTTTATGGCCCTGAATGTGTGCCCAGGCAGTTGCGTGTGGCTCATGGAAGCTGCAGGCACTCATGTAGAGAGAAGAGCTCGGCTGGGCAGGGGGCCCTAGGGCACCAGACTGCAGAGAGGCAGTGCCTGAGCTTTCACCATTCCTGAAAAAAGGTGCCAGAGTCCAGATCTCTTTGTGCCACTCATGATCTTTCTACAGGAAATTCTGCAGTCAGAAAATGTCTCTGGTATGATCTGGTTTACTACCATTAAAGTGAGTAATGTTCTAGGAATGTATGACAATTTAATTATAAGTTGTAATTGAAAAGCAGTTGAAGTGGAAAAAAACAAAGCTCAACAGTAATTAGGAAAAGATTTAGATTTTCTTTGTCTTACCCAGTGAATTTATAGACAATTAGAGTTGCCTGTTCATACAAAAGGAAAATATATCAGGAAACATAAACCAGATGTTTCTTTTTGCAAAGCAGACTGTCTCTCAAAACGCATATAAAGTGACTGTCAGTCAGTGTTAACAAACCTTTGTGGAAAGGTTCTAAATTTTCCATCCCCTTGTTATCAATTAAGATGTGGAACTAATGATGTCTTAAAAATAAAGACAGTAATTCTTTTATATGATTGGACCCAAATCCACATTTCATGATATAAGAAAAGCTGTGGCAGTCGGGTGAAATCCCAGTTCCCAGACTGGAAAAAGGGAAATACAGAACCCATCCTTAAAAAGGGTGGATCTTTCCTGGGAATTACTGACCTGTCAGCCTGCCCTCTGTGCCTGGGAAAATCATGGAACAGATCCTCCTAGACAATGTGCTAAGGCACAGCGAGGTGATTTGAGACCTCCAGCAAGGCTTCTCCAAGGACAAATCCTTCTTGACCAACCCATTGGCTTTCTGTGATGGAGTGATTACATCAGTGGGCAAGGGAAGATCTACAAATGTCATTTATTTGGACTTCTGTAAAGCCTTTGACATGGTCCCCCACAACACTCTTCTGTAACCAAAATCCTATTGACTTTGAGGGCTCTACACTGATTTATGTCAGTGAAGAATCTTACTTTCAGTGGACAACATTAAGCTTCTGAAACGGCAACATGAGTGGGCTCTGTACATAATATACTTTTTTTATCTTTAAGACAACATACCACGTAACTACTTCTTAATTTTGTTTTCCGTTTTTTGTAGAGTATCACATAAGACTATCCAATTGATGAGTTAACTATCATGTTCCTTTAAGTTAGTTTGTACTAAGAAAAAAAGAAAGAAAGGACATTAAGTAAGAAAAATACATATTTGTTGGTTTTGTTTGAAAAAAAGCGAAGCATGTATTTGAAAATAATACACAACAGAACAGCCACAACATATTCAAAACATTCATCATATGAGAGTAATTTTGTTTCCCACAAATTGTTCTTGTCCTTCCTTTCTAAGCAGTCCCAGCAAATAAAATCAAGCATATTGTCTATATATTACAGATTATTCCAAGAGGTTAAACCATGTATATATGTCTGAAAATAAAATAGCTCATCATTAAAAAAAAAACAGACATAAAAAAAGGAAAGACTTTGCACAATGCACTGCTTGATGAAAGTTAAAAGCAGGCAATAAATTTTAAAATTGCTAAGAATATAGAATAATTATCACATTGCTTGAGCATCTGAGAATAACTTCAGTGGAAGTGGACCCTTTCACTAATAATGGAAGTTGAGAAACTCTAACTGTTCTTCCATTATAGAAAGATGTAAGTTCTGTTCTGTGTAATGGCTAGAAATAAATGAAGTTCAGTAGTTCTTATATCCTGTAGCATAAATCCACAAAGTGGTCATGAGGTGCTTCAGTTAACTATGCAATAACAATTAATTTAGAATTAAATTATTACATAATTTTTACACTGAAAGTCAGAACATCTAAAGATTTTCTTTATGAGCTAATCTTTTCATCAGCATTTTAGAACCTCACTAAAGTCCCTCAGCCATTTCACCATCCTGCAAAGTGGGAAACAAAGGCAATTCAAGAAAGGCACTTAATTTTCATGATTCTTTTGTCATATGTTAAAAATTTACTGTCATTAAGAAATTACCTCTTCTTTTTTTGAAAAAAAATGTGGGTAGTCAGTCAGCCAGCCATATAAGTATATTAATCACTATTAGTTATGGCCTCTTTAGGTCTGTTAGTGAATGTTGAACAGATTTCATTTTAGTCTGCAAAAGTCCATATAGTGATTTGTGAATATTGCCTCTAAAAAATACAATGAAAATTACATTAAGATTCACAGTAAAATGCTTAGGAAATGCAGTGATTTTGGTTTCTTGCTGACTAGTATATGCCTTTTTTCTCTATAGTTAAAAAAACATGAGTATCCTCCATCCTTCATGGACTATGTAGGGATTCTCTGTTATCAAAAGGATAACACAGGCATAGTCTTATCAATGCTAGGAGCTTTCAGCTGTTTTTTTCTGTAAAGAAACACCACTGCATGGGAATTACAAGTTGCCAGTCTTGCAAATTGCAGTGTTTGGGAACACGAAAACTGTATGCCCCTGAATCCAAATCCCTTTTCCAAAGAAGGAGTGTGCCACAGTTCTATGAAGCAATCTTTTTCCTCTTTGTGTCAGGCATGTTTCCTCATTGCCTTGCTTTCACAAGTCAACCAACCATTAAATAAATCAATCTGTCTGAAATAAGTGTTGGGCTTAGATGGTTAAACTGTGGCCAGACAGACTCACAAATTTTGCCTGTATCCCGTGTGTTGTAAGAATTATTCTATTTTAAATTAGCTGGTAGGGACAATATAGATATCTGCTTGCTTCTATGAAGTGGATTACACTGATTTTGGGGCTGGATGTTGGTATGGTGCAGAGATGACATCTGATCTAGAAAAGAGCTACTGGTACAAAGTCAGTATCACAAAAACAGGGAACAAATCTGAGTTAGCAAAGTTTCTAACAGAGACATTTCACTAGGTTGTATTTTTGTAGTCCATTTGCAGCAGTCATAAAGCAAGACTTAATATATGATCAAGCTATTGCCATGAGCAAATTTAAAAGTCAATAAATCTCACATTATAATGCTGGAACTACTGGCTTTTCAGCACCACTGCAGTGCTATGTACCTGTGTGTACACCTGCGTCCTTAACTCCAGAGGCTGCGGTGGTAAAGAAGATGAGGTCAAATTATTTGTTGTACTGGGGAGGGACTTGGCACCCTGAAACAATCACATATGACCCCTGCCCTTCTAACTGTGGAGTGCTAGCAGCCCCATGTTGCTCTGACTCTCACTGGGAGATTACAGAACAGGTGAATACCTATTCATAGAAAAAACTACATATAAAAGAATTCCTCAGTCTGATGTATTCCAGGCACTCAGAGAGAAGTGGAACAGATGCTGTGAAGTTAACATCTTTGGCAGTGTGGTATCAAGTCTATTCTGTCTCCTTTGTAGGTTTTTGACTGTCACTTCCTTCCTAATGAAGTCAAATATACCCACAATGGATGTCCAATTTTAGATGAAGACATGGTCATGCTCAGGCTGTACAGGTAAGGAGCAGCAGGAGATCACACTTCACTGTGCCAGGAGCCCAGCTGACCTCAGGAAGAGCAAGCAGTCAATTTTTCAGTTAAAGCATGTTCTGCTGTACATGTTGTAACTACTTAGATCCAGTAGCTGCATCATTAGTCAACAAGTAACCATCTGTTTACAGAAACATTTCTCACCATGTATTGAAGATAATGCCCATTTAATATGTATTATGTATTGCTTGCTTATTACAGAAAAATAGAGATTTTTCATTATGCTATGGGAAGTGACAACCGTACTTTCAGAGTACTGCATATTCTCTGCTGTCCTGCTGATAGGGACA
This sequence comes from Monarcha castaneiventris obscurior, assembly GCA_026261815.1. Lineage (NCBI taxonomy): Eukaryota > Metazoa > Chordata > Aves > Passeriformes > Monarchidae > Monarcha > Monarcha castaneiventris. Next base: position 13,074,625 of record JAMPIT010000390.1, read on the forward strand.
GACACTCACGTATACACCGCAAGTAACCTCTTCCTTCACAGACACCCTGCTTACATGTATAGGGATTTGGGCAGCAGGGTCTGGATTATGGCAATTCAAGGCTTGAGCATACAAGAGAGAAAGGGGTTCAAATAAGTCAGTTTAGAAGGTGAAGACAATACCCAGATCACAAAGCAACAGAAGATGGGATGAAACATAACTACTTTTCTTCTGTCTTGCAGGTTTACAGAAACTGAAACTTTTGTAGAAACATTTACCCTCCATGTGCAGTTACTTGAGCCAGACTGTAACATCATAAAAATGCGTTCCCATGCTTTGGAGGTCCCTGAATACCATGGTCTGTCCAGGGTGATTGACAAGAACGTTCTCACCTTTGATTATGACAGGAAGATAAACCTGGATTGCACCATTTCCATAATCTCTTTGGAAACTCACCTGCCAGCTCACGGCCAGCTTGTCACCAGGAAAGTGCAGCAAGAGCAGTTTCGTGGAGATCAGCCATTCTTCCCTGGCATTAGTATGATGTGCTTTAGTTGTTTGTATTAGCATGTTCAAAGAGACCCAGCAGATTAAGTCTGCAGCAGTGGGTTGTTTCAGATGTGCTGTGTAAGAGTGGGTCATGTGAAGTTTAATGAACAGCTTGAGCTATCATGGGTGTGAAAGGGACATGAAATTTTTGTGAGGCACAATGCAGATCACAGATCTGGGTCAATAATTCCTTGACTGGATTCTGTTTCTGGCTCCTAGACATGTGGACCAATGTGACAGCTTTGTGAGTGCCAAGACTCGGTAGAAACAGCAGAGGTAGGTGTTGGAGGCAGCACCTAACCAAGACACCAAGGGAGGATGGAGTTGGAAGATGTCATTTGAAAACAAAGTCCTGTAGGAGAAATTAAGTCAGGAAAGGAGCCCTACTTGTCATCACACTGTCTCTCTCTCAGGGTTAGTTTAGCTTCGTGGGCAGGTTCCTTCTGCTCTGGTAACTCTTTCACTATTGCTGTTATTGGGTCACAGTGCACAGCCTGGGACAATGCAGAAATGGGAGCTGTACTCTGGGACTAGGAGTCACTAACCACAAAAGAATGAGCTGTGATGAGTTTCTGCGGATGGGCATTCAATATCGCCACCTTGGCCACCCCTCGCCTGACACTGATTATATTCCTGTGAGGTTGGATCTCTCAGACAGCAGAAGCAAAACTCTGCACAAGGTATTTTTATGCAAGTTTATATCTGATTGTCATCCTGTGCTTTTTTTTTTTTTTCTGTTTGTTTGTTTTTTCTTTTTTATCCTTTTCACATTTGAAGAGAGATAGGTATCCTTTAAGTTTTTTCAGTTCTTAGAACTTTGCCAGCTAAGCAAATGAAAGGCATTATATCCATGCTTCTATGATTAGATCATTATGGCTACAAAGAAACACCTCTGGTTGATTACTGTCATACATAAGTAGTTTATCCTGAGAGAAAAATTAATTCTGGCATAACTCCACAATTTTTATACCGCATGATCTGCACTGACTTCAGCATATACAGTAATTAATAAGTTAAGAGCTCTGTGAACATATTAATTTAATAATAATTAATGGCTTGTGCATGTTTCTGTCAGATAAAGTTATTTATTAAACTCACATCAAATTAAGTAAATTGTTTCAGCCCCAATTAAGGACACAAATAAGACTAGTGAACCCGAAAGTAATATTAATGTTGTTTCAATATTTACTTCAGGCATTTTCTAATTAAAATGTTTCAGTTTTTTTTCAAAATAATTATTGCTTTAACATGTTCCCCAATTTGCTATGTGAAGCTAAAAGAAGCTGGATTTATTTTTTTGCTTTACTTTGCCTGTTTATTTGTCTTATTTTTTCCTGTTGTAGACAGAGTATGCATGGCTCCCTGTTTGGATTAAAGGTGCTGTTCCCAACCAAACACCCAAAGCCGCCCCAATGGCAAAGTTCATCCTGGAAGTCAATCAGTTTATTTTAACCCCTATTACAACCACAACCATTGATGCTGAAGACAACGAAACTCCAAAGTCCCTGCTTGTATTCAACATTACCAAGCCACCTCCACAGGGCTTTATCACTCACTTGTCTGACCACACAAAACCTGTTGGCTCCTTCACATGGAAAGATCTCAATGACATTCTCATTGCTTATCAGCCTCCAAATAACAGCCACACAGAGAGGAGGAATTACGAGGTAACAGTGCAGTGTTTTCACTCATAATAGTGTGACCATTTGCTGGTTTTCACCTCCTTAGGATTAAATGAGATGGACATAAATGTAATCATATGTAATAGATATTTTTCAGGAAAAAAGTTTTTAAAACTATCTGCAATGCAGGAGCAGAGGCAAAATCTTTTACCACTTTCTCCTATGACACGTCAGCTTAACTATCTAACACAAAATAGATGCTTATTGCTCACTACATAAGAATTTCTTTGTACTGAAATCTTTTTAATCCCTCTGACTGACAACTATCTAAACTGGATTTTTTAAAAATAAGAGGAACAGCGAAATAACTACTTGTAGATCTACTCAAAAGCCTTTGGAAAGATCATTGGTGCCTTTTCCACATGGTTTTTGTCCCTGCATGATGTTACTGATCCCAGTGACCTGTGCAGAGGTGACATATTTAAAGTCATGAAAGATGGACCAGTTAAAGGTCAGGATTGCTATTTGGCCTTACAGCCTACCTGCTGTGATAATGGTGGTTTAGAGATAACAAAAAGGGACTCCCAACAGTTCCTGCTGGGAGTAATAAATACATGTCACTAACACAGCACAATGAAAATGATGAATGAGATCAAGCTTCTATCTGCAGGTTATTGAGTAAGTTATGAAATAACTGTGTGATAAGATACTTAAGGAATTATCCAATCAAAGCAAAATGGTTGGTACTAAAGTAATAAAACCGAAGAAACAGAAAATCAAAGCAAGGTAATCTGAAGATAGGGTTGCCTGGAAAGCCGAGCAACAGTAACAGTAACTGGCATCTGATGCTGACAAGGCTTGTCTCATTTTTTTCCCTTGGTTGTCACAGGAAACTCCTTTCCCTGTTTCTGTAGTGTGAGGATCAGACATGCAAAACATCTGCTCCTTGACTGCCTCATTTCTGTTCTGCTTTCAGCATTGTTTGAGTCCAGGTTCAAGAATTTGACAGTTCTGGAGTTTGACAAATCAAGAGTTCAATTTTATTTTTAAATTTTATTTTTTCTATACTATATTTCTATACTACTGTATTTTCTATCATATCTGTTCTTGGTCCTACACCTCTTAAAAGAGCAGGAAATGTCTCCTCCCTTTGTATTATAATAAAGGCTGAAATGAAAAATGTTGAAAAAGGCTCTATATTAATTGTTGAGCTAACTGCACCCCAAACAAAAATGAAAATTTCACACGCTACAAACTAAGTTTCACAGAATTCACTGCAAAGAGTGAAGAAGGCACATATTCAGTTTCATGCAGAGCTTCCATGGCTCTTTTTAGAAGCTAAATCAAGTTTTGTTTATTAACATATTATCAGAAGCCTGTAAGATCTCTCAGGAGAGAATGCACTACATGTTTTTTGTATTACATTTGGTTTCCAGATTTCAATAAGCAGTTTATCTGTTTTCTCAACAGGTGGAGTTTGAGGTTCATGACTTCTACTTTGAAAGGAGTTTACCAATCACTGTGCATCTTTCCATCAGAACAACAGACACAAATGCCCCTCGGGTTTCATGGAATACAGGTGAGATCTCTTATGCTCAGTTTATTTTGCGTCAGAATTAATAACATTTTGACACACATATTTGAAAAAGCTCTGAAATTCAGATTTACTCCTGGAGTCTAAGCATCATTAAACTGAAGGACCATAAATCTATTTTTCACCTATCTCCATTTTGGAGTGAACGTGTTACAAAAACTTGAGAAGGATATAATGTCTTAACTGGAATCAAAAATAAAAAAATGGAGTTACAGGAAAAATGGGATTCATTTATACAGCATTTTCTTGTAGAATGAACTGTACATAAAAAAATACAAGTATTAAGGGCAAATATATGACCGTATAAGAATAGTGGGGTAGCATGTGGGAAAGAGTGAGGCTTGTTGGTATTGTTGAAGCTGGAAGTGTGCAAAAATGAGTAACTAGGAAAAGAGGGCATGATATACCACCAGACATTTAAAGCCTGGAAACCTTACAAAGTTAAGGCTGATTCAAACAGATTTATAATGCCTGCACTGGAAAGGGAACAGAGTCTCTCATCTAGAGTGCATTGATATTTAAAGGTATAAGATCAAACATGCCTAGATGTTAACACCAGGGAAAGTGCAGTTTCCCTGCAGTAGGAAAGGAAAGCAGCTGAGAAGAAGGTACCTAAAGTCTCCCAGAGAAACCCCACCTGAAATGACTGAGTAAAATGAAGGAACACTGTCTTCTGTCATGAAGATCAACATATATTTTTAAATGCAGACTCACTAGAGAAGCTAAATGCCCAGCTTCAGACATTGTGAGATTTCAAGTGCAATGCTTCTGTTGGTGCAAACATCCAGAAATGTGCCTCATTAGATTACCAGATAATTGGAAACCAGATGTCAAGGGAACTTTCCTGCCTGAGCTTTCAGATGCCCATCTCCGTGAGCCACACTCGCAGCACCCAAGATTTCCACTGATGGGGCTGAAGCCCCTTCACAGCAGGTGGCTGCAGTGACTTGATGGATGCCCCCCTTGACTTCCTATACTCACCACATGCACACTATCAGGCAAATTTCTGTTTCTGCTCCATCTGGGTTTCCCATATTGGAATCCTAGACCTCTGTTCCCTTTCTGTAATTTAACTGTGGTGCAGCAACACAAAACCGGCTCAAACTTGGCATCTCCAGGGAGGGACCCTGAACAAAGGAATCCCTGACTTTTATACCCTCATAGTCTGTGTGTACTTGTTCCAATGGTGATATCTGTTCTGGTTGCACATCAGGTCCTGCAGTCTCTGGGTGACCAGCTGCATCCCGTGCCCTTTTTCTAGACAAAGGGTCCATGCCCATTCACGGTTCTTTGCCTGGGGTTCCAGAGATTTCCCCCCACCCAGGGCACAATGTGCAGCTTGCATATGAAGCAACCTAAACTAGGTGCATTCTACATCAGAACTGGTTATTTCTCTGAAAAAGATTCTTTAAAGCCAGTGAACTAATTCAAGTATGTCAGAAGCTGTTATCACGCTTTTAGGTGGCATTAGAATCATAACATTATGGAAGTATTAAGGTTGAAAAAGGCCTCCAAAATTATCAAGTCCAACCTTCATCTGAATACCGCCATACCCACTAAACACACCGTGAAGTGCAATGTCTACTTGTTTTCTGAACACTTCCCAGGATGATGGCTCTACCACTGCTCTGCGAAGCTTGTTCCAAAGCTACATCACCCTTTCAGTGAAGAAATTTTCATAATATCCAATCTAAACTTCCACTGCAATGCCTTTCACATGTAGATATGTAGATAGAATTAAATATTCTGGGCTTTTTTCCTGGTTGGAAACACCTTTAGAAGCATTAGATGCTGACAGTGATGTAACTTTCTGTTCTTTGCAGGCCTCAACCTCCTAGAGGGGCAATCCCGGCCCATCACATGGCAACACTTCCAAATAGTAGACAATGATGACATCCAAAATGTTCGCTTGGTCACAGTCGACGGCTTACAGCATGGGCGACTGTCAGTGAGAGGTAGGTCATTTCAGCTCCATAGACTGGAAAAATCTCCTCTGTTAAACAGATAAACAACAGCTCTGCTCCCTCTGCTGACCACCCTCTCCTGCTACAACGATGCTAAGCATGGGTATTAAACAGGAATGTTCAAAAACTCAGTATTTAAGCCTTTACTTTCTTAATGTACATTTACATTCCAAAGGTGAAATTTAAAAAATCAGCTATGCTTTCATTGAGCAGCATGAGGAGAAACACAGTCAATAAATTTTCAGTTCTTACATTTTTGCTTGCAGATGTTAAGGAACGCCGAATGATTTTGATTCATTGGCAAATTCAGACAACATTTGGATATGGCTGTTACTGGCAGCTTCAAGGTTTATTTCAAAAAGTGGAAATTAAATTAGACTTCTAACTCATTAGCCTTCTGCATTATCAATATTACCAGTTTTGCTCTGCAGCGCATGAGTTGCCACAGTGCTTGGGAAAAAGGTTATGTAATGGAAGTCACTCTGCTCTTGGCAGGGTGGGAACATGTTGCTGCTATCAATGCTGAGTTTTTTGACAGTTGAATGTATTCATGTAAAATGCATAACCTAAAGACATAAAACAACTATTTAAAGAAAAAAGTGTTGTTTCGAATATCGCAAACACAGAAACTATTCAGAAGTAAATTTAAATTCAGGAAACTCCTGCCAAGTAGTCCAGTGTCTGAAAGATCATCCTTCTGCAAAGCTACAGACAGGAACTAGTGTCATCAGTGCTGGTGGGCTCAGTCCCAGAGGGAGTGTTAGGGGACTGTGCAGCCAGCCAGGGCCCATCTCCTGGTGGCACTCCTGCTCTTGTGTACTGAGTCTGAGGGTTTCTCAGACTACCATGCACCAGACAGAGGTGGATGTTCCATCTTCAGTGACCGCACCTTATTGTCTTTTATCTGTCTGCATAGGTACATGCCAAGGAAAACATCACCACAATTTTTGGCAATTGCCTTTTTTGTGTAAAACCTTAGAGGAATGCTTGTTTTTTTTTCTAGGTGGCCCTGGGGATATAATGCGTTTTAGGGCCAGCTTGCTGTTCTTGAGTCCTGTACCTTGCCTGAATATTTGTCTGTATGCATAACAGTTCTAGTGAAGCAGACGTATCAAATTGTCTTATTACAGACAATAACCTCAACACACCAAAATCCCCACATCATTATATTTTACTTGCAATGAAATCCTGAGCTTTAATGATAAGGCCTATTTTCTTTGATGCTTAAAATGCCTGTAAAATGTTCTGATAAGAAAGCAGAGGTTGCAATTAAAGTGGAAACTATTGCAGTTTAAAATTCTTAATGTCTCCAGTTACCTTTAATGACATTTGGAGGATTTTCTCTGCTATCACAGTTGCAAATTCTGCATTCTTATTAACTATTCCAACTCCTACAAACTTGGTTTTCATGAATTTACATTTGATTTTTCTAGTTAGAAATATGTTGCTCATTTCTCTCCGTCAATAATCTTCGTATCAGTGGAAAGATTATTTTCCGGGCTGAAGTATACATTTTTCATGTGTTTTCTTCCACTGTTTTGACAGGAGGGAAAGGATTCATGTTCACAGTCTCTGACATTCAGGCTGGAGTTGTTCACTACCATCATGATGACAGTGATTCTACTAAGGACTTTGTGGTATTTAGAATTTTTGATGGCCCCCACAGCATCCGCCATAAGTTTCCAATAAATATCCTCCCTAAAGATGACAGCCCTCCATTTCTGATCAGCAATGTGGTTATTGAAGTTCACGAGGGACAGACAATCCTGATTCAGGGCTCCATGCTTCATGCTTCTGACATGGATTCCAGTGATGATTACATACTATTCAATATTACCAAGCCATCACAGGCTGGAGAAATCATGAAGAAACCAGGACCAAACTTGATAGGTAATGGAACACATCCATAAGAGGACATTTTCCTTTGTCCCCCCCTTTTTTAAATACATTAAATGTTATAGTCAGACATCTTATTTTGGCTCAGGACAAATAATGGCAAGTTTGGACTTCTTTCATTACAGTGTAAAGCCCCATCACTAATTAATGTTGGTCTCTGCACTAGGATAACTGTGTCTGTGTACACAATTTATCCTCCAGTTCCTCCATTCTGAGTCAATTTCTGTACAGTAATTTTCTCTGGAAAAAATATTGGGCTAGTCAGGAGTTAGTTTAGATGCAAGGATCTATGACAAATTCAGAGCTAATACATGATGTTAATTATGCTAAATGATGAGAAAGCTCTTCTTCCACATAACAACTCAGAAATTCCTGTGCTAGGCTGCAGAGACTGCTAGTCCTGCAAATTCACTTTTGACTTCTAAACAGGGATTTCAGCCTGTTTACTGTGTTGCTTCATTTTTGGAATGATTTTTAAGTGACACAGTTTTGATATGAAAGCTGGTGATTTTCAGAGAATGTGGAAGACAATGAGACAGCATCTCAAAGGACTTGCTCAAGTTAGGGTGAAAAAGAAGACATTATACTTCACTCGCACAACTAATGTATAACTTTAATGTAGTATTAAAATCATGGAGTGTTCTGAGGAAGATGTATTCTTCAATTCAACAGGGTATTCTGTCAACAGTTTTCTTCAGAGGGATCTATTTAATGGAATCATTTATTATCATCATTTGGGAGGAGAAGTATTTGAAGATTCCCTTGAGTTTGTGCTATGTGATAGCCATGACCCTCCAAACCTCTCTGAGCCACAGGTATGAAACAGAAGCACCTTTGCAGTCTCCTGAATTTTTTCTTCAAATGTGTGATATCTTACCTGTTCTGACTGGCTTTCAAATAAAATTGGCATAGATTTTTTCTGATGACAGTCACCACCAGAAACAGTGTTCTTCAGGGCTATTTCTTGTTCTTGTTTTCAATGGGGTAACTCTCCCTGGCTGAATAGAGAAAAGTTAATTGAAAAGACTTTTTCCTATACTATAAAATGAAGTGTTGAAAACTAATTTTATTTGGAGACAGTACAAACAAATTAAACAACCCTCCTGAAGTCAACTGAGAACAGACTTTTTTTCACACAAAAGTCCAACATACTGAATTTAATTTTGCATTTAGTTTAAAGAGAAAACCCTAAGATTCAAAAGCTTTGCATTTAACTGTTATATACTTTCATTACTCTTGTGTTGATGGTATGGCAAGACAGCCACATCCTGCATCTCTTATTCCAGTGATTCACTTACTTCTGTGTGCATGTTGGGAAACAGCTACTTGGGACACTCTCTTTCTGAGAGGAATGGCTGACTATTCCACTGTCTCCCCAATTTCAGGTGATGATGGTTCACATTATCCCTGTGGATGATCAGCTACCCAGAGAAGCTCCAGGAGTGACCCGTCACCTGGTTGTTAAGGAGACTGAGATTTCTCACCTAACTAAGAAACATCTCAACTTCATAGATGTGGAAGAGCAAGACAGGGAGCTCACATACACCATAACCACTTCCCCATTTTTCTCTTGCACCCATGGGTAGGTGCAACCTGACATATCTTTCAGGTGGGACAGGGCAATAACCCATGTAACAGGAGCAGCCTCAGTGGCAGTAACTTGCTTGTGCCTCAAGTTCTTCATCTGCTTGTTGACAGTGCAGGTGACAATAGCTGGATGCAGCTCTCCTGTTGATGATTAAGGGTAAGCTAGAGCCTGAAGCAACAGAGTAATACAGAGAGTAATAAAAGATAGGTAATGCATAGTTCAACAAGAAATAACAAGCACAAAGTCATGTGAAATATTTCCTTTCCTTTTGTTGGATATTTTCTTTTCTTTTTACTATGCATTTTACACTGACTTGTGGGATCCTGTTCAGTCTCAAGCACAAGTCACAGCACCTCTCCTAACTGTTGGAATGGGGCTGACCTGTGCCTGCCCCAGACTGAGAAAAGGAGGTGCTGCATCTTTTTCAAGAATATGTTTTAGGCACTCCTGATTGTGGACTGGGAAGCTGTAGAGAAGAAAAGAGGCAGAACAGGCTGTGGGAGCAAGGGAGGTATGGAATGAATGGGTATAGTAGCAGTTTACATCACTGGTGCTGTAATCTCATTAGAGCATCAGCAACAATTTGCTAAATGAAAAAATTTGAATCCAGACATTGTATGGTTTAAGCTGAAGATAATCAACACTTTCATTTGGACCTCAAGCAGCAAAGGATCAGTATGCTGCTGGGGGAGAAAGCTGTTTCCCTAATCAGTCAAATAGCCACATGGTTCCCCAGTTTGCCTGTTACTGCTGTTCGAAAGCTGGGTGGCTGGAAACTGGTTAATTTCAGAGTTTATACGATGCATGAAACTAGAAATAATTTCTTTTTCTACTTAAAGATAAATGTAGGTGTGCAAGTAATAAGAATGTGATGGTCTAGACTTGCAGGTGGTGTAAATGGTATCTGGGGTGTGTAGACACTTGCAGCAATTGCTTGTTTATAAGTTATGAGATGATTTTTCATGATCATCCTGAAAAGTATTTCATTTGGTCAGTTTTCTGTGGTAATGTGTAAATGGGTAACAATGATGGAAGAAAGGAAAATGTTTTTCCTTTCAATGCAGTTGGAAGTGTGCAGCTAATTTGAAATGGCAAGATTGAACTACGTGGCTATTTTTCTTGTTCTTTGGTATTGCTAGACAAGATGTGACATACATATTTTTGTGTAGCTACTCAGATGCTGGGAAGCTGTTTATGGTGGACACCATCCCCAAACCGGTCAAGGATCCTGCTGCTCTTGCACTGCGGTCATTTACTCAGGTTTGTTATGTTGCCTGATACCATAATGAGTTCTAAACAATTTTCAAAATTTACAATTTTACAGCTTTTATCTGACAGGAAAACAAGAGGTGAAAACTGAGGAGCAGTACTATCTCAAGCTCTGCTTAAGAAACTCAAAACTCTGTGATTCCAATACCAGGTTTTAAAAAAAATTTCTATCATGCTTCAGTTTTGCAATATGTAAATGTGACTATCCTAAAACCAGCAGGGGCTACTGTTGCTTGGGTGGGATGAATTTGGCTTCACATGGTGTAAGAGGAAGGAAGAAGTACACAAAATGTGGAAATGAGACCTTGAACAGTTTCCTGCTTCTTCTCAGTGTCTCCACCAGTGGATGTACTAGAGGATGGAACAGGCTGGAACAGATGTTTTTGTAGCTCCGTTTTCATGCTTTTGTAATTTGACAAATAAGTATTACTAAAGCGTCCTCTTTTATATCCTGTTGTATGGTTAAAGTTGCATGATGATCACTGCAGTACCATAATGACAGCTCTGAGCCTACATATCCTAAAATGTGTGCCTAATATGGATGCAAGATTTTGATGTTTCTATCACTGGCCTGTCCTCACAATGGAACACAGGACATGCAGTTACTATTCATGCTTATAAGGGCAAATTTGGATGCTGTGGGAGGTATTAGCTTTTATGAATTGTTTATTTTAAAGTCACAGTTTGAAAAGGTCCTTGGACCAGTATTTTTAAGGGGATCCATCAAGAAGCTCAGGCCATCAACTCTGTTACCACTTATAAACCATATCTATATTTTTTGCTACAGGTTTGAGTATTTGAACCTGTACTCACCTAATTTGTATCTAAAGATGCCTTTAATCGAGGTATGTCTAGTAGCTAAAGAGCTCATGCACGATTTCTGAAATTTATTTTGATGGCTGGATAACACCTAAACAGGGGATGATAGAAGTCCCTAATGTCATGGATTATGGATACCCCCATTATCTCCTCTTACATGCACCCCTCTTCTCTTTTTGTAGCATGCCGTGAACTATATGAAAGTTGCTTACATGCCACCCCTGCAGGACATCGGACCTGAACCTCAGCAAGTCCAGTTTATTTTTTCTGTCAGCAATCAGCATGGAGGCACTTTGTATGGGATCTGCTTCAATATTACAATTCTTCCTGTGGACAATCAAGCCCCAGAGGTAGGGTGGTGGTGAAAGTGAGAAAAAAGGACTTGGAAATTGCTTTGGGTGAAAACAGAAATGCAGAGAAATATTTTGATTTTACTGAGATAAGAAATGGATTTTCCATGGGATCAGGGTTTCGGTGTCTTGCACACAGCTTGCATTGGGATTGAAGTAGAAGATGAAGTCTGGTGGGTGTGCAATGTGGTTCTTTGCGCTAAGTAAGCTGAGGACTAACTTTGTCATCTATATATCTAGTCAAAAACATGTATGTTGCATCTTGGTTAGCAAAACTGCATCCCTATATTTTGTGTTGCTTATTGCCTATTAGGCAGGTCAGAAGCCTCCGTGAATGGGATGAGAACATTATATGTTATGATGCACATATTATAGCCCATTGTTGGTAATTTCCTTAGGTTTTTCTAACACAGCAGAAAAGAGCATATCCTTCGGCATTTTGTTTTTTAAGGTGTCACACATCCTTACAGCACAGCAAATGGGAATAACCCTGTTTGCTGTGTGTTTGGAGGTGCAGCAGCAAAGAGAGCTCAGCATCTCTCCTCCCTGCAGGTTTTTACGACCCATTTGAGAGTGGAAGAGGGTGGCATGACTCCTGTTACAGAGGGACACGTTCTCATCTCTGACGCAGACACGAAACGAGAGCATCTCTTCCTGCTCCTGCAGAGGCAGCCGCAGCATGGGGTGGTGGAGCTGGATGGCATTCCCATGAAGGGAGGCGACAGGCTTTCCTGTGAGGACCTGCGTACCCTGGCAGCCAGGTTAGAAGAGTGGTGGCTGTGTTTTGTGGTGGCTGAGGCTCTCAGTTTAATGAGCTAAAGCTTGAAGTGGTGCAGGGTGCAGAGGCTAGCAATGCTCACCATAGCTCTGGCAGAGCTGCTCCGGATTGCTGGCTGAGCCCTGGGATTGCAACGTCACCATGAAATGAGCTGTGTAGCCAGGAAATGGGAGTTAGCAGCCATGCCTGCTGTAGCTAGGTTTCTCTATAAAGTGCTGCCCCATGCTGGTGAGGAGACAAATTCTGGATGTAGCCATGCAGCTCCTGTGAAGAAGGCACTGGTAGCCAGTTTTTTCTTTAAAGGAAGTTGTGTGTTTATTAAGCTTGGTTGGTTTTTTGTTAACACTGATTAATGTAGAGATGAAAATTTTGCTTGTTTATTTGTGGCAAGATCAAGACACGACACACGCATGCAGAGTTAGAGCTCCTTGGCTCTATTTCCATCTGTTAGAAAGTGGGCACTTACCACAGCAATGACATACATCTTTGGTAAACACCTCACAAGCAACAACAACAGAGATGACAAAGCCTCAGGGAAACCTTTTTGCTGACTGATGGATGGTTTACCTTGGGGGTTTTCTTCCTGTAGGAGACCCCAAAAGCCCTTTGGAGAAACTCTGATCCAGAATCAAAAGTGTTAGGTCGATACCCTTGCACAGGGAGCAGCTTTTAGCACTGGGAGGGATACACATTGTAGGGCATGACCAGAAAGCATGGATTCTTTATATCTGTGAAAAATTTGTGTGGCTCTATCATCTTTTTTCACAGATATCGTCATGATGGCTCTGAGACTCTCACTGATGATATTTTCTTTGCAGCCACAGATGGCATCCATTTCGTAGAGTTCATCCTGCAGGTCAAGGTCAGTGCCTTGCATGTTTCTGGGAATAATTGTCTGTGTAGAGGCAAAGGTTCAAAGCTTGCCTTACCTTGGAAACTGGAAGATAATGGATGCGTTAGGCTTCCATTTCAACCCTAGGTTTCAGGTTCATGTGGCAAATTTGAGAGGAGTTTTGACTTGCACTTTGTACTGAAACTATAATTATCTCCTTTGGTTTACTTACATCTTTTTATTTTTAATTAATCTGGCTTCTTTTTGCTCACAGAGAAAGTTCAATGTACTCTGACACTGGCACCATACTGTTAGTTTGAGCTGCAAAGCGGTGTATTGAAACAACTGGCTTCCACTGAAATGAACAATAAGAAAATCTTATATTATTTTTCTGATTAGGTGTTGCCTGTGAATGATGAGCTACCTGTTGTGCAAGCAGGCCTTGTTCCTGTGCTCCACTGCCTAGAGGGCGAAGAAGTGGTCCTCTCCTCAGAGTACATTTATGCCACAGACGCGGACAGCGATGACCTGGGACTGATGTTCGTGCTGGCCCACCAGCCCCACCACGGGGTAGTGAGGAAAGCTGGCATTGCTGCGGATCGTTTCTCCCAAGCTGATGTCATTGCTGGCTTAGTCACGTACAAGCACACTAGTAAGTGAGCTAAGGACAGAATTAGACTGGAAGATGGTCAGACAAGTATTAGTAAAAAAATCTTAACCTGAATCCATGCCTTTGCAGAAGTTCAGTAGGAACTTCTGACAAGGCATGTGTTGTGACTAGGGAAATAAATAAACTGGCTTTAAAATAGAGGTCTGATGATATACAACTACCAAATGTTTTAATAAGTTCTCCAAATCTCTTCTTGAACTGAAAATTGTATTCGAATAAGTACATGAAAGCATCAGAATCCTGAAGGAACTCTTTCACTGTTGCTGACAAAATACCTTGGGCTTTTTTGACAAAATTACTATGACGTTAGGCACAAAATAGAGCATTTTTATGTGTTTCATGGCAGTAAGAAAACCCTTTGGTACTTCTTGCTTGCCTCTCCAATCTAGAGGGATATCTACTTTGGACAGTTCACAGTCTTTCCTTACCACAGGATAAAGGAAGTTCTGTTTTTCTTCATGAGAAACAGAATGTTAAAAAGATGGTATTTTGTGGTTTTATTGTTAGTACCTTTTTTTTTTAAATTACTGGCAGAAACCAAGGGCTGGTTAATCGCCTTTCTAACCTAATTTTATCCTTTCATTGGGATTAAAGAGGTTCTCTTTCTACATCTCTGAATGACAGCTTTAGTATTTTCTTTTTCCCAAAGGTTCTGGTTTTCTGTTTAATTATTCTGTAATTTTGTGTTGCGTGGAGAATAGACGGGATATTTTCAAGCTTGGCACTGTCTAAAATGAACAGCTGGTATTTGAAAAGGAAGTACGTAATTGTTGCCACCACCACCAACCTTTTCTTCTGCATCCTAAAGATATCACAAACAGTATTTCAATGAAAATATTTTGCAGGGGCAATGAAGTTTTACCTTCAAGGGTGTAGTGTTTCTGTTTTTCATTCCCAAATTTCTACATATTAATTGTGCTGCCAGTAGGTATCACAAGGGAGTCTGGGAGTCACTTCCTTTCCTTTGCAGGCAGCCTATTTATAATATCTTGCAGCAGTGCAAGACACAGGCTGCCAGAAGTGCAGACAGCTGGAATACTCTGAGTCACAGATGTTTCTCGCAAGGGGTGGCCATTCCCAGTCCTGTATCAGCCCCCATTTTAAATGTGATCGCACACAGGCATAATATACAGTACAGTAATAAAGTACAGCAATAAAGTACAGCCCTTATTATAATACATTTTGTAAGGATAAGAAGCATATAGGAATATATGCATTACTTACTATATAAAAAAGTTTTCCTTTGGAAGAGCGTGGATATCACCATTTGTCATAGAGGAGCATATACATAAAAAAGATTTTCTTACATTCCTTGAGAAGGAGTGCAGAAAAACCACTTTTTCTACACAATATATATTTTGTACATACCTTAGTGCACAAAGAACAGAATCTTGAGGACTTTTAGCCATTTTATTACAATGTAATGTAATATCACAACATTGCAATTATAACATTATAACTGTTTTAACAATACTAACACTCTTTTCTACACCCTCTTATTATAGCATGGAAATGAGATGGTTAAAATTAATTATACAACAAACCAAATGTCTAACCAATCAGCACCCCCAGCAGCCAGAATTAAGAATTCCAGTAATTTTGCTGCTACTTTGTTTTTCTTCAGACTTGATACTGAAGGCTGTCCTTGCAGGATAAAAGCTAGTCTTTATGAAGTTTTGGTAAAACATCTCTTCTGAACTGCAATATTTTTTCCCAGGTGGGGAGATTGGCCTGACTCCTTCCATTGAGATCTTGACCTTAATTGTCTCTGATGGTGAGGCTGGCCTAGATGTGAAAGACTGCTGTTATGACGGACCTCCTCCTCCTCCAGTTTCACGGCATGATCCATTTCCTCTCTATGACCTTAACATCACTGTACTTCCAGTGGACAACCAGCCTCCATCAATTGCAACTGGTGAAAGCTTCCTCTCACTCTAGCAGTGTAACATGGGCTACACAGTACTGCAATGGCTAAAGACCTAGGGTGGTTTTTTTGTTGTTAGATTTTTAGCATTTGAAATGGTTAGTTGAGATCAGCATGGAAATGTTTTGGATCAGAATTTCCATCCATTTTATTTTCTTTTGCTAGTACAGTGCAAACACCCAAACCAGCTGCCAGTGTCAGTTTGAGCTTGTTGCTCTTCAGCTGCATGTTTAAAGCATGTGGTTATAGATGAGAGTGCTCAGGTCTGCTCCCCACCCTCTCTACATGCCCATTGCTGCATGTGTGAGCTGTGTCTAGGTAAAAGAGATCAGTATCTTGTCGCTGAACTGAACTTACGGCCCAACAGAGGTCAGGTTTACTCAGCGCAAAAGCAGAACGATAAATATAGATCTTTATTTACCTTCGTGTGTACATGATAAAACAGAAATTTGGGCCTTACGTGATGGGAGAGAATCATTGCTACCTATATTACCTATATTTTATTCTTTTAGGAAATAAAGACAAAGGCTATACATTAATAGATGTGAAGCCACATTTTCACAAGTACTGTTCAGAATCTAAAAAATTCAGTTCAAATGGAAATAGAGTTGATAATGTACATCTAGTCCAACTGCAGCCCATTGTGTGAAATTTCCATTGATTTCCTGGGCTTTTGATGTAGTCTGTAGTATACATATTAAAAGTATGTTTTCCATATGCCTGTGTCTTTCAATGTCATTTGTTTTTAAGTATCAGGTACATGTTCTGTATCTCAGAGAATATTTAAGCATATGTATGAGTAGTTTTGTAATTTGCAGGCGCTCACCCAAGTAATGTTCTGGAAATGAAGCATTGTCCCAGCAGGGAAATTAAACAGTGATGCATGAAAAATTGTTCATTATGAGCAATTCTTAACAGCTCTCCTGTAATTAATGCTCTGACAAACAGAAGTAACAACTGTTTTTGAGCAGTATATAAACCTTACCTAATAAATTACGAGTAAAATAATTACATGATTCCCTTCTTCTCTACTTCTGTGATGGCAAAAGCAGAGATGCTGGTGAAAGCAGAGAAGAAAACATTAAAACACAGCCTCTCAGTAATTCAGTATTTGTTGTATATTCCCCCTTAGTTGTTATTTCCATTCTTATTAACAAAAGCAACAGTAAAATGAGCTCATGACCAATAATGCTTAATGTACTTTTTGTGCACAGGTGCGAGCTTTGTGGTGGAGGAGGGCTCCTCAGCAGCTCTTACCACCAACCATTTGTTTGCCACTGATGCTGACACCCCTGCAGATGACTTAGAGTTTGTGCTGGTTTCCCCTCCCCAGTTTGGTTACATTGAAAATATACTGCCTTCTCCTGGGTTTGAGAAGAGCAACATTGGAATAAGCATAGGTAAGTCTTGACAACTTCTGATAATCAAGCAGATGAAATATGGGGGCCTTGTGGAGGGCTCTGCAGTGGGCTCTGGTGGTGCAGATGCAGGTGTGAGAATTAATATGGGCTTATTGAGGAACGCAGGTGCTGGCAAATGAAGAGCAGTGGGATTTTGAGGAAGGAGTTCAAAGGGAGACTGAAGCCCTGCAAATGAGAAGAATTGGCACTTGAAGCAAACAAGACAATACTTGTTTTATGCATTCCAGCTGTGATCTATTTGAAGTCATGATATAAGACATTAATCTGCCTTCCTCTTCAGTCCCCCATGAAAGGCTCCAGCATCCCTTCACCTACAAATCTGTCAATTAAATGCAGTATCCTGGGTCCCACATTAGTTTCCAAGGAAAAGTTACAAAGGCGATAGAGATGGTGTTTGAGTCAGACAGTGACTTCCCTTGCCCACTTTCAAACTACGTAAGGCAATTTCACCCTCAGAACAGACTGTGTTTTGCAATGTTACCGGCTTTTACCAGCATCTCCAGCTGGAAACTTGCAATTACTGAGTCTTTAAGCTCTCATTTTCATGGTCTGTCAGTCAAATAACAGCATAATTAGAATCATATAATCACAGAATCATTTAGCTTGGGAAAAAACATCAAGTCCAGCCATTAACCTAGCACTACCAAGGAATCTTGGACCTCAGATATTTTCCTACCTGTTATTTGAGCTAGTTTTATTAGGCTCAGTTTTGCTTTTGCAGGCTGAACTGAAAAGTGTGAAGCTTCAAAATTCCATCAGAAGGAGAATGACGCATTTATTTTCAGGGGAAGGGCTTGTGTCCTGCAGTAACATGTGCAGTGCAACTCTTACAGTCAAAAAATGATGGAGAACTTAAAAAATTCGAGCTATTTATTCTTTGAAAAAAGACATAGTTTCAATTTTTTTAATGGCGGATAAGACTAGAAGGCATGAAAATATTGTACTAACTAATTTTCTCTTTAAAATCTGTAGGTTCATTTCAGCTGAAGCACCTGAAAGCCATGAATATAAACTATGTTCAAGCCAGGCACCTGCGAATGGAGCCAACAACAGACAAGTTTGTACTTTATGTCACTGATGGGCTGCATCGCTCAGCAGAGACTCCATTTTTTGTGCTAATCAACCCAACAAATGATGAAGTTCCAGAATTCATAGCCAGGAATATTACCGTAAGGAAATAAGCAAAATGCCTGTTCTAAAACTACTTTAACCAGAAACCACTCTCTAATATAATAAGAACATTGTACTGATAGCTGTTACTCTGTGTATTTCCCTTACTTTGTGTAGTTCAGCCTGCTTCAGGAAACAGCCCAGTGAAATCCCATGTAAAACTGTAAGACAGGGCTTCAGTGGGATAAGACTAGTGCATAGCTCTTGGAAATTTGCAGTTAAGTGGAAACAAATAAGTCATCTAGAAAGCAGAGAGATCTTTAGGCTCCTTCTGCATTGTCTAGAGCTTTCACAATTTTTTTATGGAGTATTTTTTATATTTCTGGCATAGCTTCTCCCCTCTCTGCAGACTGTTTTTAATATAAATAACTCTGTGAGCACAGAGAGTGTGTAAACTTACTCTTAATGTAAAGTAAAAAGTGCATGTATAAATTCATATGCATCCATATTTTCAGATTCCTTTATGTATTTGAGGGCTTTCTCCTTTGTGCATTTTAGAGCACTAGATTTGGCATTGTCTTACTTAATGTATTTTCTATTAATTTGGGCAAATATGAACTCATTGCAACTTCTCTCTTCATCACTATAACCATTTAGTTTCTCTATGTCTCTTAAACTGGTCAAAATCAGTAGCTGGTTAAAAAGCTGCTGGGAAAAGGGTGGAGGAATCAAGAGATACACTTATGCACAAAAATACCCTACTCATGAAACCATGCTAGAATTCTATTATTTCTTTTTATGTAAAAGAATTGGATGTTTTTTCTTTCACATTCAGGTTCAAGAAGGGGAGATGAAAGAGCTGGATCTGTCTGTTATCAATGCAGTTGATCTAGACGTGCCTCCAGACACTCTGGTATTTGGAGTTGTGCAGAGGCCCCTGTATGGGTTCCTTATTAATGGTGTTCAAGGCAGTGATATTCTACATTATAAAGACTTAATTAACCGTGATCACCACAGCCATGGGTTGCTTGTTCATGACTTTTCCATGGAGCTACTGAAGAACGGTAGGTGCAGCATCCTTCTGACATTGGTCTTTCATTCCCTTAATGAGGCAAGTGGCACACTAAAGCCATCCTCATCATTGATTTATTCACTTGCTTTATGTTTATTTTCAAGACAATGATTAGGAATGGAAGTTGTCCTATTTAATGTTGTTCTTGTCTACTGATTTTAGGAACTGTCAATAAAATCATCCTGAGAGACCTCTGTATCAAAAAGGGCAGTAATATGAGTAGGAAAATCATCAGCCCTGAAAAAAAATAAAGGGAATAATGTAACATAACGTAACATCATTGAACAGATTTGTAAATGTTTTACAGCACCTAGAATAGAGAGACAGAAAAACTGATTTAAAAACATATTAACTGATTATGGGGTTAAGTATTTCTTCACATGATAACAGAATCATAGAACATTTTGTATTGCAAGGGACCTTTGGGGGTCAACTAGTCCACCTCCCCTGCCATGGGCAGGGACAACTACTGGACCAAGTTGCCCAAAGCCCCATTCAACCTGACCTTGAACACTTCCAGGGTTCCACAACCACTTTGGACAAATAGTTCCAGTGTCTCACCACTCTCACTGTAAAGCCTTTTGTCCTTATGTCCAACTAAACCTACTCCTGCCCCTTGTTACGTCACTACAGGTATTGGTAAAAAGTCTTTCTCTATCTTTACCACAAACCTCCTTTAGACATTGAAAGGCTGCAATATACCCTCACATGTCTGGCAATAAAGGTACAAATCGGGATTCTACAGTTTAGCATGATTAGTCAGCCTGCTTTAAAGCAGCAAATCTATTTCAAGTACATGGAATGAAAAAGTGTATTTTACACTGCCAAGAATATGGTGGATTCTTCTCGACTGTGGCTATTTAGTGAAACATGGAATCTATCAGTATAAAGAGAAACATGAATTCAATACTGTCACACAAATTTCAGTTCAGCCCTCAAAACCTGAGGAAAGAAATTTTATCCCTCTGCCTGTCTAATATGAACCTCCAGAAGTATCAGGTGTCCACCCCAAGCTCTTCTGCCTTCCCAAGTCTCGGTTTTGACTCTCTTTCTTGGCTTTTTCCTTTTGTTATCCACAACAGTGAACAAGCCACTTTCAGCCCAGAACTTCTGGTTGTCCATGGTCATAGATACGAGGCCAGCTGTCCTTCCAAAGGCTTCTTCAATGTTCCCTGGGGATTATTTAAAGCACAGAAAAGTACTGCCTGGCAGTCTCACCCTCTCTATAGTCTCCATCAAAGTGATATAGAATGAGGAGAGGAGAAGAAATGTGCCTTTTTCAGATTGACAGAGACCCCTTTTTTGGACTTAGTTCAGGCTGGTGACCTTGAGTCAATATTATGTTAGATAATGAACAGGAGTTCCTCACCAAACTCATCTTCTGATAACTAAGGCAAATTTACTATGGTTACCCTATCATATGGTGGGGGGAGATGGAAGAAAGGTGATTGAAGCAGAGTGAAATGACGTGAGGGATTTTGCAGGAGTCAGATGAAGTTGTTCTTTCCATTTCTCTCTCCCATTCTCCCTCTCCCTCTCTTTCTCTCTTATTTTTCTCCTCCTTTCTGCCTCACATAGGAATGAAGCTGATGTACATGCATGACAACTCTGAAAACCTCACTGACAGCTTTAAAATTCAGCTATCAGATGGAAAACATAAAGTCCTCAGAACTATTTCAGTAGAGGTCATTCCAGTTAATGATGAGAAACCGGTGCTGAGCAAGTAAGTCACATGTTCCTGTTTCTGACAGTGGGATGTGTTCAGACAAAATGATGGAGGAATGAACAAAACATCGAATCATAGAATCATACAATCGTTAAGGTTGGAAAAGGCCTTTAAAGATCATCAAGTCCAACCATCAACCTAGCCTCCCACGATGTTTGCCATTAAACCATGACCTTGCTGTCTGATGCAAAGAGGAAGCTATAACTAGCAACAGACTAATGTCAGTAAAGATGTTTCTATGTAGGTCTCTATCAGCCTGTTTGACAAAAAAATTTTACATGCTTAGTGATGCTCTGTATTAAGTGAACAGAGTAGAAATAAAAGTGTGTGGGTAAACATGCTTGTTGTGTCTTTCACAAGCTACCTGAAGGTATTTGCCAGGTGTTGCACCTCTGCTGAACACTGACCACCATGGTACTGCTTTTCCCTTCCCTGAGGAAAACACCTGCCTAAAACACCTCTCTGAAAGCAGCTCTGGATTTTGGCATGAGAGAATTCACAAAGTTGAAGCAGAGGAACAGCTTTCAGATTATAATTCTCTTCTTTTATATTCTAAAACTCTTTTTCTCAGCCATAATTCAGCTTCTGAAGATGCACACTAACGTCCCTTACTCTCCAAAGCTAGGAGTTGTAAATGAATTAGACATGATCAGAAAGTGTCTGGCAGACCATTTATAGACCGGCAGCTGGCTGCAAGAGAGCCAAACCTCCTCGACATTTAAAAAAGAGCTCATCCCCTGGGATCTCCAACTGATGACTTGTCACAGAACATCAGGACCTCCATACTTGTGACTGTTTTCCAGCCCCAGACAGGCAGATGGGAAGCTAAGGTCGCAAAGGTTTTGGGAGTATAGATCTGAACCTCTAAAGTTTGCATTTCAGACTCACAACCTATTAAGAAGACTGCCACTAAAGAGGGAATTTCTGATCCCTCAGGGTATTTGGCTTACTTTCAGGTCAGACTTACACTTCCCATTGCAAAGAATTTGTAATGTTTTGGTTTTTTTTTAACCAGGTAGAGCTTCCTGCAATAACAAATGTTAGTTTCTCAGTTAAAAGATTCTCAGTGACCACATAATGCTAACATGAGAGAATGTAAATTTTTAGTTAGAATAAAGAGTATAATTTATGTATGCATATATCATGTACTGATAATTACTGATAATTGCCTGTTTTTTCCTCACATGTTATAGCTTGATCTGCCATTTTTCACCCTCTCTCTCTGAAAGAAGATGATGAAGTGCAAGAAGTCAAGTGTTTTTAGCTTTGCCCATCTAGATCCAGAAACTGTTGCTGCCTTGTCTGTCAATGTCTTGTCTCACCACTTGCCCTTCCTGTGGTGAACAATAGCATAGAGTTAGACATCTACTCCCAAAATAGCTATTTCTTTACAAGGAGTCACTGGCTCTTGCCTGTTACTTCTCCACTGAGATGAGGTGTGCTGCCAGTATCTACTCAGTAGTGTTTTAAGAAAACTTTCAGTTTGGCACTGAGGTGATTTAGCTGCCACATTCAGTCTCTCCATTTTCGCTGTAGGGTACAAACTTCCTTGTGCCTATAAATTGCAGTGTTTTACAGGTGAATATTGGGCAGTACCTGTGAGCTTTTCTTTACCTTTTGATCTGGGGGCACTTTCCACTTCATGGATTTTCAGCTCTTATCTCCATTAGTTACGGTCAGCAGGCTGAAGAACCTGTGATGGGATGTTTTTGGCTGGCAAATTGTGCCTCTTATTCACAGTGATTGCCAAAACCTCAATCTGTCACCTCTTGGATTGCATCCTGCAGCAGAGAGTGCCCTTGGGGAATGTAAGGCCTTCATGCATTTCCCTTGAGAGCTTCTTCCCAAAATGAGATGTGGGTGCTAGAAGGACCACAGAGAAGAAGCCAGTAAGATTTTGTTATGTCTCTTACAGGTAAAGGTGAGCCTTGAATACTAGTAATTTGAAAGACAGTCTTTTCCTAAATGAGCAATCAGTTCATTAGAACCAATGTTGCTGTGCTCTGTAGTAGCAGTAGTAATGCAGTCTATTTGTTTACATCGTCTTCTTCCTATAAATTGTAAGAAGGTAAGCAGAATAGGGTCCAGGGGAATAACAGAGATGTGTTAAATCACAGTTTGTTTTAGGTATCTTTGTTGCTTCTCACCATTGTCAGGAGAAGCTTGTCTGCACTGTTCATTTTTTTTTTCTTTTGAACTGAAAAAGGCACCCTCTTTCTATTATTTCTGCAGTTGTCGTTTCTGTCAGCACTTGGTTAATCCATATTTCTGGCAGAGAAATTACATGTTGAAAAGGTTCCTTTTATTGCATCAATACATGACTTTTAATTTTTTTCAGGAAGAATGATATAGAGGTGAACATAGGTGAAACTCAAATCATTTCTAGTGCTGTTCTGTCAGCAGAAGATAAAGATACCCCCAGGGAAAGAATTTACTACTTATTTGAAAGACTTCCAGAAAATGGTCAGCTTCAGCTCAAGGTTAGTCTTTGTACTTCAACAAAAAGCAGGCATGCAAAGAACTCTCTCTTTCTAGGGCAAAATGAAGTTCATCTTCCTTTTCTCCCAAATATCTGTTATATTTTGAAGTAGACAGCTTGGCTAGTTTGATTGTTGAAGGAGTGTTTGAGTCAAACAATGATGCTGTCCCAGAGGCTTTGGCACTAAAACCCAGATCCTGAACAGGAGAAGATAGAAGGTAAAACACAGATCAGATCTTCTGAGGTGAAAATTGAGAAAGATGCTGGGATAATCATCTCACAAAGGGGGAAAATCAAGAATCAAAGCTGGGAGGGAATGAGGGGCAAAGTCCTCGATTTAAAAAAAAGCCTTTACTTCTGTCACTTAAGGGTTCAGAAAGCATGGAAGGAGTTGCAAATGAAAGAGTAAGCAATACCTCATCAATTAGAAGAAAAGCATAGGGGGAAGGAAGTTTGGAAAAGGAAGATGATGGACAGGCTATATCAAGAGGAATGGCAAAAAATAAGATTAGAAATGGAAGGAGAGATGATAATCTGTTGACCTAAAATAAAACAAAGGAACAAAGATAGAAAAAAATGCCTCAGAAAAAAATGCCTCTTTTAAATTGTGTGCATATGTAGTAATAGAAATAAAATTCTGTTTCTAAAACTTGTGAGCTTGGAAAGTATTTTGACGTTGGATTTCAACATCAGTCTGTGGATCTCATGAGACTTGTGGATTAAATCTGAGGCAAGAGACAGCTGCTGACTGGAGTCTGTCAGTTTAAACATGTAGGGTACATGTCGTAGCACTGTCTCCTTGATAACCTTTGCTCCAAATCTAGTGATGCTGTTACTGCAGCTAAATGTCAGCTACATGGATCAGTCCAACTTAGGGTACTAGGCTATCTTCAGAAAAGCAAGAAATTTTATGGCACAATTATTACTTTTTTTTTTGTTGTTGTTGCAGCTGAGGATCTCTGGGGCTCTAAATTTCTGTGTTTCCCTGCAGTTATTTCTGATACTGTTTTAGCTATGATTTCAGATAGAGCCAAGAGAAGATTTGTGAAATTAAGAAATAGAAAACATAGGCTGGGTCAGGAACTATTTAATTTTCACCTTGGTGTCTGAATGAGACATGTGCAGAAATTTATTTCCTAGAGTAAAAGTGGCTAAACTCCATATTACTCTATTTCATTAATGATCATTGTATCTTCTCCAGCCTTATATCTGCTGGAAAAAAACTCCTATTATTCGCTGTTCTTCAAAACATACTATGAGGAAAGAACCTATAGAAAGGAAGACAGGTAGCTGCCACTAACAGTCTATATAACTAAAAATAAACATAATTAACTGTGGAGGATGCATGGGTGATTATCATTTCATGAAGGATGCTTTTATTCTTTCTAGGTAAGACAAGACTGGGTGACTCTCCGAACTGGAATGAATTGCTCTCAGGAAGAGCTGGATATGAACCTTGTGAGATATGTCCATACAGGAACTGTGGGGTCCAAGAAACAAGACAGCTTCACATTTTACCTCTGGGATGGGTACAACAGATCCCCAGCTGTGGACTTCTACATAAATATCAAGGACTTGGAAAAGGGTAAAGGTCCACGAAACTTGATGTTTTACAGTGCCTGTTTCTGAAACAAAGATATTTGACTACATGTCCTGATCCTTTCCTTAGCATTATGTAGGCCCTGGCAAGTCTCCCTGAAGATCCTGTAAGTTTAACTGCTTGGATTTCACTGTTGGCCAGGTCCTGAGATTTGAAAAGGCTCTGCCGAATGCAATGTGTTACACCTTGCCTCCCAGGACTCCCAGCTGCTTTTTAAATAGAGCTGAAAATATCTTTCTGAAACTAGCTTTATGTCTGAGTAAATCAGCACAGAAAAATAGCAAATATGTAAGATGGTAGGCAAAAGACTGTTCAGAAACAGCTCTGTCTCTCTGGTTATTCTACAGTCTTATGGTCTTTCTTTTCTTATTATGTCTCTGTTAGAAATCTAATGGTTAACCTGGCACTGCTAAGATTGGAAGAAGCGTCAAAAAGAGGCTGTGATCTCTTCATCCTTGGCCCCAACAGGATAATAGTTTTCAGGCTCCAATAGGATAAAGCCCCAAGCAATGTGGCTATGGCTGATCTCATGGTTGACCCTGCTTTAAGCAGAAGGTCAGACTAAGGATGTCCTGAAGTCTCTTCCACGCTGAATTTCTCTATTATCTTACAGTCTTATAGTTTTTCTGCCGGCGATGGCTTTCCTGTAACTAAACAATGCAGGAGAGATCATCCAGTTCTATATGACTATTTCAGTGTTGTTTTGTCTGTTCTGCAGGAGACATTGCTGTTTTTATGAAATTCCTTAGAGTGCCAAAAGGAGATCGCAGCTACATTACCACTGATGTCCTCCTTGCACTGGACGGTACTGAGAAGGCAGAGGAGCTCCTTTATGTGATAACCTCCCCACCCCAGTACGGGCAAATAGAGTATGTCAGCTATCCTGGCATCCCCATTACGAGCTTCAGTCAAATGGATGTAGCGCGACACATCGTCTGCTACGTTCACAAAGCCAAGGCAGCTGTTCGTGAAGACACATTCAGGTAAGGCCCACCACCCCCCAAACTCTTCCCCTTGAATTTTTGGGGTATTTAAAAAACCTACATGACACAAAACACCCAAAAAACCCCAAAATAAATTTTATTAGAAAGAGCTGGAAGCTCTGTGTGAATTCCCAAAATTTATATAGCACGTGTATTTCTACTGCAATAAATATAGTTGGGAATGCTTTGTTAATAAACATATTTTCTCATTGATGCTGAAAACATAGCCAGAGACACATTTACTCGATGATACTAGCTTCAACATTATTATAGCACCCAGGCATAAAAAGCTGTTAAGATTTAAGTGAAAGAGAAGGACTAAGAATATACTTGGTGGAATTCTTTGATTTCTTGCTACAGCTGGATGTGGTAAAACTGATCAATTCAGGAATTAACAGTTTTCTTATCTGTTACAGTTTATCATATTAATTTGATTATGAGTTTTTTAAATCCCTAAGTATTCTGCAATATAATGAAACCAGTCCACTTAATGTATTTTGACACTACCATTGCTCAGAAATTCATGTAGACACTTGAATTTTTTGGGATAAAGCCATAACTTTATCCCAAAATTATCCAAAATCAGCTACAGGCCCAGTTGAGCAGCCTAATGATAATTATTTTCACCTGTTTCTGAAATTCTCCTCTTAGAACAGTTTATACTAGGTGAATTCCTAAAGCAAGTGTTTCCTTATTTTGTTCTTAAATTAAGCTCCCCTGATTATAAAATAGAATGATGTAATGAATTATCATCAGATAAAGAGCAGATCTATTGCTCAAAGTGTTGCGGACAGTTTTGTAAATAAAGACCAAAATCAGGGAAAAGAAAAAGCTCAAAAATAAAGAAAATATTTCTAAAGGAAGAATGCTTCCTTTTTGCTAATATTGGCAATTTTCTCTGAAAACAGCTTTTGACAGAAGATGGACTTACTGTAAAATTCAAAATTAAGAGCTTATTGTTTTTCATTTGTGATTAAGAGAAATGAAGGATTTAACTCCTAAGAGCTGCAATTCAGAAAAGACCTCTTTTTACACTCTCTTAGAATAGATTCCTGATGTGAATGGCTTTTTCTGTGAGGCACGAGGAAGTTCAAGAACATGTGGCATCATCCAGTTTGAGAGCTTTTTTGCAGGCAATTCAAGCAGGTGGGGCATGGAGATATCTAATAAATCTCCCTATGACACTGGTTCAGATAGCGTTGTCCAGAGTTAACCCAAAAGTAATTCTGAAACTTACCTCAGATGAAACATTTTTAACTATTCTGATGCCTAAGATGGCCACCTAAAAACAGAGACTAGACAAGAATAAGGGAACAAATGTAGGTATTTGTTTGAAGGGCCTTCAAAGGTACACCCTGGGCAGGCCAAAGGCTACACCCAAGATGGACCCCGAGTCATGAGTTCTTCACACTTAGATAAGTTTGGTTCATTTGCATATCAGGGTTAATTCTCCAATTAAAACATCAGTTAATTATGCCATTTCCCCAAGTTTATCCCCCTTTTTAAGATGTTGGTTTATACTAATGAAAGCAAATCAAACAATTCCAGGGAAACTGCAAATGTGGATAAACCCAATGTTTTCTGTTTAGGCCAATGGCTAAGAACCAAACTAGAAAGTCAGCCTTATAAAAGTAAGGTTATGATGCTTTAATAAATATTGAGATTTGATAACTATTTCAATCACAATAATTATGTTCCTGTATGCTGGAAAATAATTTGGTTTTGTGTAGACATACAAATATTCTGACAGAATAGTATTATTATTTCAACAAGGAATTAATTATATGGGTAATTATGGGAGGAGGAGGAATTAACTGACCAGGTTTTTACTTCCCACTAAAGTACTTCCTTCAGACATAAATTTACCTGTATTGTTTGGTGCTGTTGGCCTGGAAGAAGGATTTGGCAGGGCTTGTTTGGACAGACGACTACAAGTGATTAGCAACCTGACATCAGATGCTGGCAGCAGGATGCTAAAAGAACATGCTAATGTCCTCCATTTTGACATGCTGGCTCGATTTTGTAATGAGTTGGCACTATTTATGATTCCATTTTTATCTTTTAAATGCCATGACAGATGGCAGGTCCTATAGCCAACTCCATTGCCATCAAATTGCAGAAAGCATGAAATGTTGGTAGTTGTGAAATCAAACCATGCAACATGTCCTCCAAACTTAGCCTGGGAATTGTACCCTAAATTTCATCAGAGTGAGAATACTGGCTGCTCTCCATTCCTGAGGAAATTACAAAGCAGACATAAACCAGAAATAAACAACCAAAATCTCCCAAAGTGCAGAAGAAGGACATCTTGGACACAGGCAGTTTCATCACCTGTGAAACTGAGCAGTGAATGAAATTCATTGTAAATTTCAGTTTGATGTAGACATGCAGAAGCTTTGTTCCTATCCGGTATTTTCAAGAAGGCTGGATGAATCTTCAGTTTCATGAACTGAATTAGCTAAGTCTTTCACTTAAATATTGTTTGAGACATCATCCAAATATTTTTACAAGTCAAAAGAATGAGAGAAAATTCACTTCTGCTGCAATCCTTCAGGCATTTTGAGAGAAGGTTAAGGTCTTGACTGAAGGTGCTTTGCCCTTTTTTCTCCTAACCATAGTATTTATCACCTTTATTCCAGTTCTGTATTTGATTTCAGATAGCTTACAAATAGCACAACCCTTTTACCATTGGCACAATAGCATTAGGTCAGTGCAGACAGATGTCTCTAGGTTCCCAGCTGGGAATATCATCCTCAGTAAACATATTTCTAACTGCTACATAGTCCCGGGTCTGCCTATGCTCATTCCCATCTGTTTCATGGCATAGTGCCAGTTTACAAGTGATCAAGCTCTAATCATCCAATGCTGGTGAAGGCAATGAGGAGTTTTAGATGGACAGTCTGTGTGACACAGTAAGCTGCTCCATGACCTACTGAAAGTCACTCGCATTCGAGTCACGCAACAATACACTAGGTGTTGCCCCTGTAATTTTTAAAAAACTTCTTCAAGGTCTGCAGTCAAGAGACCAAGAGGAAACAGATAATCTACTAAATGTCAGCCAGTCCCCATTTCACTTAAGTACGGTAGAAGAGTATTAAGTGGAAAGCAGCCAGCTAGGCTTGCCCTCATACTGTCTGAAACAACTGTCCCACTCTACTAGAGACAAATTTCTTTGCACAGTGGACTCTACTCTGGCTCAGGCAGAACAAACCTGTGTGAAAACCACTTTACAAAATGCTTTTGCATATGCTGTGCAGCATACTCACTGAAATTTATGCCGAAAGACATACTATAAGTTGATGGGACACAAAGTATCATGAGACATTTTCAGAGCAATTTCTAGGTTCATATACCCTCAGAAGTTCTTGTTACAGGTATGAATATGTTCCATGTAATTCTTTTCAGAAGAAAATACATAAATAATGATCTTGTCAAAGAAATCTAGGATGAATTTTACAGGCTAAAAGATTGGTTTTCTCCTTATTTTCCTCCGCTAAATTTAATAATAAATTTCTGCAGACCATGCTGCCACTCATATGGCAAAAGCCCATACCCAGCTGGTAGGCTTCTGTCATGGTTTAACTGCAGCCGGCAACTAAGCACCAGGCAGCTGCTCACTCCCTCCCCACCTGGGACTGGGGAGAGAATTGGAAAGGTAAAAGTGAGGAAACTCATGGGTTGAGATAGAGACAGTTTAATAGGTAAATTGAAAGCTGCACACACAAGCAAAGCAAAATGAAGAATTCATTCACTGCTTCCTGCAGGCAGGCGGGTGTTCAGCCATCCCCAAGAAAGCAGAGTTCCATCATGCACAACAACGACTTGGGAAGACAAATGCCACCACTCCAGACATCTCCCCTTCCTCCTTCTTCTTCCCCCAGCTCTATACACTGAGCATGACACCAGATGGTCTGGATATCCTTTGGGTCAGCTGGGGTCAGCTGTCCTGGCTGTGCCCCCTCCCAGCTCCTTACGCACTCCCAGCCAGTCACTGGCAGGGCAGTGTCAGAGGCAGAAGAAGCCTTGATGCTGTGTAAGCACTGCTCAGTAGTAACACAACCAAAACATCCTTATGTTATCAACACTATTTACAGCACAAATCAAAACCACAGCCCCATACAACTGACTATGAAGAAAATTAACTCTACCCCAGTCAACAACAGCAGAGCTTCCAACAGATTTTCTCTACAGCCTTGGGCACCTTTCTCTTAGTTTCGAAAGGAAAACTATCTGTAGTAAATAATCAAATCTTTAGTGTATCTAAAGAACCATCACTACTTGAGAGAGAACAACAAGAAATGATGTTGCTATTGATAGAAATTCCCAGCACAGAAGACGAACTGTGCAGGTATGACCCTTTGATAAATTCGTGCTATGGATATCTACGTTTTTAACATTACTATGTACAATTTGTACAGTTCTACCCAATATCATAGTATTTCAGTGAAAGTTTACTTGACTTTCGTAAAGAAACATAAATCAGTTCCTCTAAATGTACAAAAATTTACAGATACAGTTAGTGCCTAAACAAACCCATAAAGTGAGATAAGGATGAATCTTCCTCCAGTTTGGTTTTTCAGATAGTTTTGGGGGCATTGGGTTGAAGATATTTGTAATAGTGAACAGAAAGAAACCCAAACCAAACCAAATCAAACCAAACCAAACCAGGCAAGTCATGCACTTCACATACCTCTTTCTGTAAGCTGTAAGTGCTACTGCCAGGTAACCAAGTGAAGAAAAACTTTAAGGAGGTGTAAAATATGTACGCCAGAAGCTACAATAAGCCCCCCAGCCAGCCTGTCATTTTAGATCTGCTCCACCTGTACCTCAGCTAGAAGATTAGATCAGCTCTGTTATGACTGCTGATCCTCAACGCCTTTCCTCTGGCATCTGCTCAATCCCTGCAGGTGCATTGTAACACTTGTCATATACCTGGCTGTCTTGTTTTCATGTTTCTAAGTTTTACATCCACTCCACTCAGTGTCTGGGTTTGTGCTCCACCCAGCTCTTCTACTTTTGCAGTATCAACACAGGCAAGTCCTGTAGTAAAGGTGTGCATTATCATTTCATTTCAGTACATGGTGAATCAAGAACAGATGCTGAAGACTGCCTTGCCTCTCTTTGCCAGATTCATCATCAGCAATGGACTGAGGACTAAGCATGGGACATTCAAGATCCTCTTGGAGGCAGCTGACCAGGCTTTGCCCACACTATCTAGGAACACAGGGTTAAGATTAATGGAAGGAGCTATGGCACTTCTTACTCCTGATGTCCTGCAGCTTTCAGACCCAGATACTGCAAAAGAAAACCTTACCTTCCTCTTGGCTCAGCTCCCCCAGTACGGTCATCTCTATTATCGTGGGGCTGTGCTACTGCAGTACAATTTCACACAGCAAGATGTGGACAACGGGGATGTTGCATACAAGCACCGAGGTGGGAATTCCCAGATTGACAGATTTACATTTGTTGCCACAGATAGGACTAATCAAGGCTTCATCGTGAATGGGAGGGTACAGAGCGAGCCAGTCGCATTCACCATTCAGGCAAGTGTGACCACAGGCCTACTTAAGAGAGATAAATAGCATGATAAGGTCAAAAATGTAGCAGTTTTGATGACAGCTGGTATTTGCTGCAGTCTCTGATTTAACTGTGCAGCTAAAATGTTTTGCTTTCTGTGTTCCATAAAGAATTAACCTGGGGAATTAACTACTTGCCAAAATGCATAAATATAAGCAAGTAAATACTTTTATACTTAATATTTACATGCTAAAAATTTTACATAGGAATCTCAACTATAAAGTCAAGCCCAGCTATGGGAAGGACAGAACTTCCTCCTGCTCTGCTTTCCCACTTGGTGCCTGACCCCTGTGATTTGCACATATGGGGGTGTGAGGATGACCGTTGATCTTCATGTCACAGGAATCTTGAATTACAGCCACTTTGCTCCCCCAGCTGGACATCCTGTCTTCTCTCTGAGAGTCTCTGTAAGATGCCTGCTCTGACTCTTCTTTCTTTACTAGAATCTTTCTGTTCACTTCCCATTTCCCCTGTTTTCAAGTCCTTCATACTTCGTCATAGGCTCAGATATGTTTGCTGTGATTTTTTGTATGTATCTATGTGGCATGTTTCAGTACACAAAGTAGGCCTGGTTGCATTGCATGTCAAAATTCTGTGTTTTGAAACACTGACACTAATGAACAGGATATTAATGTTTCCTGATGACAAAGTTTCAAGATTTGTGATGAGTGAGGAGTACTATTTCAGTAGAGGGTGAGATACGGGAACAGCAACAACCACTGTGGAATGCTAGAAGATTCATCAGAATTTGTGAAAGGTGGCATTGTTATTATAAAACAGAGGTGACAAAACTTTGCTGGAGTTATCTTTTGATGTGAAGAAAATTACATAAAAAATGAGGACTGTGGGGAATGTGGGACATCAGGGCAGAGGTACATAGAATTTTTGTTACACTCCCCAGAGAGTACTGTACCCTGCTGCATATGGCAAGTGATGGGCAATCTGGGCCTGGAAACTTCTCATGTGAAGTACAACTTAACTGGAACTCAGGCGTCTGCTGCAGTCTGTGAGCCAAAGTGGCTACTGCCACCCTGATCTGGCTACTGTGCTTTTAGTAAAAGCAGGACAAAGTACACCCTGATGCTGTAAAATGAACATCTAACTTTGATTTAGGTGGATCATTTGGACAAAATGGCACCAAAAATTATTCATCTCCATTGCTTTTCTGATGTGGAACTGCTGAAGAATGGCAATTATGGGATCTATATCACTGCCAGGTACCTGAGGGCATCTGACCCCAATACAGAAGATGACAAAATAATTTTTAAGATTTTGCGAGGTCCTTATTATGGCTACCTGGAAAATATAACAACAGGTGATTTGTTTTATAATCTCTTTATTTTGGGGCATACCAGACCAGATGCAAAACCCTACCCTGTTAATGTTTGCTTGATAGAGAGAATCAACATTTCTTAGCAAACTTTGGGCAAAGTTTGACTGTAGTAACAAAACTTTTACAATGAGACCTGAGTCTTATGTTTTTTATGAATCCTCAAAGAGTTTGAGATAATTGTTAATAGCTGCTGTTGATAAATATCTTTGTTTGTATCAAGAAAAAAAAAGATTAATATTGAACTTGGCCTTTTGATAAACAGGCTACACATGAGGAGATTGGCGGGGGCTTGTAATGAGTGGATGTTGCTGTTTAGCTAGAAACCCACATTTCTCTTGGTTCAGGTTCTCAACAAAAAGGAAAGTTGAAAAAAGTCTGTATGAGCTACATGATTCTTATTAACAGGCTTTTGGTTAACCTGCATATTACTTGTCTTCCCTAGGTGGATTCATTCAGGCAGGATTTAGCCAAAAGGATTTAAACAACAAAATCATACTTTATGTCATCAACCGATCACGAGACGCGAATTCAGACAACTTGGAGTTTCAAGTGACAGATGCCAGTGGAAACTCTGCAGTGCCCCAAAGGTAGCTCCCCTCCTCGGTGGTATGTGCTGTGCTGCACTGTGCTCGCTGCCCCTGGGGCAAGTGAACTGGTGCTGGGCTTGAAGCCATGCAGACATGGACACAGCTACAACTCAGCTTGCTATTGCTTTTGCTAGAGCAGAGGTTTCTTCCCCTCAAGAGGGTGAATTACAAGGGGTTAGCTCCAGGTTAGACTGGATCACAGTTCTTAAGGGCCTTCAGGGCCTCACCAGGAAACAACGGATTTAGCAGCAGTTGGGTGTTTGGAGATCTGATGTGCTGGGTGTGGAGGGGTGGGACTACTGCTTCATGAACGTGGTCCTGCAGCTGCAGGTCACTCTTGCCCTTAGCTGATGGCAATGCGTTTTTCACAAGCTTGAGATTTACAATGGAGGGGATGCTCTCAAATGACAATGCTGTGAGAGCCGTACTTCTGCAAAAGAGCACTGAAAGAAGGTGGAGAGCACACAGCATCTTCTTTGTCATCCTATGCATGTATTAGGCATACTATTCAAATTTCCTTGTGCCATATGATAAGCCTCATGTAGAAAACTTAGAATATCATCTGAACTGTGCTTTGATGACGAAAGCCAGAAGGGCAAGTAGCTCTTCAGCAGAGGCAATGTTTCTCTTTATTTCTGAAAATAGGGAAAAATGTTCAACCAACTTATTGAATCAGAAGTAACTCAAAAAAACAATAACCGATATGCTTTTCCTGGGCTAAACTGGCTACTCACAAACCAGGACTCATGGTGAAGAACGAGGAGCAGAGAGATAGCCCCAGGGTCAGAGCACTTCCCTGCACGCTGGAGAGCAGACAGGGACTGAACCGAGCTGAGCTGAGCTGAGCTGGAGGCAGTGTTTAGGCAGTTATGTGCTGTGCCAAAAGATGTCCCCATACACAAACACATCTGAGCATGGACAGCCTGAGCACTGCCCAGCTGCTCTGTGCTGGCTCATAGATGAACTGATATTAAAACCACCATTATGTGATGCCACTTCTCATGGGAAAATGTGATTTCTTGTAAATGAATGGCAATGTATAGCACAGCTTTAGGACAAGTGCAAAGAAATAGCACTTTTTTGCAGAAAACAGGTATTACAGTAAAGTTATCTGCTAGCAGACCAAAGGGGAATTTTAGTGAAAAAATAGTATTTTAATACTGGATTTAAAAGCTTGTGAAATATTTTTTTTTCAGTTTCAACTATTTATCAGCTAATGATCACTGGTTCAAAATACATGATTTATTGTTGATGTTCCAGCTTTTATTTGAATGCTGCTGGACTACACGTGGCACATCCATCTTCTTTAGCAAAAATAAAGCAAGTCAGCTTCTGAATGAGTTTCCCACAAAATTAGCATCAGAGGATAAAGGAGGACAGGAGGACACTTCCACTGGTGATAGAGCTAGTCAACTGTGAAAAGCCTAGAAGTTTGTTTTAGTAAAGTTCAAATTGTAAATAGCTCAGCTTGTATTCCTTCTTTGCACTCTCATTCATTCCTCTCTGATTGTCACTAGTTTTCATCACAGCTTTTAAAAAGTCAAGATCTTTATTGACTGCCTTGCACAGCACAGTTTTCTGAGGTTCAGACACCCCCTCCCCATCGCCCACAAACTGTTCTAAAATTCAGTGTACCTGGAATCAGACAGGGGAAAGGTTGAAGAGTGAGGTATGCTGAATAGTAAAGCAAGGGGAGGAGGGAAGGCCCTTTCATAGAGACAAGAGAAGTCCTAGAGCATAATCTGTATCCTACAGGAGAAGTGTTAGAGGATAGAAGAAGACAGATGGGAAGGAAGAAGGATATTGCTGAGAAAAGACTGAGGAGTGAGAGTATAACAAACCTACAAGGTTAAAGGGAACCAGGACAAACAGTGATAACTTGTCTCAGCCTATCATAGTTATGGACAAACTGCTGTTCTCAAGGTTACTGTAGAACCCCTCTGGCTGTGAAACAAGGTTCAGGTGTGGTTTAGGGTAGATCAGGGCTTGTCTGGAAGATTTACTAGTGCCTCTTCCTAATCAGTTGAATCATACAAGTGTGTTGATTTGGAGACAAAGACTCAGTATGTGTATTGGCTAAATCAGTAGTCGGGAGAGAAGGCTCCTCACACAGCCTCTGAGCAGCAAGGGCTGGGGGTGGCTGGCAAGGTGGCCTTGCTTTACGCTTGCATTCCTTCCTCTTCCACAGGCTGGAGCTACGGTGGTCTCGGATCGAAATGCTACAGACTGAATATGAGGTGTGTGAAAACATGGGACCGGTGTCTCTGAAAATCACCAGGGCAGGACACTCGGTGGAGCCTGCCTTTATAACCGTGAAGGTAAAGCCAAAAGCCAACATCCTAACTTAATAACAAGAAGTGCAGCCTGTTATTTTATTCCCCAGATGTAAAGATAATTCAGTAATCATCAAAGGGGCCATGTGATTCAATCCATACTTGCTGGGAAATTGCCCTTGCTACTACAGATGGATGAAGCATTTCTGACAAAATTCCCTGAGTTTTAAGTAGAAATGCAGAATAATCAAACCTGGAGTGTTTTGGAGCAGCATTTCAGTTTTGATGAAAAAACAGAGCAGGCTGTTTTTGGTGACAGGTCCTCTGTCACTGTGCTCAGAAGCTTGGTTTCCAGGATCTGCCACTTTAAAATCCAGGCTTTGGGCAATCTGGGGCCCTGGGAGTTTTGTTTTGCCTTCTCAGGCTGGAGGAGCTCAGGAGCTATAGAGGCTTCAACTACACAGCCATGGCAGCCTTCTCCATCTCACCCCTTACTACCCACAGTCTAGGAAAACCCCCTCTATCTTCAATGACTGCCTCTGTCTTATGTCAAAAAGACTGGACTGAAAGCTGCAGGCTATAACTTTGTATAACAGGTTTTGTGCAACTTGCCTTCACAAATTTTATCTTTCCTCATAAAACAGAAATTCCAGTATTTTAAAACCTCCCCTTGTCAGAGAAGTACAATTTTTTTTCTCTCACAGTTTTTCAGGACTATACCCTAATTAGAAACGTAATTTTGATTTTTCTTCTACAGAAGTTAGTGGGAATTTTGCTAATTATTCCCTCAGGGGCCATCCTGCCCAATCCTTAGACTGGCGATTCTACTCTAGTAGTCACTTGTATAAACAGATCAGTGAAATTGATTCCAGCATCAAGAGCCCAATATGGAAACTGGTGTCCTCTGGTGTCTCCTATGAAAATTCAGGGAGTTGCTGGAATCCCTGCATTTACATATGTTCATACATAGCCTAATGAGTCTTTGGGGATGACAGACAGCTCTGTGCACAAACACTTCTTCCAAGATATCACAAAGGGTCAAATAGGATAACATGGCCAGGTTGTTGCTGCTCTTCTGAGATGACAGGATGTGCTTGTGATGCCTTAAGAGGCCTCCCAGAAACAGAGACTAGACAGGAATAAGGGAACAAAGGTAGGTATTTATTCGAAAGCCTTCAAGGTACACCCTGGGGAGCCAGAAGCTACTGCCAAGAGGGACCCCAAGATGGACAACAGGTCACGAGTTCTTCACACTTTTGTAAGTTTGGTTCATTTGCATATCAGGGTTAATTCTCCGATTAAAGCTTCAGTTTAATGATGTAATTCCCCTCAGCTTGCCCCCCTCTCAGAGGCTTTTGGTTTATACTTTTTGGGCCTAGGATGGTCTAAGTGTCCTTGGAGAGCAGGCCTGGAGAGGCTTTGTTATGTCTACCTAGCATGAGAGAGCAGCAGTTAACAGACTACAAGAAACTTCAGAGTTACACACTGGGCAGTACAGGATTTGAAAAATGTAAAAGTTAAAACCTAAGGCATCACTTGTCCAGGAGCCAGGTATGGCAGGGTCCCCAGGCATGGTGAACAGCAGTGTTACCTGGTGTTGTCAAATAGCAATCTGAGAGGGAATGAGAAAAATTATTAGACAGGCAAATTTTTTTTGATTATGTATTTTTTAAAGCCATGAGCAAGGGCAGAATGACAGTTGCACATAGCAAGGTTTATTCTTCAGGTCTTTATCTTTTTTTCCAGCCTGAGTATATGTATGGGTTGGCCTGACTATTTGAGATGTGCACAGTACCTTCAGCATGCAGCAGAAAGCAGTGGTTTGGTGAAATGGGTCACAGCATGGTATTTACTGTTTGATTTCTTCTCAGGTCAATGAAATATCTGCTAGGCTGGGAAAGGACTTCACAGTGACTCCCTCCAAGCTTGTTCAGTTTGATCCAGGTATGAAATAGTGCACTGAACAACTCTAAAATTAAATCACTAATTTTGAAAGAGTAGACTATTGCTTTGGAGAGTGCAATCCATTACATATCAGTAGCTAGAGAAGCTGAATAGTAATTCAGACTTGGGCTAATTTTCTGGAAGTACTGTGGGCTTCCTTAGTGAGTTGGTATCCTTATTAATTAGCATGAGATTGCCTACAGTCTTTTATATCCATTAAAATATCAAAAGTGCTGAAATGATGTCTCCTAATCTCCCAGCAACTAGTCTAGAACTCACCCCAAGCTGAGCTGTGAGATGCTTTAAAGACTTCAGTCATTATAGGTAAAGCCCAGGACACAGGTCAAATTTAGAGAGAACTGAGTGCAACTTCGGTTATTCAAGGTGTCCAAGACCCCTTTTTATTCACATAGAAGCCTGAAGTTACCCAGTAAAGAAAAGAAACCAAGAAAAAACTACTGCAAGGTTTGCCTACAAAGTTGCACTTCAATCTAACACAGTTTTTGATCCATTTGCAAGTATTTTAAATGACAGTTCCATCTCTAAAGTTAAGCTTTTCAGATAAAAACCCTATGATACATTTTCTCTTGAAAATCACAGTGGAAGTCCTAAATCTATGTATTGCAGTTTTGCACATCCACAGCAGCTTTTTGTTACAGTGTATGCACTTCAACTGAATCATCATTGCCAAGGAACAAATTCAAACTTAATGTTGTTTGGAAGAACAGCAGGAGTCCAGTCAGTCGTCAGTAGGAGCACAATAGCATACACAATTTACTCCATTCTAGCCGCAGACACGTTAATTAATCTATTTCTTTGACACCCTGATTGATTGAAATAGCACTTAAAGAGTAATTAAAATGTTTATTTCTGTTAGGAGTGTCAACCAAGATGTGGAATATAGCAATTACCTATGACGGATTAGAGGAAGATGATGAAGTCTTTGAAGTAGTTCTGAACTCCCCTGTGAATGCTGTTCTTGGCACTCGGACAAAAGCTGTAGTGAAAATTTTGGACTCAAAAGGAGGTATTCTCTTTTGATCTTCATGATTAAGAAGGTGGGACAATCTTGGCTGAGTAGCTACCTATTTTCAACCACAAGTTGCTCCTAACACTCACTGTTAGATCAAGCCGCTTAATTTCTTTTCAGAGAAAACAGGCTCGACAGTTGCAGACCTTTTATTCTCTCACACAGTCATATGCATCCTCTTAGGAAACACAGCATGGAGAAAGCAACGAGTACAAAGTGAGAAAAGTGCCAGGAAAGAAACCATTTTTCATAACAACATGAGTTCAGTTCTCATTTATTAAAGTGGGAAAAATTTATTTCAGATCCATTAGAATTTTTTTCCAGTTGTTACTTAGCAGTTGTTACACGCACTCTAAA
Organism: Monarcha castaneiventris obscurior; assembly: GCA_026261815.1. Taxonomy (NCBI): domain Eukaryota; kingdom Metazoa; phylum Chordata; class Aves; order Passeriformes; family Monarchidae; genus Monarcha; species Monarcha castaneiventris. The sequence goes on from JAMPIT010000390.1 coordinate 13,113,951, forward strand.
AGAGATTTATTTTCCTCTCAAAAGAGAAACCTAACAAATTAACTCATCTCTTAGCAATATATTTTCCAGTGCTGAAAACCACATGCCACAACTTCACAGCAAAGAGCAATGATCATTATGCAGTTTTTAGGCTTTTAAGACTGCATTATTACTGTGCTTTTCAGTGATCAAATGTGGTGTGTCTAAAATCGGACCAAAAAGGAGGCAACAGTAGAAACAGAAAGTTAGGAAAACTGTAGAAAAATAGAAATGACTATCAAAGCAGCTGCGTCCTCGGGCACCTGAAGAGTGTTTTTTCTTCTGGTGTGTACTGAAGCAATATTTTAAATATCCGTGTTGCAATGAATTAGGCTTCATGTTACAAAAAGTCCCTTTAAAAATTCAGATTTGTTTTCTCTTGAACATTCCTAAAGTAAGTCAGGAGTTAATTGACACAATGAGTTCCCTGAAACAACAGTGTCCTGGATTTCCAAGAAGAAACTTTTCTGGCATGACAGAAGTATCAGCAATGGTAGCTAAAGATACCTGTATATCCATGACCAAAAACCCCAGCACTTCAAACCCCAATATAAGCATGAAAACAGGTACTTTCAGCAGATGCTTGGTTGAAATTCTGACCTGTGTGCAGACATATAAAATCATACTTACATAGGTAGTAATTGCAGTTATAGTGATAGATAACCCCAGAAATGAGGGTGACTGAACAAACAGCAAATCAACTACTTCAAGTGAAAGAATCATCCAACTTTTAAGGACAAGCTGTTTATGTGCCCATGTCAATGCGACCACTTATCTGCTCATGCAGTTAGAAGTGACCATCTGCCATTTTTTATGCTTTCAGGTCAATGCAGCCATTCCCGTTCTTCTGGCCAAAGCAAGCATGACTTCTGGGGGAGACGCACGCTGTTTCCAGTTTCCTCAGGCTCCACATCACCTTCCAGGCCTGGCAATGTTTCCTTGGAAGGGATCCCACTGCCTCCTTCCAAAGGGATGACAGATCATGGAGGAGACCTGTGGCAGGAGCACAGCTTGGCAAATCGGTCAAGGACCAGGCTGAGAGTAACTGGAAATGGCAGAATAGTAAGACATTTCTGTAGTTCAGTGATGGACTGATTTGTGAATTTGTTGTGATGTGGTATCTTAATTTAATTGTCATATTTTTGTGGCAATCATATCTGACCACACAGTAACTATAAACTACATGAGCTTGCTTTGCTATTTAAAAAAACTGTAAGGAAAATATCAAAAACAAACCTGATTTTGAGGGTCCATGCATGCAAGAGAGGAATAAAAACAAGATTTGGAGGATGAAACAGGCATCAAGCAACTTCAGTAATTATGAAGCGTCTAATCTTGTAAAAATTACAGGTAAGTTAGAAGAAAGAAGTTGGTGGAGCCAGGCAAATGTACAGAAGCTGTGCCTCTGGTGCTGAAGTTCTAAAGCTGAAAATACTGTTAGCTTAAACAGGAAATAGTTATTTAAACCTTGCCCACTGATTTTCCTGTTTAAGCTATATTGGTTTAGCTAGGAATTTAGTAACTTTCTGTTACTGTGACCTAAAAAAACCCCAATCTGTTTTTATGAACACTGAACATGACACTTGTAATTTCTGCTCTTTAATGGCTCCTTTCAGAAGTGGTATCTTTCTATTCTAAAGAGAAAGAAGTAAACCCAAGACATGCTCTGCATGATTTATAACCTAGGAGTAAATGTTACATGAAGTCTTTCTGTTTCTATAATACATGAATATACCCATCTCATTCTGCTGTTCTACCTTTTTCAGGTTCATCCTTCATCTGTATTTAGAAATGAAACAGATGTTGTTTTCAAAGTAAGAATATTATGGGTATTGGTCAGACATTTCCACAATTTCTTTCTGATTCTTTCTTTCCAAGCTTTATCAATTTTAATAATTTGTTACAACCAATACTTTATTTTTCTATGTGTCTTTCTTTTTCTTTGGTGTAATTTCCCTTGATTTACAATAATTTGTATTAAAATTAATTTTTGTTATTTCTTTAGTTTATTTAAGAGTTGCTTGAGTATACTAACCCTCTCTTTTCCTCTCCTGTTCTTGTGTGTGTGATGCTGTAAAATGAAGTATCATGGGATTGTATCACTCAAAATAGAGGATGACATCTCCTCAGCTGAAACCAACAAGAAGGCACAACCACAGATAAATGTCATCTCCTCTAGGAAAACAGAAGCCCCACAGGCTGATAAGGCAGAACTTGCATCTGAACCAAGAGCGAGACATAAGGTATGAAACCTTTTTTTCCATGGGCATTTTAACCATCTGTTTTCAGTCGTGCTGTTTTCCAAAATGATTTAACACCTAGAAGACTTTTCATGGCATAAAATTTTATTATAAGACCTAATTAATCTGTTTCATTTCACTTGTTTTGTGTAATTATTTTCCTTCAAATGTAATTTTATCTTTCCAGGACTTTTACTCTTTTCAAAAGGCCTGTACACCAGATTTAAAGGGCCTCTTGCATTACGAAGAAAGCACTCAAAAGTTGTTTCAGTGTGATGGGATAACATGGAAATTCTGGAATTCCCAAAGCAAGGTAAAAATGTAGCCATGTGTATGTATCTAAGTCGGAGCATAGATTCTATGATCCCTGATACCCTAAAGCAGAGAACCTTCCTGCAACTGTTATTTACAGGGAACAGGGAATAAGTGTTATTCAGATTCAGGTTTGCTTTCAGCGGAAACAAAAGTTTCCTGGAAATATGAGGAGGACTTGACTGCTGGGGTTGCCTTTCCTCCCTGTCATCCACAGGTGCTCCTGGCAAACCACATGAGCACTAGTGTCTTGGAGCTTGTGACGATGTGGGCATAACTGAGTCAGTGAATGAAGTCTGTGAGAGATTGGGTGGAAGTTAGTAAAATAAGCTTGCTTAGGTATTCTGTAAACATGCATTCCCTCCACCACTTAACATGTCATGCTGAATTTTGTTGCACTGCATTTCCTGCACAGACTGCAGGATACAGAAAATGATGTCCAAACTCATATAAAATCTTCAGAGGATTTTTGGAACTGAATTCTACTGTCACCATTAAAGCTACTAATTATAAAGTGTAGGTCCTCTTTTAAGCAATGCTGTAGCTTTAGTTGTACACCAAAGTTCACGCTCAGTTTAATTTTGGGCACTAGTGCACAGACTATCTGTGCACAGACAGAAGCCTATTTTACCTTTTCCTCTTTTGTTTTAGGAGGTAACCATGAAGAAATGTCCCTCCGGATGGAGTTATCATGAGGGCAGCTGCTACTTCCTGGTAGTGAATCACAAGGTCACCTGGAACACTGCTGCTCGGGCTTGCAGAGAACAGTAAGAGACCATCATGTGTTTGCTGTGCACTGCTGTTGCCCTGAGCTGAATGCTGCTCTTGAGGCCAAATTTATTTGGATAAGCCCAGCTTTGGCTGTTCTGCACAGCTTCCCCCAAAAATTGAACAAGTCCTGGGATTCAAACCCAGTGGACAAAATAAATATTAGTCTCATGATATTTCAGGTGGTGATGCTGTCTTAATGACAGCATGAATTCCCAAAGCTGTCCATTTGCAGTGAGGCTACTTTCCTAATGGGAGAGTTATTTTGGGAGAAGAGAAATACAGCAAAGACTTAGAATTTCATCCTCTCTTACCCACCACTTCCTTTCCTTTATGTCCACTTGGTATAGCAATAGTAAAATGTTGCCAGCTCCTGTGTGCCTCACTGTATTCTTCTGAAGATGCAGCTTTGAAGATTCCGTAACAACTTGAAAACTTTAACATTCAATTTAGCAGTACATTTCTGACTTTCTAAGGATATAATAATGATAATAATAGTTGTCTCAAAGTAGGAGACAAAAACCTGCCAGTCTTCCTCTTTGGACAATCGCTTTGGGATTTTGGTTTTAGGGGTATTAGGTTTGCACTGGAAGAAATGTTAGCCATGGTAACATGAAGCTTGTCTGAGGATAGGCATGCTCTGTACCTTGTCCTGAATTGAGAGCACCAGATTAAAAACCAATCTGAAAAATACAAGAGGCTTAAACAGACCTCTCCATTACTCCGTGAAAGGAAAATTAAAGCAGGGAAGAGTTGGAAATTATAGAAATAGAGTATGTTCCACAAGTAGTGGAAGGACATGCTGGAAATGTGAATCATGGCCCAGCATGCATAACAAACATTGATTCATTCCACTCAGTTATGCCAGATTATGTTGTCTTGGTAACATGCAAAAGAAAAGTCTTGATACTAATACCTCCCAGCTGATGGAAGATATTCTTTACTAGAAGGTAAATGTTACATGCTCTTGTGAGCTCACCCCAAATTTTATGGTATTACTTGGTTTACTTAAAATTGCAGCTACTGAAATTGTTTGTTATTACCAGCTTTTATTATGCTACATGTTAGCAAACAAAACTATAAATTGTGAATATTTCTTTTTCTGGAGGCTTCAACAGTCAATTGATCCCTTGGGACCATATGTCACTCCACTGGGACGTGTTTCCTATATTCTAAAAGAGCATGATTTTTGTGACCCATATTTTTGGTAGGCAGTAGCTTCTTAATGAAGGCCATAGTGTGCAATGTAGATATTAAACTGAATAAAAATAAATAAGTGTAAACAACAGTTCTTAAATGACAGTGTTAAAAAAACGACACAAAAAATCAAGGCATATCACTGAATCCACAAGGAAATGAATCCTAGGGCTGTGATAATTCAATTAATGTCATACTAGCATAGACTAAGGAAGGTTTATCCTGGTAAATGGAGTACTCCTGACCTCCATCTGGAAGTGATTTACAAAAGTACAGCTCCAGGAGCACGCTTAAACGTGGTACAAGAACATAACTTAGAAAATTTTATTTTGTGCTTTTCCCCAGCTCCTCCAGCAATCAACACCACCACTAATTGCAGTGTTTCAGTTATTAATACTGATTCTATTGACATTTAAATGTTTCCAACAGGGAAATAAAACTATCACGGAGGCCACTTCAATTTTCAATAGATCAAACAAACTAGATATTAAATGAAAATATTAGAATTGACTTTCAGCAAACCAGCCAACTTTCCTGAAAAAAAGAATAATTTTTTATTACTACAAAAATGGCATCATTTTAAGCTCCTATTCACTTGTCTTGCTAGAATTTTTGTATTATAGAGAACAGGGAAAAGAGCACAAGCATTGTTAAAGTTGATTCACTAAGAGTCTCCAAGTAACCAACCTCCTACCCTTTTTGAGACAACCTCGCTATCCTGAGATGACAGATTTGGTAACAGGCTGTACAAAAAGTATACAGAAGTGGGCAGGCTGGAGACTGGAGAAGGGCCACAAAGATGATCAAAGGACTGTAAAGCCTGCCATGTGAAGAAAGAAGGCACAGGGGAGCCCTTATCACCATGTTTCAGTATTTAAAGGGTGGCTACGAAGAAGATGGAGACCCCCTTTTTACAAGGAGTCACACAGAAAAGATGAACAGCTATGGGTACAAGTTATTCCTGGGAAGATTCCAATTAGACACAAGGGGAGTTTTTTCACAATGAGATCAGCCATTAGAAGACTATCCCCAGGAATATGGTGGATTCCCCAACTTCAGACACTTTAAGGTTTATATGGACAGAGTGCTGGCCCATCTTGCCTGGACTGTGTTTTTGCCAAGAAAGGCTGGACCAGATAATCCTCGAGGTTCCTTCCAACCTGATAGTCTATGGTTCAATTCCATCAAAGCAATGCTATCGACCTATTGTGGAAGCAGTTTTTGTCTGGACATAACTACATATACATGGGCTAATGCAGACCTATTTGAGTTTCTATTGACATACACTGCATCCATCTGTTACAGGTGGTATACAACCCTCTCCTTTAGTTTTCATATGCAGGGGTAGAAGCAGACACAAATATGGGCTTGTCTTGATTCAAGTTTCTCCATGTCAGTGTTACACTGGGGATGGGGGGGCAGGGAAATCTCAGTAAATTGCTGTGAAAGTCTTGCACTGTTTCTAACCCTTCTCCAATTCATTGGAGAGAAAGGTGATTTAAGAACTCATTTCTCTAGCTTTGTTTGTATGCATGAAGAGGCTCTTGGCAACGTGAAGAGAAGCATCTGGGGGATATTACGGCTGAGTGATCCCACAGCAGCCTGATTTAGAAGCAATTTTGATGATTTATGCCACAGCTCTTGTTTATCCAATAGGAACATGTCCTCCCCAAGGGTCAGTACAGCAGGGCTCACTCACATGTGAGATGGTTTCACTGCTGTCACTGCAGGGATGGAAGAACCGGATAGACAGAACCCACAGTTGTATCTTATGCCTTATTAGTCATATTATACCTCCATCTTTTTTTAAGTTGAACATTTAATTAAAGCACAAATATGATTAGATTTCAGGTCCTCTACTGCTAGCCGTGTAAGGCAGGACATATTATTTGGTTTGATGGTACTATGTTAACTACATGTGGCCTCAGTCCTTGGGAATTTCAGGCAGAAAAAGTAATAGATTAGATCCTTCATGATGGCTCAGTGCTCCCTACTGCAAAGCAGGACAGCAGCCCTCCTCCCCTAACACTGGTTCTCTAAGTGACGAGTTTAACTATTGTGTGTGACTCTGGCATAGGGATCCAGGTACCTAGAGTAATTTTAAAGGCCTTGTGTACGCTGTCTGACTTTCAGCTGCCAGTCTGGAAGCGCAGGGCTCCTGCAAGCTCTGCATCATGCCTGCCACTCTCATCTGAATGTTCTGAATACCATAAGGTGTTGTAAGCAACACTAGACACCGATTTCAAGGCATCAGCATAACTCCCTAGGTGACCAAACAAAAGACTGAGATAAGCACAGCCTTTCAGTCACCCCTCACCCCCTTCAATATCAGTATATGACATGGATTTACCACAGCAGTTCAGATAAAATGTTGTGTCCTATGCAGACCTTCATACTCAGTCAAGTGTGCTTTCACTGATGTTAAATTTACCAAAATGGTACAAGACTCTTGTAAATGAATCAGATAATTTAATGGAAAATCAGTAAAGTCTTTGTGCTAAGTGTTTTCCATATAATACTTCAAGGTCAATAGCTACCCAAAATGTTTCCTTAATTTGTGCAACTGCTCTAAGATAAAGGATGCTCTTGATTCAATAACAAAAAATTCTAAAGCATGCAGAAACAATTTTAAATGGATTGTTTAGCACAGAAAAAAGTGATCTGTGTGCGTTTGTTGTGGCTTCTTTCGGTTGGTGTTTGTTTGTTTGGTTTTTGTTTTGTTTGTTTTTTTTTCCCTAATAAGGCATTACAACCCCTTATCTTGAATAATTTACATTAGGAAGTGTTAGATGCATACAACTCCATAAACAACATTATCTTGTAATTTCCGGTGTCTGACGCTATGCCTTGAGGTTCAGTGAGTAACATTATTGGAAGTGCTGTGTTCTTTCAGGATGGTTCTCATTTCCCTACAATACATAAACCCCCTAACTAGGTATAACAATTAGAACAGTTGTTCTCTCTTCAGTACTGTGTTTCTCAACCTGTACTTAGAAAGCACAGCTACAGAGAAAAGATCAGATGACGTTATAATTATTGCAGTGCTTTCCTTTTATAGTGATGAAGTCTCTCTGGTACATGGATTGAAGTAAAAGTCTGAAACTGTTATTGCTTAGACCACCCCTGTATGTCATAAATGATAGAGCAGTTACTGACACACATTGACTCTTTTTGGTTTCACATTTTCTAGGACAATCAGAACAAAAGGAGTAAGATATGCTTACCTAAAGTAAATGACTCAGCTCCTAGGTTTTGAGTGTCCTTAAACAGAAGCCAGATAAAATGCTTTATTTTTGTTCTTTCTCACCTAGTAGTGATACCACAGAAACTGCTGCCCAAACCTCTTCTCAGGCCCATTTGGTCAGTACAACCACAGTCACTGTGAGGGGGAATGGAATCCTGCAGCTGAAGCAGTTAGCCTGGAAGGGCACCCTGAATTAACTATTCCTGCTTTGTTGGACTCTGTCTGTACAAGAAGAGTACAAAACTTTCCAACAGCGTTTGTCAGCGTAACAGCTTTGTTCCTAGCTCACCAGAGATTCTGTGCCTGGCAGATTGGCCCAGAAGGGTGGAAGCATGTCACCCTTGGGACATACAGGCACATCTCACAGTGATGAGAGGCACAGCTGAAGCTCTGCTGACCCCTTCACTGGGTGCAGTTTTGGGAGCCTCTACCACAGTGGGTGCACAATCCCGATCCCTACCAGACAGTTCTGAGGCCGTTCCGCCAAACCTCTAGGTGAGGAGAGTGTACACAGGTGTCAGCGAGATCCTTTCCATGCTGTTCTCTGGTGGCCGGGGAACTCAGAGAGGCCCTGATGGGCCCTACCTTACTGTGCAGTGCTTGCCCCAGGGCAGCTGTGACTGCACAGGCTAACACCCAGCTGTCCTGCTGGCCTTGGCAGAACCCCCACAAAGCATGGAATGGAGGGCAGCTCCATCCCCTGCTGCTTTGGTTGGCCTGTAGGAATAGTGGAGGAGGACTTTGCAGCAGGAGCATCCACCCTCAGCAACACAATGAATTTATTCCATATCCTGACCCTGTGGGCCCAGATTAAGGAATGGTCCAGATTTTGTGCAGCAGGAAATGTGCAGAATATTGTGGACTACTACTTTGAACTTCTCCTCTCTTAAATTTTTCCTGCTTCCCTATCTTGTGTGGTATCATATGGAATCCATGGGATCAGTACTCCTAGAAGACATACAGGGAAATAACGGGAATGGTGCTCCAGGCATGGATCTCCAGCTGGGCAGCAGGCTTAATGCTGGGCTTTTGCTCTAAGACCTGTTCATGAGCTCAAGCCTGCCATGCCATTCTTGGGGCCTGGTTGCTGCCCCAGCTCTTAAAGAAGACAGTCATCACTTCATCTAGAGCAGTAGTGATCTTCTGTCTGTTATGTGGCAAAGGTCATGAAATTAGCAAAATCCTTACAATACCATTTACTTATTCTGATGTTAGGAAAGTTTTTTTCTCTCTTAAAACGTTTTTATGAGCAGTGTTGTTTGCTTTGGCCCTATCGACCGTCACCCAGGATATTACGGGAGGCTGAAGGGGTTGACATCACTTTTAGACTGAGTCAGAAATATGGGACAACAGGAATGTCAGCACCAGAGGTTCAGCATCAGAGGGAGGGCGACACCAGGTGTGACATGTAAAAAGGTGATACGATATCAATGCAGAAACAAAGATGGATAAATAAGAAACTGGAGCCACTGATGGCTGACAGTTCCTGCCAAATGTGAAGAATGCCATTTTTCTCTTAATACCTAAAGATTTAGCTTAAATGGCTTAAGAGTTGCCTGCTGGTTCTTGTATGTTTGGTACTGGCTGGAAGACCTGTCAGTGGCAAGGCCACTCAGTGGCTAGGGTTTGCAAATCCTTCTTGGGAACTTATAAGTACAAACACAAAGCAGAGTTTATGCATTGACTTAACTCAGAAATAGTCTGCTTAATACAAACCACAACTTCTTTCCAATCTGAACTAAATGTGTCGTCACTGCAGACAACCCTCTGAAGAACACGCTGCTTTTCAGAGCCTTTTCAGATATCAAATTTATTGTGATGAGCAACTGGGGAAGTCCATGGGGTACCTGCATTTACCAAGTGCAGGTTCACAGGAGCATGGAGAACCAGAATGTCTCAGCTGAAAGCCAAAATGGAAAAGGATGAAAATGCAAAAAAAGAAGAGGGGTTGGATTGAGGGCGAGGAAGGAAATAGGGAGAGAATGATGTAACAGCCCGAATGTTGATTTTAGAGAATGCATGGGTAACTGTGACAGGGGAGATTTAGATTAGATATTATGAGAAGGTTCTTCACTCAGAGGGTGGTCAGGCACTGGAACAGCTTCCCCAGGGAAGTGCTCACAGCACCAGCCTGACAGAGTTCAAGAAGGGTTTGGACAGTGCTCTCAGCCTCACTGTCTGATTTTTGGGGCTGCCCTATGCAGAGCCAAGGGATATATTTTGATGACCCTTGTGCTACTCAGGACATTATATGATTTTGTGATTCTGTGATGACTCCTCAGAACCACATTACCACTTAAACATATTATTCATATTTTTGGTCTTGTCAAAACATGATTTAAAAAAGGTATCTCCTGCTCTGCTACCAAATAGGTGAAGCTGTATCTTTCAGTGGCTTGGATTTCAGTGTAGGAAGTTTATTATTTTATGGAAAATAAGGTATTAATAATTGTGCCAATGGTTTAAAACACAGTTTGTGAGTATTTCCTATATACATTTCCTTCAGTTGCCCAGCTGATTTAATTTTTCTGTTAGAGAAATAACACTAGGACTTGGGTTCCTCTCCAAGTAATCTACAATTTTAAGGCTTCATCTTCAAGTAATTATTCCTTCATGCCAGTAAGTTGTGGTTCTCCTGTGATTTGTTATTTTTATGCTTTACACTAGAATCAACGCCTGTTGTTGATAAGGTGATGGGAGCTGTCTGTCGCCCTGTGGAATGCTAATTATTCTGTCCTCTCTCACTGAGCCTAGATACCTGGGGAGTCTAACAAGTGTGGCTAATGAACAACACATGCAGTGGCTGTGGGACTTCAGTGGGAGGATGCCCTTTTGGATAGGCAAGTATATTGGCTGCAAGTCCCCTCTGGAGACTGCAGTTCCTGTGCACCATGAAAAGCAGAAACCGCTGCAGCAGTTTGAGCCCAGGTTTCAAACACGATATTGTCCTCAAATTTCTGCTGCTTTTATTACTTCAGAGCAAGGCGTAAACCAAAAGCTGTAATTTACTTGGCTACTTTTATAAGTCTTTATCAAAAAGATGAGTTTCTCATGATGCCTCTTGATGGATTTCTTTTGTCTTGAAACCTTTCTCATTTTAACACAAGCTGATGACAATAGCTCTGGTGCAGCTCCTACAATTTTGTTTATATCATCTTTCTTTTGACTATTACTTTATCTACCACTAATTTAGGTTTTAATTTTATTTCGTTTTAACTTAAATAATTATTTATGTTACTCCTAATTTAATGGCGTCATCTTGTGTTAAAAATCGTATGAACTAATTAAATGATAAACTAAAGAACACTTCATCACATCATTTCAGATTTAGCTATTTCTTATTACGCAATTTACATTTAATGAGAAATGGAAAGAATTTGGACGGGTCTTCTTAGTACCTCCTTTCTGTGAATGACTGCCTTAGCTCATATACTAGTGCAACTGCTTTCTTCTAACCCTTCTTTTTTCTGTTATACTGTTCTCAGTTTGGTTCTTTTTCTCTGATTCTGACGTGCAATTATCAGCTCCTAATAATTTTCTGAAATGGATTTACTAGACATACCAAATTGCTTCTAAAAATACAGTCAGTTTTGGATCATGTTTAACGGTATCATAATTCTGTTAACTTGAAAGAAATAAACTTGGTCGACAAAGATAAAGACTACAAGATTGTTATGCCAATTTTCTTATCTTGGTCGCTCCTAAGAAGACAGGTCATGTCTGAAATTATGCCACACATATTGGTTTTAGAAACTTAGAGGCTATAGGAAAAGATATGTTTTATGTTGTACTAATTAACACAAGCTAATTTTACAACTGTTGATTTAAAAAGTGTAAACAAGGTCCACAGCAATCTGCAGAATTTTATATTCAAAATAAATCTGAAGACATCTGATGCTGCCCAGACTACTTGCTATTTCAAGTATCAAAAAGAGAAACCTATGAGGGGATAGATGTAAGGAGAAAAAACCATTTTTGATACGCACTACTGCAGAAAAATATTTTTTCCTTTATTCACATGGCACTAACTGTGATTCAAGTGGCCTAATTAAATCCTAAATTGTGTTTTGCTTGTGTTCTACCAGATGTTTTCTTTTTCTCTCAGCATGAAATTGTATGCGTTTTTTAATGAAGAACAACGTATGGAACAACATGACTCTCTAGGCATCTGGCTCCAGTGACAATAAACATCACTGATTTGGTATTACTGATTTCACGCAGGTTTGAATGACCAAGTCAATCCTGGACATTGGGAATGGAATGGAGGAGAACCTGTAACCTACATAAACTGGAGAAGAAGCTCCTACCACTTTCCAGTGAGAGGAAGAAACTGTGTATTTGTGCAGAAGCGAGGAAAATGGCAAGCAACTGACTGCAAGAAGGTCAAACCAAGCAGCTATATATGTTCAAGAAAGTTGTAATGGGTGGAGGATGCCTCTGAAAGCATAAAGACATTCATGCTATTTCAGTGTGTTATCTGCAGTTAGAAAACCGTCCTAATTATCAGCAAGGCTTATTTTATATGCTGCCAGAGGTGCAGATGCACTGGCCTCTAACCAAGGTATAGAGATCAGCTGCAAAAATTAAGTCCAGGTTAAGGTTTCGAAATCTCCCCAATGACTTTGTTCTGTCACCTACTCATATGTATTTTTATGCCAAAGAGCTGGGTCTCAAGGCTTTCATCACATTTCAGTGTAAAAGTCTTTTTTCTTTTAAAGAAAGTACCACGTCAGTTGGTTTGCTTTGCTCTTAAGGAGGGGTTGTGAACTGTAGTTTTACTCTACAGTCACAAAAAGAGGAATACTGCTGGGGTTGGAAATGAGGGTGAACAGTTGGCTAAAAACAGATCCTCTTGGGTGATGACAGGGGTGATGTCATGTAAGTACTGGAGTTTCTTTGGTGGATGCCCTAGTACATCTTACAAAAATACCAATGGCTGGACTTTGGCTGGTGACAGGGTAGCAACAGGAGCAAAGCCTTGTGGTTGTTCTACCTCCCAAGGCCAGCTTGAGATCCTAATGGATCTGCCCACACAGAGTTGCATCTGTTTCACATTCCTAAGCAAATTTTTTCTTTTTTTTTTTTTTTGGAATTGCAGGATGGTGCTGTAATTTTTAGTGTAATTAAATAATGGGACATCTCTAAACCTAATGTTACAGCAAATGATGATTTATTTAAAAAATATAAACTTAATCCTAGGATATTATCTTGGTATATTCACTGATACATGAACATCAATAGGATTTATATGTGTGTATAAACCAATGTAATCATGAGACATATTTTGTAGTAAAGCAGCTATGGCTTTTGAAAAGTATTAATCTGAGTCCTTATTAGAGATTTGAGGTTTTTAAAAATAATATTTAAAAATCCAGATTTATTTCTGAGAAAGGCTTAAACCCCAGCAATTAATAGGAAAAAACCAGCTGGCCAGAACTTATTATTTTAGATATATATAGTTGCAGTATAACCATTTTGTAACAATATAGTAAATTCATACTTGACCTGTCAAAAGCTTGCTTTTGGATGTTTTTACTGCCAGCCTTAAAATTACAAACCCCACCACCCCCCCGCCAAAAATCCCAACCAAACAAAAAAACAATAAACCCCCCAAAAACCCCAGGATCCAAGCACAGGCTTTGGAGCCAGTGTGTGACAGCTGTTTTGGAACTGAGTAGAGTGAATTTGACCTGTACCTATGAATTCTCATCCTCCCAATCTGCCTGCCTGCTGCCAGCAGTTGATCCCCTCCTTGCTCATCTATTCAACCAGCCTCTGGACCAGTTTTGCACCAGAGCTGCAAAACCTCCTTCTCGGGTTCCTCACAGCCATTTCTCAGTCCTGCAAGGGACAGATGGAGCAGAATCACCTCTCCTCTCTGAGCTGAAGGACACTGTTTCAGGAGTTATATATTCCTCCCCTTTGTCTCTGTCATGCATAGGAACTCATCCCTCGTCCTTGCCTTTGACAAGTTAAATCAAAATGTGAGTAGCTGAACAGTCTTTCTATATAGGAACAAACCTCCCTAAAGGACTGTTGCCAATAAACATGAGTGCATTGCAACACCAGAGAAAAAAGCACTCTTGATATCTCTTACTGGTGCATTCTGGAATTCCAGGGAAAATTGACTGAGACATAAAAACAAACTTTTATTTCTTTAGGGCCTTTTGAAAATAAAAGCTGTAGAATTTATTGGTGCTAGTTTGATAAAGCCTATTGAGATTATTCAAATACCTCTAATAAACTAATGATATCAGCAGAGTGGGGATTTTGACAAAGGTGCTTGTTACTTGGTCAGTAACTAATAAATGACTCATGCCATCTGACACAACAGTGACTCAGGTTTGCTTTTGTGAGAGTAGGGGAAATTTTCCCTTTTCTGTTCATTTGAACTACTTTAAAATGATTGCAGAGTATGAAGATTTCACTACACAACAGACTCTTAGTTGTGCAAACTGCATGAGTTTACTGGTTTAATGATATCTAACACAATACACTAATGCAACTAAAATACTTATATTGCAGAGCAAGTATATTTCTGCACTGAAAGGCTGCTGATTTTTTTTTCCAATACAATTAACCGTTCCAAACATTTACTAATAAATTTTATTTTTTCTGTGCTTAAAAAAGTATTTTTTCACGGATTTTTACATCTTTTATTTTTATTATTAGAATACTGGAATTCAAAGAACAAGATATACTAAAATCAGGGAAAGCACAAATAATTTATTTTTTTTTTCTGTTGACATAGCTTCTAAGAAGTTTAGTAAAGGATGGGCCTACAGTCCTGAGGAGCTTTGGGGATTTTCTCATCTTCAGTATTTTTGAATTAGAGTCTGAGTAAACTCCAGGAAAAATCAGTATTTAGAGGATCAGAATCACCAGGAGTATTTCAAAAGGCTGAAAGTAAGAAAAAGGAGCATGTAAATTCTGGTATTTACATATGGATGCCACACTTTCTGGATAAACAAAGGTTTTATTTCACCAGAACTATCCATATATCCATATCCAAGAGCAACCAAAATGCTCAGTGAAAAGAACCAGCAGTTATCTTAGATTTCTATAGAGGGATGGGCTGTGTGAGTGCTGTGTGTGTGCTCATCACTTTTAACTATCTTCACTCCCTGTCAAATATCTTTTAAATATGTCAATATTTCAAACAAATTTGACAGGGAGGGAGTTAACTCAAAGCCAATGTTTATGAAAAAGATTGGATAGCCAAGAGGTCACAGGAGCACTTCTTTTGAACCAAAATATTCTACAATGCTTGAGTTCTTATTAAGTTTATATATATCAAGTATTTAGCCTGAAAAATATCAGAGAAATTTTCCAGATCTTCTTTCTACACATGGATACTTTATTGAATGTCTTCAAGTCTTTATTCACTCAAATTATAAACATAACTTGGAGAGAATTATGCATAAGATTCAGTGAATACTGGTGATTCTACATTATTTACATTGCATGACTGGTGCTACTGTAATTCTTCTATTCAGAATACCATATCTATTGTTATGTTTAACTCTGTAATGTGTGTTAATAAAAAAACCCAAAATATACTTCTGTGAATGTGAATTCCTTTATTTCAAAATCTCACGAAAGCTTGTTTTCTCATGATAAAAACTATAGTGTTCAGCATAGTAGAAATGCACTTAAAGTTAAGCACAACGTACCTGCTGTTTACTCTATGCAGTTTCTGAATTCAGTTTTTTCTTCTGTTTGGGCCTGTTCTTGAGTGAATACTATAAGGATATTTGTACCATGAGCTGACCAAACTTAAAATAGAAAATTATGTTTATTTTGAGAAATTAATCTAAGAAAAGTTATAGGTCTGCAAGCAGATATACAAGAAGAAGAATGCATTCAAGAAAGACCGTCAGTCTATAAAAATGAACTTTAATATGATTCTTCATTTAAAGAAGAATGTGAAAAAAGTCACTGTCCCTCAGAAACCTCAGTCATCTTCAAGGGAGAGAGGCAGTTTCCCTCTCTTACTATGCTTTAAGAAGCTATGCTGACTGTAATATAGATAACTCTGCTACTCTGTTACTTAAATACTGCTTTCTATATTGGTACACTTAAATTACATGAACACAGTAGACTTTGGTGTTTAAGGGTTTCTTTTTTGGCATTGAGGTAATGCATTGTTTTCAATCAGAAGTAGTACAAATCAATAGGACCTAATTAGACGAATCCGATGTGTTAGGGGTATAGAAGACAAGGGAGTCCAGGAGAGCTGGTCAATATTCAGCATTCCTGCCAACTCAAGACCAGTGTATCCCCACGAGCCAGAAATCAAACAAAGCTGGCAGGAGACCTACAGGGATGAGCAGGGAACTTCTAGTAAATCTCAAACTGAAGAAAGAAATTTATGGAATTTGGAAAAAGATAGAGGCTGTCTGGGAGTCATGCCATAATGACTTTTTGCCTTTTCTTTTATACCCCTTTTAAATACCTTTTTATAACTTCTGTATTCTTAGTGTTTTTTAGCCTACATTCTTAGACATATTTTGTCAAGCTAGGAGACTAAACATCTTAGAAGCCTCACAGTTAGGGACCAGTGTGCCCCAGACACCAAGGTCCTCTCCAGAACACATTTTGTAAACTAAGATAGAACCATCCAGGGGAAGGTTCCTCGGGGAGGGGGGTCACTCGAGGCTCTCACGGGGGAATCTTTGATAGATATGCTGATTAGTAAGACTGATAATGTGATACCCAATCGATTGTGTGTGTGCTCTGCGGTGCGCATTTCGGCGCGTTCCACCTGGGCGTGGTGCACCTGAGGATCCTTAAAATGAATACAAAGGTAAATTCCCTTTTATCCTTCTAACCGTGTTTGGTTCTTGATTTTAAGACCAGGAAAAGGTATCAGGAGGAGAATAGGAATATTGTGGGTATCCTTTGGGTGACACTGTAGGTGACAGAAGACACAGAGCAGGCAGAGTAACTGAATTCCTTGTTTGCCTCAGACTTTACTGCTTAGGCCATCCTTCAAGAAACCCAGACCTTGGGGACAAGAGAGGAAGGCTGGAGAAAGGAAGACTTGCCCTTGGCCATAGAGGGTTTGGGTAGAGATTGGCCAGGCAGACTTAAATCCATGGGCCCTGATGGGATGCACACATGGGTGCTGAGGGAGCTGGCAAATGTTGTTGCTAAGCCCACTCTGCATCTTCTTAGAAAAATAATGGAGGACAGGTACCTGATGACTGGAGGAAAGCCAGTGTCACTCCCATCTTCAGAAAGAGCAAAAAGGAGGACCTGGGAAACTACTGGCCAGTGAGCCTCACCTCCAGCCCTGGAAAGGTGATGGAACAGATCACTCTGGAAGTCATGACCGAGCACATAAAAGAAGAGAAGGTCATCAGGAGCAGTCAGGATGCACTCACCAAAGGCAAATCATGTTTGACCAATCTGATGGCCTTCTGCGATGGCATGGCAAGATGGGTCAGTGAGGGGAGAGCAGTGGATGTTGTCTGCATTGAGTTCAGCAAGGCTTTTGACACTGTCTCCCATAACATCCTTGCAGCTAAGCTCAGGAGATGTGGGTTAGAGGAGTGGGCAGTGAGGTGGATCAAGAACTGGCTGAAGACAGAGCTCAGAGGGTCATCATCAGTGGAGCAGAGTCCAGCTGGAGGTCTGCAGTCCATGGTATTCCCAAGGGATCAATACTGGGACCAATCTTACTGAACTTGTTTTTCAGCAGCCTGGAGGAAGGGACCAATTGCACCCTCAGCAAGTTTGCTGGTGACACTAAACTGGGGGTAGTGGCTGATCCACCTGAAGGCTCTGCTGCCATTCCATGGGGCCTGGATCAGCTGGAGGGTTGGGCAGAGAGAAACCTGATGAGGCTCAACAAGGGCAAGTGTCGGGTCCTGCACCTGGGGAGGAACAGCCCCAAGTGCCAGCACAGGCTGGGGCTGACCTCCTACAGCAGCCCTGTGGAGAAGGACCTGGGACTCTTGGTGGATCACAAGCTGTCCATGAGCCAGCAGTGCCCCTGTGGCCAGGAGGGCCAATGTCATCCTGGGGTGCACTGGGAAGGGTGTGGCCAGCAGGTCGAGGGAGGTGATCCTCCCCCTCTGCTCGGCCCTAGTGAGGCCACACCTGGAGTGCTGTGTCCAGTTCCTCAGCACAAGAGAGCTGTGGGCTCCTCAGCACAAGAGAGACAAGGAGCTGCTGGAGAGGGTGCAGTGGAGGGCCACAAGGATGATCAGGGGTCTGGAGCATCTCTTATGAGGAGAGACCGTGGGAGCTGAGTCTGTTTAGTCTGGAGAAGACTGAGAGGGGATCTCATCACTACATAGAAATATCTCAAAGGTGGGTGTCAGGAGGAGAGTGCCAGACTCTTTTCATTGCTGCCCAACACTGATGTTGGATGAGAAGCAATGGCCATAAACTCAACACAGGAATTTCTACCTCAACGTGATGCTGAATTCCTTTGCATTGAGGGTTGCAGACCACTGGAACAGGCTACCAAGGAGATTGTGGAGTCTCCCTCTCTGACATTCAAAATCCACCTGGATGCATTCTTGTGTCACCTGCTCTAGGTGACCCTGCTTTGGCAGGTGGGCTGGACTGGAGAAGCTCCAGAGGTCCCTTTCAACCCTAGTGATTCTGTGATTCTGTGGCTGAGAATATGGTATCCAAAATATTGCATATAAGCACAGTGAGCAAAAGAATACAATTTTATTCACAGAGAAGAAATTTTAAGATAAGTCTCTATATATCTTTATTTTAACTAAAGAAATCTTCTCTGCGTCTTCCTTGGATTATAATACAAACATTTTTTTAGTGGAGTCAAATTCTTCAGTGAATAACCTCTCTCTCTCAAATGATTCGCCACAATCTAGGAAGACTGAATTGTGTGTTTGCCCAGACTCCTTTTTCCCTGTCCCACAGGTCTTCCCTATCTCTCTCCCTGTCCCATGCCTTAGCAAGCTGCAGCAATCAATCACATACCCAAGAGAACTCCTCAGGCTGGGTCTGGAATTGGATGCACTGTCAATTAGGCAGTAGATATGCGCGAGTACCATTCAGGAGATGCTTCAGGTGCAGGACATCTATACAAAACCCAGCAGTCTGAACAATTCTAACACCGAAAGAACAACCCATTGCATCCTGTGTATGTACCTACAGCCAGGAGAACATGGACCAACACATGTGAAAGGACACACATCCTAGCCCCACTGAAGACATAAACATTTTAAAGTGTGAACACCTTCATTTTGGCTGCAGTATGAAACTTACTGTTGTTCTTTGTTCTGTTGCCAAAACACAGAAAAGAAACAGAAATACAAATGAGTAAAGCAAGAAACCGTGCAAGAGAGGACTTGAAACAGAGCGGGGTGTTCATGATGTAGAGTATCTAAGGTTGGAGGTACAAAACTAAACAAACCTATTGTCTGTTCTTTCATCTCATACCTTGTTAAAAGACTCTTGGTTTCATAATTAAAAATTTCCCATGAGGCCTGTATGTGATCTGTTTCCCTGAAACTCAGTAAAACAAAGACCACAGATGGTCTTCTTTGATAACTACAATTATTGGAGAACAAAATGCATAGTGATCATTCATTAGTTCTGAGGTCTTCATGTGGGATCTGTTAAAGATATATCTGAATACAAGTTTGTCTACATGGGATGTGTTTTGAGAATTATGAGATACTGAATTGGACTGTATATAGAAAATCCATTTTAATGATTTTATCATCAATCATAGTATGATGAGACTATTTAGCTCAATAGAAGGCAAATAATTCAAGTGCTGCCCAAGAATTATTTTTAGGCATCAACTGGCAGCATAGATAATGTCCATAATGACTGAATAAACTCCAGCTTTGAAACAAATGAATAATACCACTTTGCATTTGCATAACACTTGTCATCTGTAGACCTGACAGTTTTAAAAGGATGGGCAAACATTCACAGTGACTATTTCTAGTGAAAACAGAATGTCCTGAATAAATTGCTGCTAAGAAGGCAAATCAAAGCCTGCTTGAAAGACGCTGCTGCATATAGCCACAAGATTTAACAACCAAAATACAGTGAAAACATGCTCTATGCTTATATGAAAGGGTAATCAGGCAGGAAAACAAGTTTTAGAAAAGAAACAGCATTGTTTTTTTGTAGAAATCTGAGATTAGGTCTATTTGGAACATAATGTTTATGTGCCCAGTGCAATTCCTGTTGTCAATTATTAGTCTATGCAGTTGATGTCACCACAAAGAGACTTGCAAATGCTTGCTATTTTTAACTTTAGAGTGATCATCTGAGTTTGCTGTCTGAGTTGAGATGCATTCCTGTAATGCAGGCAGGCTCTTGCCTATGTGAGAGGCTGAGGAGAGACCTGCTACCTCTGCATAGTTGTATAGGCAGCTGACTTCAAAACAGATTAAAGCAGTATTCATATATTGAACAAACCATGGTCAGATGTACCAGGTCCCATATCTTACCAGCTTTGCCTCTTGGAAAGCAGCCATAGCATACCTTTGCAGGCATGAAGGAACAGTCTTAGACTTGCTTGGCAGAACCAGAGCTGGCATGCTGCTTTTGGGTGTCATCAGATCTTAGGTAAAACCATCCAAAAAATCCCAGGAACCAGAACTAGCTTGACCTAGAAGTGAAGAGAGCTCTTTTATCAGCCTTTGGGTTGTGGAGCAGCTTGCAGACTGACTTGCTGACACTTCTTTGCTTCAGTCTTCTTCCCTACCCTTCTGTAAATAATGATTTGTGCATTTACATCTGAAGCCCTCAAAGACCTTTCTTCTTGCTATATGTTACAGGACAGAATGGTATGTACCAGGAATGGATTTTGATCTTGAATAGGTTTTTTTTCATTGCCTTTGCACTGCAACGTAACATTAGCAGTAAAACATCTATACATATATGTCAATACTAAGATTTTTATACATTCCTTGTTAACATTTACACTGCAGCAATAACCCAGGCCAGTTTAGTTTAGATAGTCTGGGAAGCCAAATCATTCCAGTTCTACAATTCACTTAGTTTTTATCTGTGCATTATCAGAAACATTCTTAGACGACTTGCAAATATGTATCTTGCTTCAAACAGCCAAGTTTCATGTTTGAAAGGCATTGGCAAATGTGTCACATCATCTGTGTCAATATAATACAATATAATACACAGGTCTGAATATCAGCCCAGTCTCAGGGCTCTTCAGCAACTAAAACAGAATGAAAAAAAAGAAGGAAACCCCAAAATTTAATGTTCTTGTAGTTGCTGAATAGTTTTGAGTGACTGTTACCAGTACACATCAGATACAAGGTATTTTAGTTACAAAAGTCAACTACTTCAGTTCAAATTGTTGGCCAGCATAGATACGATGTGAGGATTCAAACTGCAGTTCTAGGTTATAAATTAATTCCCTGAAAATTAAAGTCAAGTAACATCATACATCTAGTACACACTATTTAATTTTTCAAGAATAATAAAAACTTTAGAGTCTTTCGTAGAAACAGGAGTGTGTAGAGATTAGAGTACCTAAATGGCAAACTATCTGAAGCAGAATTTCTTTTTAGTATTTTAATATTAGGATCCCTGTTTGCAATGTTTTTTGAAAATAACTTCTCTGTCTCCCAAAAGCTTTCTCTATATGGTGTTCTAGCAGACTTCTTTTCTTACATGTTGCATAACATGCTAATTTTGCAGAAAATGCCTCTATTTTAAGGTCTAGTGGTCTTGAGGTATTTCTGTTGAGACTTTAATAGCTAGAGTCATAAATATGTTTTTCTAACATGTTTTATTTAAATGTTCATTTTGTTTACCAACTTTATAGGATGTCTGGAGTGGCTTTGGTGCCTGAACAGGATGTGGCACTGTTAGTTTATCTTTGAGAACACAGGAGGCAGAGTTTCTTCACCTTGAGACCTTTTGCTCTGTGCTGGTGACATGTCTGCCCTCCAGCAGCTGCAAACCTGCTGTGAGGAAGATCAAGCAAGGGCTAGTGCTCCCTGACAGATTCTTCTGATTGTCTGAGTGGCAGTCTGTCAGCGGTGCAGACCTTGGGTCATATCCCAAATCTGAAAGACTGAAGTTAGACTTAACTTTTGAAAACATAGTCTCCAGATCGAGCATACTGTTTCTGCAAATTTTAATCAGCTTGTCTTTTCCTATTGTGATGAAATAACACTCCCTGTTTTGACAGTCTCTGGCTGTATGGAATGGAAAGTCAAAATAAACAATGAAGACCACACTGAACATTCTAATACACAACCTTAAAAGTTCCCTTAATTCCTCAGCCTAAACTAGACACCTTATCCAAACATTTCCTCCTGTTGACTCCTTCTGTCCTCCACAACATCCTGGGTTACTAGATTTTAGATAGGAGCTTCTAATACACATAACTCAGATTGAAAGCAGAGTTTCATTAGCACAAACTTCCCTATCATAATTGTAATCTACAGTAAATGAATGCAATTAGTCACACCAGGGTCTCCCCTGAGCCCTCCTCTCCTCTGCCATAATCTGACACTAGGTTCTCATATAAAGGTAGCATACTACATTCACTGCAATAGCAGCAGGTCTACAGGGTTGCACTTTCCAGGATCATGTCACTGCTTCTCCTTCAAATGTTAGTGCTCTCATGTCTTGGAGCCACAGAGCTACAGAGAAATGCACAGCAAAGGAAAAGCAGAAGGCCATTTCAGCACTTTTTCTACCTGAACAAAAATCTGTTTGAAAGTCAGAGTTCTCCTGAGCTGGTAAGCGAGAACCCAGTAGGTGTTGATGAGACCCTGAAAGTACCAAGCTTTTTTGTATCAATTCCACAGACAGCATCTGGAAGTGAGAAGAAAGAGGAGAAAAAAATGTCCAGATTCATTCTTCCCAATACAGGACTCCATGCAGACCAAGACTTGAGAACCTGGGCTGCACCCAGAGAGATCTCTCCTGTGGAAAACTTCTCTCCTCCCCATTATTCCAGCAAGAGAGAGTCTGAATTTCCCTACACAAAAGATGCCAAGAAATTTTGGGACCACTTCATGTTAAAGAAAAATTCAGACTCTGAAGAGGTTGTCCTGCCAATCAAGACCAATGAAATGCACCAAGAAAACTGCAGAACCCTGCCTTTTGCCCAGGTAAGAACAGGCATTCAAGATCAACAAACATGCCTTTGCCCCCATCTCAGCAACTAAAGGGATATGGGTTATTTCAGTGGCTAAGTCACAGGGCTTCAGAACACTTGCTCATTGTAAGAGGCTGAAAGACACTGCTGAAAAAGTTTTAGTCTGATAAGACAAACTGCTAAATGGCAGCACTGGAAAGCCGCAGGTTCAATTTTCATAGAATTATTTATTATTTTTAGGCACAGATATTCTGACAAAGCCTGTGCAGGCAGGGAAATGACGAGTAATTATTCATACAATGAATATACATCTCAACTGGTTGTAGATCTGAATCATAATCTCTCTCTAGATAGATAGAGATAAATACATGTATGTATACACACACGTGTGTGTGTATATACAGTCTCAGGACAAACACTTGTCCTGAGACTCTATATATATATACGTAAACAGGAAAAGCTGGTTGTTTTCCTACAGCTAAGCAAGGGTTCTTTTCTCCTGTATTAATTAGAAAACTGGCTTATGTCTAATTCTGTGCTAAGAATTTCAGAAAACTGGTAAATTGTCCCATGCCATTCTGTCATATTGTAACATAAAGACAAGCAAACAGTATAGGTAAAAGTGCTGTATTCCTTTAAGTTACCATCTATTGTCAGTGTTTCTGTAATCACAATCCGTTAAGGACCATGTCTTTTCATATTCAGAACTAAATTTATTTTACACAGACATATGTACATACAGATGTGGCTTAGAAACCTGTACTTTTTTACTTTTTGTTCTGAGAAGAAAAATGTGCAGGTTTTTTTTTTTCCTTTTTTTTTCATTCATGCCTTCTAACAAAGCCCATGGGCCATTTCTGCACCAGAAATCTTAAACTGCTTTCTGTTTCAGGGTGTTACTCATAACAGCTGTGAGAAGGTGACAGTACAGAATAATCTGTGTTTTGGAAAATGCAGTTCCTTTCATGTTCCTGGTTCAGAAGATCATCTTTATACCTTTTGTTCTCATTGCTTGCCCAGCAAGTTCTCCATGAAGCGCCTGGATCTCAACTGCACCAATTCTGTTCCAGTGATCAAAGAAATCATGATTGTAGAAGAGTGTAAATGTGAAACACGGAAGATTAAAGACCCTGTGATTGGATCTCTACTATCAGACTTGTACGTAAATGTACACGAACACAATTAACCTGTGCAAAGTACTGCTTAACTTGATAAAACAATAAAAAAATTCAAATAAGTTGTCATCACTCCAGTATACAAAAATATTACATACATAGAATTTCTACATGGTCTTCTCTGTTTCAACAATAAATTTACCTAAAATGTAATAAATGTTTCCTTGCAGTTGCTAAGGAAAAGGAGATGAAATTACTGGGTTTATATGTAAAGGTCTAACTTCAACAAGGGAAAACTCTAAAAATTTTTCCACCCTTCCTATCACTAGGATGCTAGTAAACAAAGGCTGAAGATCTAACATGATTTATCTGTGCAAAAACTGAATGCTGACTTGTTTTCATTGCCTTTGCTTGCAGGGAGTGCCAATTTAGCTGTATTGGCAACAAAGATGAGAGTTAGTCTGTTACATGCAAAAATATGTCTACTTTTACATCAAGATAATGGCTGGAGAGTGTAAAACATAAATGGACATGAGGTACATAGAAAGCTGTGACTAGCTAATGTCATACTGATTGATCCCAGCTGGAGTTCAGTTCTCATTGAAAACTAATATACTGCACAATTTACACCAATAGATAATGGCAAAGGTTATTTTGCCATAGAAACCACTTGTTCTCTTTTACACATACCTGCATTTGCTCTGTACCTTTATTTTTACTCAGTGTTCAACTGCAGAAGGAAAAAAAAAATGTATTTATATATATATATATATAAAATGCCATAGTCCTACAGAAAACATCACAGATTAATACACTGTTGTTATTATTTAAATTCACTGTGGAAAGACAAGGCACATTTTCTAGTGCGATGAATTTTAACATTGTCAATTAATCTCAGATAAAGTTTAAATAATGTTCTCAACACTTAAGCTAAAGCAGAAAAGTCATTTGTGTGACAGAAAATCTGAGAAGGACTTTAACATCATAGCAATACCTTAAAAACTTTACAGGAACAGCTGAGAGAACTCTGCTAGGAAGGGTCAGAGTCTACTGCTAGGCAACACAGCACCAGCAGCTATTAGCCAAACTGCTTGCTTTCCTGCTCTCTCCAGCTGCTTCTCCCTGGATTTCTTTTGCGGACCTGGCACACCAGGCAGAGATCAGCTTCCAGCAACATAGTTCAACATACTTCTAAGCCAGTGTTTTTCAGTCCTCTGGGAATCTGGTCTCAGACCTGGGCCACTGTTGTTAAACTGTCACAGCTCTTTTTTAGGGTATTGGAAATCATGATTGACTTAGTTGGTTAAATTCAAGGGCTGGGAAGATGATTTCTTGTATTTGATCTGCAATGAGATTAGAGCTATTTTAATATTCTGTCAGAAAATATGTGCAGCATGGCTTTGGAGTGTAAGGCTCATGCTGAATATTTACTAAAAATTGCATCTGAATTATGTTCTGATACTGAATCTGAAGCTGTTTGCTTCTGCAGGTCACTTGAAGTGAACGAACTGAAGATTAGTAGATAGTTACCTTTCATTACATATAAACCTGTTTTTAAATGTTTTTAAATAATAAAAATTGTGTACTAAAACTCAAGAAAGTATTTTCTCTATTCTTTTACATGAAGGACCTATGTGAAAACTATATAGCTGTTTATGGCGTGATATATGATGTCATTCCAAGTAACTAGCTATCAATGTCTTATAATCCCTGTCTTGTGTGTGAAAATTGGTGTTCATTTTTAATCAAGCCTAAGGAAGAAAAGCACACAAAGCACTAAAATACTCAACTTTTTTTCTCTTTATTGATGATTTTTTTTGAATCTGAAAAAGTCAAGTGTTCTGAGATGCTTTACTCAGAATGCTTGACACGTTTTAAAACTGTCCAAATAAGAATGTTCATCCACATTTTCTTTTTTGTTTTCTGAAATGCAAGTATGTTTTTAGGTCTGATACTTGCAGAGAACCACTTGAAGGTAGAACCTAAATACACTCCCAGTAAGATCACATGTCAATTAAAAAGAAAAATCTTCCAGTCTTGTAATTTTGACAAAACTGACAGATAATACTATGGACTTTATCATGAGGATGGCTGAACTGAAGCTATATTGTGGACTGCAAAGTATTCAGTCTAATTTTTAAAGCTTCTTCTCAGTGCTGAAGCATTATTCCAGTCAAAGAAAGCTATTCATGTAAGGAGTTTGCAGGACAAGATTCTTAGTGTGAATTCACACAGCTTAAAAGTAGGTGAAAAGAGGTAATGACAGCTGTAGTAATTGCTAATTAGATTAGTGCTGTAGGTTTTTTGGATGCATGTTTAATTAACCCAGCAATGACTGGTTGCATGTAATTAGCACAGTATTCCACAAAATCAATCAATGTGTTAATTGGATCAGATTTCTCAGCCTTTAAAAAATCTATATTAGGAATATATTTTATCCAGGGGCTAACAGGATTTTGCTCTCTGAGAATAATGATAGGCCCTACAAGCAGAACACTGTGGATCAGAAAGGTGAAGGATCCTATCCGCATCACTATATGAATGCTTTCAGCAGTAACATTATAGCAACAAACCCTAGTTGTGTCCACTCAGAGCTCACATGCTTTGGGCAATGAAAGCTTTTCCAGTGCAGCTACGCTGACAATGTAAGGTAAGTGCTGTTAATGTGATCTGTTTTAGAGCACTCCTTGTGCAAACCTACCTTACAGAACAAGACTAAACTATAGTTGCAGAGATCTCTGAAAATTCCAATCAATTTCAAGCAGAGTTTCTATGCTTCTGCCCTTTTATTTGTCCTACTGTCATTTTTTTCACATGGATGTGCATTATGTAGAAAATAATTGAAGAGAAGTGCTGTTTTTTTCCTATTGCTCTAGCAAAATAAATCTTCAGTCCAGGGTATGCTTTTAAATGTGGATTTAATGCAACCAGCTTTAATGCCTGTAAATACATCAAACACCAGGGTTACACCAAACTCTTATTGAATTCTGCACAACCATATATTCCAGGGAAAAGTCTCTGAAGCTGCACTTCATGCTGCGCTTGGTACTTTGTTTACCATCTACAAAACATTCACAACTAACCCCATGGTTCTCAGCTCACTAGCTTTTACTGGCAGGTGGTGAAATCTCTCACAGTGCTTTCTCCTAAAGGTACTCACTCAGTCCCTGCTGCAAGAGCAAAACAAGACTCCTTACTCAGACAGAACCTCTCTGCCAGTCTATACAGCTGCATAATCCTGTCTGGGATCATAATATGCTGAGTTGGGAGGGACCCCCAAGGATCATTGAGCTCAACCCCTGACCCTGCACAGGACAGCCTCAAGAATCACACCATGTGCCTGAGAGCACTATCCACACACTTCTTGAACTTTGTCAGGTTGGTGCTGTGACCAATCCCTTGGGGAGCAGTTCCAGTGCCCAACCACCCTCTGGGGGAAGAACCTTTGCCTGATATCCAACCTAAACCTCCCCTTACATAGCTTCAGGCTATTCCCTTAGGTCCTGTCAATGGTCACCACAGAGAAGGGATCAGTGTTCGCTCCTCCCGTTTCCTTCACAAGAAAGTTGTCATCCAAAATGAGGTCTCCCCTCAGTCTCCTCCAGGCTGAACAGGAAGTGACCTCAGCTGCTTCTCATAAGGGTTTCTTCCCCTCAAAGCCCTTCACCATCCTCACTGGCCTCCTTTGGACACTCTCTAATAGTTTAATGTCTTTCTCATATTGCAGTGCCCAAAACTGCCCCCAGCACTCGAGGTGAGGCTGCCCCAGTGCAGAGCAGAGCAGCACAATCCCCTCCCTTGCCAGGCTGGCGATGCTGTGCCTGATGCCCCCAGGACAGGGCTGGCCCTCCTGGCTGCCAGGGCACTGCTAATTCATGTTCAACTTGCCATTGACCAGGATCCCCAGGTCCCTTTCCACAGCACTGCTCTCCAGCATCTTATTCCCCAGTCTGTCCATACATCCAGGGTTGCCCCGTCCCTGGTGCAGAATCCAGCACTTTCCCTTGTTGAATTTCACATGGTTGGTGATTGCCCAGCCCTCTGCTTTGTCAAGGTCTCTCAGTAGGGCCTTCCTGCCCTCAAGGGAGTCAACAGCTCCTCCCAGTGTTGTATCATCTGTGAACTTGCTCAGTATCCCTTCCAGTCCTGCATCCAGGTCATTTATGAAAATGTTGAAGAGCACAGGGCCGAGGATGGAGCCCTGTGGAACCCCACCAGTGACAGGTCCCCAGTCTGATGTCACCCCATTCACTGTAACCCCTTGTGCCCGACCTGTGAGCCAGCTGCTCGCCCATCACAGGATGTGTTTATCCAGCTGTGTGCTGGACATTTTGTGCAGAAGGATCCTGTGAGAGCTGGTATCCAAAGCTTTACTGAAATCCAAAAAGATTACATCAACTGGCACCTCCTGATCAGTGAGGTGTGTTACCTTGTCATAAAAGTAAATCAGGTTTGATAAGCAGGACTTTCCTCTAATGAAGCCATGCTGGCTATGACCAATGACTGTGCTGTCCTTCAGGTGTTTTTCAGTACCTCCCAGAAAAATCTTCTCCATAACTTTGCCAGGCACTTGAAGTGAGACTGACAGGACCCTGCAGTTTCTGTCTTCTGCAAGACAAGTCCTTTGTCTTCCCCTTCTTAAAAATCAGACAATGTTCACCAGGTTCCAGTCAGCTGGGACTGCTCTGGATTCCCAAGACCACTCAAAAATAATTGAGAGAGGCTTTGCAATGACATCAGCCAGTTCTTTGAGGATTCTTGGATGAATCCCATCAGGACCCATAGATTTGTAGGGATCCATCCGTAGCAGCAGATCCTGCACAATGTACCCAGAAATATGTGCTGTGCCAGATGGCGCATTTTTAAGAGGTGTGGAATTGGGGCTACTTCAGGTCCTCCATCAGACAGTTTACCAGTAGGAACAGGAAACATTGGTAATGAATTATAAATATTTTGCATTTTCTGTTGTGCTAAACCTAACTCCTCAAATATCCGGCATATAACACCAAATTCAGCTCACCTGAAATCATTCCCTGACAGCTGTGCACACTCCCTCTGCTCAGATGAGAAAGACTGGGGATTAAAAGACTCCAGAGCTGGCCCTATTGCAAGAATATTGATAAAAGGTTAACTGTCCCCACTGAGAACAAAATTGTCCTGTTCACAGCACCTCAGGCTCCATGGCATCAGCAAAATGCATTTTAACTTGAAAATTAAAAAATTAACCAGAAGCTAAATACTTACCACTACTACTACTACTACTATTCTAGTAATGATAAAGGTAATAAAAATGATGATAACAATAATGATAATAACAACAATAATTAATAAAAAAAGTCAGGAATAGACTGATGTTTCTCTAAGGGCTTTTCTGAGGCATTTTAATTTTTCCTGGTTTAGGTTCTGCTTTTACCAGTCTTTTAATCTGACGTTCTGCTGGTAGCTGCAGCCCACAGCAGGGTGTTCAAACTGAGCAGGCACGTACCTAAGCTGCCTTCTGAACAAGGGCGCATTTGCTGAAGCTTGCTCAAACCCACCTCACACTACATAGCTGTGGAACATTCAAGCAGGCTTTTGCCTTGCCTGGCCTTTAGACAGCAACTATTGGAGGAAGAGAGGCGTTAGAAGAACTAATACTAGGACATCTGCAGCTGGACACTATCTGAGCAGAACTGCTCACACCACTGAAGTGCCTAAGATGAAAATTAACTCCCTAATTTAGACTACTGCCTGGTCTATCTTAATAGCCCATGTAATCTATCTGGACTGCAGGCTCAGGAAATTTCACCATGTCTACTATTGAGGCAGACAGATTAGAAAACATACCTTGCCTTTGATTTTTCTGGATATTAAGTCAGAGAGAAAATGGGGTCCAAGACGCATTTTCTTTTAACAGCTACAGCCTCAATACGTCACATTGTGACTGACAAAACTTCTAGGCCACAACAAGTTTTGTTTCAGCATGCTGTTTCATTGACACAGACTTTTTTCTTAATGACATGGATCTTCATCAAGAATTCTGCTCCCATTCTACAAGTGTCTTCTATGCATGTCACCAAGGTTTACAAGAAAGTGAGCAATGCAGCAGTGCTGCAGGAAAGTGGTAGCAACAAAATTGCACATTTTAGAAGGATCCAAGAAACTGAGTACTGCTGAGAAGGCTGATTTCTCAGCTCAGAATGTACCTGTGCAGACAATGCCCCTTCTGCACACTGGTCAAGGCGCACAGTTGGGCTCAAAATGAATCTTAGGAAACAGCCTCAAGAAGCAAGGGGCTTGTAAGCTGTAAGAATCGTGGGAGTCACAGTGCACACCTCTCTCTTGCATGTGCTCTCTATAACAGAGCCTCAGCTGTTACTGCACATGGCTTGATTTTAGCAGGCTGATTTAATATTTACAGAGTGCCAATAAAATTTATAGGACGACAGCTGGTGGCTTCTGTGGTAATTTATAAACAGCAACAACAACACAAAACAGACATCAGAAACTCCAAGAGGAATTCTGTGCCATCGTGCAATATTCAGCACTGAAGAAGGTGAATAATTTTGCAGTCTTCTAATAATCTTTCTGTAATACATCCATATTGGATTTTATGTAAAATCCATATTATGCAAAGTCAGTATTTCCCATAGGTATGTTTTTTCACACAGAATGGAGCTCACCACAAAGACTCATCTATCTATCTGGATTTGATATTCTGGCAAAAGAGTCAGGTAATATCTACAGGCCAAGACTTTTCAGCTGGGAAGTCCAGCACGTAACTCCCTGCTTTGCCCCCTGCAATGCTCTTTCTCAAACAAAGCATTAACGAAAGGGGAAGGCAGGGCTGACGACTAAGCCTGAAAAGACCACTGCCCTTGTTCCACAACCTGTGTTTACTTCACATTCCTAAGTAGAAAAGAGAAGAATACAACCTGCCTGGCAGGACTATGGGTCTAAAGAGCGGCCATTATCAGTGTACCACTGCAGAAATCCAAAGCCTGGTATTCAAATGGAGGAGAGTATTACTGACTGATTCTTTTTCATTCTACATGAGACCTTCATTGATCATACTATTATTCTTTGCTTATATTTCCATTTTACTTCCCAAGTCCATGGTTTCATTCAAATTTCTTGATTGTTTTGGTTTGTGGTTTTTTTCCCATCAAAATTTATTCCTCAAATCAGTGAAAGGTTTCCCAACTTATTAAGTCTTTTACATGTAGACACAAATACATATATGAAATTTTTCATGGAATAGAGCCAGAGGCTGGTCTTTGTTATTTACAAATATTTATAAAAGAACTACTTTTTCAGTTATTCTCTTCTCCTTAGCAGACATATTAACAGTCCAATTAATATGTCTACTATTTTCAGTGTTGCCTGCTCCTATTGACACATATAGGTTGCTCTTGAGGAACTGCTCTTCTCTGGTTTACCTGGAACATGCTTTCACCTTCCAGACAACCTCCAGTTTCTGCTACAAATATCTATATTCAGGTCAGAGCAACTTTAGGTTGAAATGTTAATAACTGCCCTGTGTAATAGAAGACAGTGGACACACAAACCAGGACAAGGTCCAAAATCTTGACAAAAGCATGAAAACTACCTAAACACTAACCTGACTATTTGGGTTCTGTTTTTTTGTTTTTGGTTTTTTTTTTGTTTTTGGTTTTGTTTTTTTTTTTTTTGGTTTGGGGTTTTTTGGGGGTTTTTGGTGTTTTTTTTTTTCCCCCAGAAAAATCATGTTATGATTAAGTTTTTGGAAGAATATGATCACTAATAAAGAAGACTTTTCTGCCTTGGTGGTATTCACAACATTACTCTTCATCCATTTCATCCATCATCATGAAGGAAAAATGCTCCAGGGTAAGAGCCCATCAATTTACAGTGGGAACTATGCCACTCAGACAGATGGGGTACCTTTAGGTAGCCAAAAGATCATACATGTTCATCAGCAATGGGTGCTCAAGGCATGTTTCCCAGCTGGGAACACTGAAAATTTTGTCCATTACAAGCTGCCTGTGGCTCTTAGCCACAGCTAATCCCTCGTGGGTCTGAATTATCTTTTTAAAACAAAGATTGGCTTCTGTAGCTAGGTAAGGGCCCTTTGTGAGCAAAGGGCACAGCACAGCAGGGGACCTGACTGTCATTAAAATGTTGCAACTGGTCTGCGCTGATTGAGGAGAGAGACCAGGAAGCAAAGTACAGAATTACTGGAGTAATTCTTTATTCATGAGCATGAAGTGTACCATTCAAATCAGGGCACACTGCATGTGTTTAGCAAATGGTTCTTATGCCTTTCACGCATTCATATAGATGATTTGACCACTCACTACATAACACACATTCATGCTACTGTGTTGGAAAACAGCAATAAATCTATGGTGTCATCATGCAGCTGATTCTTTCTTGATTTAGGTGTCCCAAGAGTTAGTCGTGCTACAGCTGCCAACGATGCTGGATTACGGCAGGGCTTTGCCAGAGGTATTGAAAGGACTGGGATTCTGGGGTTATCTTCATAGTCCAAGGGCATTTTTCTTCTTCATGGATGGCTTTAAGATTCTGAGAGACCAGAGGTCCTGATCTGCAAGGTGGGGAATTGTCCTCCTTGCAGTGAGCTGGGGCCCTTCACTTACCATGAAACCATGGTTATGCAGTATACAAGCTGAAGTATCTCTTAAGAAGGCCAGCTACTGTTGAGTTCATACAACTTCATACTATGAGGCCTAGCTGGTGCAGCTGCCAGATTCTCCTGGCAGCAGCTTGGACACTGAGGCAGAGCCTCGTCTGCAGCGCTCGTTTTTGTCACGGACGGCAAAAGGACGCTGCATAAACGAAGGACGGC
Source organism: Monarcha castaneiventris obscurior (assembly GCA_026261815.1). Taxonomy (NCBI): domain Eukaryota; kingdom Metazoa; phylum Chordata; class Aves; order Passeriformes; family Monarchidae; genus Monarcha; species Monarcha castaneiventris. The sequence goes on from JAMPIT010000390.1 coordinate 13,146,751, forward strand.
GAAGGGCTGATGGTGACTGAAGGCTGTGCGCGGGAACGGGCCCGTGACAGCGAGCTCCAGCCCTGGGGAATGCGGCTGGCTGCTCGGCCACAGGCGGATCGCTCAGGCGGGCTTCCCCCGGGCAGGGCAGACCCCCGTGCGGAGCGCCTCCTGCGCCCGCGCCGGAGGCGAGCTACAGCCCCCAGCCGCGCCCGCCCTGGGCATGCCTCTCACACGAGGCCAGACGCCCACGTTGGCGGCCGTGCCCCCTCAGCCGGGGTCGGTCGGGCGGGTCCCGAGGCCGGCTCAGCCTCCGCCGCTCCCGCCCTAGGGCGCGGTCCCGCCCGCCGGGGCGCTAAGAGCGCGCACGCGCGGCTGCAGCGGCGGAAGCCCACGGTTGGTTCCGCCGCGTGCCCGGGCGGGGGGCGGCGCGCGCGACCCCCGTGCCCCCGGGAGCGGCGCCGCGGGCAGGGCCGGGATGGGCCGGGATGGGATGGAATGGGCCGGGATGGGCCGGGATGGGCTGGCGGGAGGGGCGGGGGCACGGGCGGCGGAGCGGAGGCACCTCGGGCATGGCCCCGCCGCGGCGGGCGGGCTCCTCCTGGGCTTCCTCCATCCTTCCTCCATCCTCCGCTCCAGCATCGCTGTTGTCTGTGCAGGGAGCTGGGGAGGGAAAGCCTGGGCAGACTGGCCGGGTATCTCCCCAGCTATGAAATAGGGAAGTGCTGCTGTCGCTTTCATGCAGCTCCGGGGTGTTGGCTGTCCTGTAAAGGAGGAGGAGGACTTTGCTGCTATTGAGGTGGTAATAGGAGAGGCACGCGCACTTAATTGGCTGTGTGTTCAGCGGCGCCGCACAAGGAAATGCAATGGGCTTGGCCTCCCTTGGTTCGCACTTGCATTTCCCAGCTCCAGCAGTTAGACAAGTAAAACTGCCTGTCTTGGTTCCCTTCGGACTGATGATCCAAACAGTGATGCTCTTAAGTAGCGCGTATTATCTGTCTGCAAGTGCCTGTTAGGTCAGCAGTAGGTGAAGACAGTTTCCATGGACTTGTGAAAAGGAGGGTTTGGTGTGCATAGGTTAATACCAAGCCACATCCTTCTCCAAACCCAAGTAACATTTTTTATGAATGCAGTAGGTGTTTAAAGATAGGCTTTTCTAGATCCTATCAGTGTAAAATAACTGGGTGGGAATGTCTTGCTTACCTCAACAAACCTGTCAGCAGCCACTTAACAACTGCATTGTGCCAAGGTCTCTACTACAACCATCCGTTGTATAAACATGAGAGATGCCAGGTGTGTGGGGTTTTGTCATAGCAAAAATATGCTGTTGCTCCTGTTAACTGGCTGCTCAGATACTATTCTTTTTGTTAAACAGAAGAGTTGCAAAAAGCTTAATGACAATTCCATTTTGACACTTGATACTATAATGTGACTTCTTTAAAATCTAGTTTGTAAAAGTAGTTTGGTTGATTGATTCAAGTCCATCTTGTTTTTTCCTGTTGAAGTGTATTTTTAGTTATCTTTGGCAGTAATTCTTCAGATTTCAGGAGAGTCACTGGTCTAAAACTGCAGCTAGATCCAGAAATTGGGGGAGGCTGTTGAATGTTGCTGCCTTGCCTTAGCTATCACAAATATTATGAGAGAGTGACTCTCTTGTGTTTCTACTCTGTTCCTTTTTCTGACTTGCTTAGCCTTTTTAGAAAGTGGTTTTTTTTTCCACTCTAGAAGTATTACAGAATATAGTACTGTTCACTTTGTGTGGGGCCTTAAGTTTGTGTTTCACAGTGAACAATACAAGAAATTAATGATCTGTGTTCTGCACTTGTGAAAAAAGTTCTTCAAGTCAGATTTCAGAATTTTCTTAATGAGCAGGGCTAACATGAGGCACAGTTTCTAGTTATGTATCAGTGGAACACCCATGAAAGTGCAAGGAACAGGATGTCCCGAGAGCTGACTGTCATGCGTCTTCGGGTGAGAAACTGAGTACTGCTCATGTTGGGTGTATTTATGAAATACAATTTTCTGAGTACATTTTGGGACTGACTTGATGCAAAATTGTATCCTTTTTATTTTTCTAAGTTTTCATTCAAGTGAGTCTGTTAAAGCAATTTATATTTCATGTTAACATTGCTGGTTAGCACAAAGCTTTCTCATTTCTTGGAGTTGACTTTCTGCCTGTCTGACTCATTCTGCGGTCTCATTATTCTGTGGATGTCACATGAAGAGTCGTGTTGCAGGTAATTGTAGTGAACAAAATACTGAGTTTGTGATACCATTGATGGAAGTGGGCAGAAAGAAAAGGGCTAGGAAAAAATGCTGTCCAGGCATCGTGTAATAAAAGTATTTTTGGAAAGGCAAGAACAATTCCTGATCATGTAGGAAAGACTCAGTCATATTTGGTGAAGCTGAAGCATTTCATAGGCACAGCTACTGTTGGCTTTCAAATTATTTGTATTTGAGCTGTTTATTTAGAAAAAATAGCTATAAATTATGGTACGAGGGAAGAAAACCACAAAACCTCTGACATTAGTGCTCTGTATTTTCCCCTAAATTATTTAATTGGAAAATTGCTTTGCTTGGAGAATTTCATTGTTTGTATGAATACTGAGTGTATACAGATATAAATCACTTAATTGTTTCTCTCAGTTTATTGTAAACCTTGTCATAGAGTTTTTTCTTTGTATATTTTAGTTTTTCAGAAGTTACGAGTTTTAAAGAACAAAATTATTTGAGGTCAGTGATCTCTTTTTTGACATTGTATTTGAAAGAGTAATAAATTCACTTTGTTTGTGACTTAAATTTTAATCTAGTACGTCCTTCCTAGTTATCAGATTTTGTACCTCTTAGTTTTCTTTATTCCTCCCACTTTATATATTTATGCATTATGCATATTTCATGCATAAACCATTAAAAAGGGGAAAAAACTCACTTTGCCAGAGTAAGTCAATATATTAAAATCGTTTTTTCACTTTTGCTGACAAAGTATAATGAGAAATATAAAACTTAATTTACCATTATAATAGGCATTCAGGAAGCAAATGTATGTAACTGAAATATGCTGGCAGTAGTGCAGCTTTACACTTTCTCTGAACCCTTACATCCTTTTAAATCTATATTAAAATTACAAAATTTTATTAGAGACAGCTCTACTCAGTAAGGTGAGATGTGAAAAACAGAATAGAAAGTAACCTGTCTTTCAAACAAGTGATAATGGTTGGTTGTGTATCACACTATTTTCTGTCTCCTTCAGAAGATACAGAAGTCAGATGAAAAATCACCCTGTCTTGAGAGTGGGGCCCGTATTTACATGACTTAATTGTGGAATTTGTCATCTAAGGTATGGTTTTGAGGGTCGCTGATGTTTGTTTTAGATTTTTAATTATAAAAGTCAACATGGTCATGCAGGCAAAAGTAAGTCCCTGAGGGATGAAAATTTGGGGTATATTTCCTTGTTAGGCATTCTTGCTGTTTTCTCCTGAATTTCTCTCACTGCTTATTGCTCACACATGGTACTAGTAGGTCACTCAGAAGCAAGTATTTCAGTAATTATATCTCTCTGTTTTGTTTGTTGAGCTGTTATTTCCCATTCTGAGGAAGTGCTGTGAAGTAATGGAATCTCTACTGCTCTGGTAAGATGAAAAACAGATGGATTCCTCAGTGGTCAGCAGTGTTTCTAGCTATGTTTGGTTTTTTTGGCGTCTGTGTTTCTGTCAGTCTCCATGATTTTTCCCTTTGTAAATTCGTGGTGATTACTTGCAGTCACCTTCTTGTCCTTCATGTGTTTGAAAGTAGTTTCCAGGATTGTTTCCTTCACCTTCCTAGGGAACACGGTGAGGCTAGTAGGCCTGTAGTTGCCTGGCTCTCCTTCTTGTTCTTGAAAACAGAGTTGACATCCTCTAGCCTTCCTTGTAGAGGTCATGTAGAGCCTTGTAGAGCCTTCTCTTGGAACTTCATATGCCCCATGTACCAGATTCAACTCCAGGAGGATCTTGGTTTCCCTAACCCCATCCTAGTGCACCCAAGTGGTGTTCCTGTATCAGTTGTGTGCACACTCTTGGTGTAGCACCAATTCATCTTGGTTTGGTTGGTTATAAGATCTCCGTTGTCCACCTCATCCTACATCCTTTGCTTGCAAACCCTGACCACCATTTCATTTCTCTTTCAGAGGTCACCACCTTCCTCTATCATCATGCCTAGTTTAATCATTCCCTGAGCAGATGAACCAGCCTCTCGGCAAAGATCCTTTTACCCCATGTAATTTCAGGTGGATCCTGCTCCTCTTCACCATCAGTTCTTGATCCTCGTAGAAGGTTCTGTGGACATAAGTGCTACACAGCCACTGTTCATTTGCAGGATCTGTCTGCTTCTTCTCAAGTTCTCCCCCTTCATCAGCAGCATGAATGAGATGCCACTTGGCTACCAGGCTTTGGCCAACACCCTGTGAACCTTGTAGTCATGCTTGGTGCACTTCTGCTTTGCCCTGGCTATGTCCATGGTGCCTGCATGGAAGAGAAGCTGAGGGTAGTAATGTAAGGGCCAGACTACTACCAGTCTCAGTAACAGCCTGTCCATGGTATCCAGGACCCAGTCCCCTGGCAAGCAGTATACTTTGCCAGGTGACAGGTTGGGCCAGCAGAGTTGTCTTTGTCCCTGAAGCAGGGACCCACCACTGTTCCTTAGCCCATCCTTCCCATACTGTCACTGGACTCCGGCACCGATGGCTCAGAGGCTTTCTTGCACAGAGCTTTCTGTCCATGTCTGCTGCCAGGGCTCAGAACCTGCTCTGTAGATCAGAGCTGCAGGCGGAGCAGGAGCTGTCCTCCTGGTGCTGGAGCTCAGAGGCTCCCAGGCTTTGCTTCACTCTGCGTCTCCATGGCCAGCTTGACAAGCTGAGGCTCTCTCTGCTTCTCCCTGTGTAGCAGGGTTCCGGTAGCTGCAGGAACTCAGTGGGGATCTGGTCTGTCTCCTTTTCAGCACCTCTGATGTTGTACAGTCTGCTCACCTTCTCCTGCAACTTGCCTGCTTGATGAGAGAGCTCCTTCATCAGTGCCCACTTAAAAGTATATAAAATGGTTTTCTGTTCTAAACCTGCTGGTTGCCCCAGCTAGCTTACAGATTGGATAGATTAAGAACTAGCAGATTCAGTAGTGTAATACCACATCATTTTATGTCTGGAGTCTGTACATAAGTGTGCAGTGTATTAGTACTATGTATGTAACAGCTGGCAGTGCACGTGTGCTACATATTAAGAGAGATTATAGGCCTAAATAGGTTTTATGATTATCATGAATTTAAAAACCAGTTTTAACAGCACAGCAGCTTTATTCAATATACAACATGGTTATAAAAGCAAATGTTAAGGAAATTGGGTATATTTTTAGGATAAAAATAAACATTTATTACTCTGCTGTTCTTGAATGGGAACACTGTTACATCAGAGGATAGTGAACAAAGGGTTATGATAAATAATGCAAAGGAGAAGTGTGGGAAAAAAAGGCAGCTTGTTTGGGTATGATTATGATTAGAGATCTTAAAAAAGAAGAAAAGATGACATTAATTAAATTTGTGAATAATATTAAGTAAAGAAATTTTGAATGCAATTGAGGACAGTCAAACATGAAACAAGTAAGCAAAACCCCTGCAAACAGATGTCTGACTGATGAACAAAATTTCAATGTAACAAACAGAAGCTGAAAGGAATGGAAAGAAATCCATCAGAAATGGACAAGATTCCTGAAACCCAGAAATCGGGGAAACTAATGGGTAGGAGAGTAGATTGGGATTTGTGTGTGTTTCAATATTAAAATGTGTGTGTGAAGGTAGTCTGACAAAAAAAGTAACAGTAGTAATCTCTCCCTTGAAAGTTGTGCTGAATAGTGTTAGTGCTATGTTGATAATTATGGAGATCAGTTTTTGAAGCTCAGAAGTTGGTATAACATGGTATAACTTGGTGGGGTTTCTTCAGTCTAAAACAAAAAGGGACCCAATACACTAAAATGTAAGAATGGAAACCCTGATGTTTTAAATGTTCTAACAGAAAATGTTCTACTCTGTGATACTTTTAGTAACCTACATGAAAGGTGTTAGGGTAGTGACTCCTTTCTCTCTTGGTTTGCTGTAAATGTCATGAAGGAGGTTTTTTAAGCAAGGAAAACCCAAATTCTTAGTGAAGCTTTTGACTATTTTAGTATAAAAGCTTTAATAAAACAATCATGACATGTAAGGGGAAACTATAACAGGTAGGCAGGGTGAATCTTTGTAGAACATAAATCATTCCCTATATTTCTTATTTGCTTTGCAAACTTTTTACTTTGATGGAAGGGTGTTCTTTGCTGCTGCCAGCTGACTGATAGTTGCTGCTTTACCTATTACCTAATAGTATTCCCAGGTAGTGGTTTTACTTGCATCTTGGTGGTAAAAGCTGTTTTTTAGCCAGATATAACTAATTCATGAAATCATAAAAGATTTTGCTACCTGGTGCTCGAAAAATGTATGTGAAATGTTCATAAGTTTTTATGTAATTCTTTAATCAATAGCTGACAGGCTTTTTTTCTTCCTTATTTGAATGTGTGAATTTGAATGTATGAACCCTGTAGGTTGCACTATACTAGTTAATTTAGACTTCTTAAAAAATATATTTTTATTTATCTCTTTAGGATTATCTCCCTGGGCTGTGACAATTTATTGCCTGTTTGTGTTCAATGGGGCAACGAATTCACTTTGTGGTTGACCCTCAGGGTTGGTGCTGCATGGGCCTGATTATCTTCATCTGGCTGTACAATACAATCTTCATTCCAAAGGTCATCCTTTTTCCTCATTATGAAGAGGGAAATATTTCAGTTGTGGCAGTTTTGTGTAAGTGCTTTTAACTTTTTTCTACTAATGAAATAGTGTCTGTACTTAACCTATATATATATTAAAAAAAAATTTCCTGACAGAAAATAAAAACTAGGGTGAAAGATAAAGACAAAAGAGATAAAGGCTAAGAGTAGTGGGATGCATCCTATGTTTTTGTGTTCTGGGAAGCTGACACACTTAATTTCAAAGATGTTATTGTAGAGCTTGTTTTTGTGGAAACTGGTGAAAAGCCTGAATGTGGCTTTCAGGTCCTGTACTTAGAACTTGTCGACAGTATTTCAGGTCCACATCTCACAGTGCCTGTCAGAATTTGGGGTTATAGTACTGATGACGGCAACAAACTAAATTCTGTTAGTTTTGTCATATGTGCCTGGGTGTGTCAGGTCATATGAGTTCTGCTGGTAAGTTTGCTGGGGAAAAGGCTTGAATCATGGCTGGAACAAGCTTTGAAGTGAAAATGCACTATTGGGAATGTCTTTCATATTGGGGCTTTGCAGTGTGGAATGATTGGTGCTTGTGTGGTAAGACAGTGGAGGAACTTCTTAAAAACAGTAGTACAGTCATAGTAGTACCTGCTGGTGCTATCAGAACTGTTTACTGCTTTTTTCGCTCTCTTTATTGGGGAATACTTAATGTTGTATACTTGGTGTCAAAAACATACCTGGAATTGAATGAGAAGGCTGAGTATTTTCCAACTCAGTTCTGGAGTAGCTATATTTTTGATGTAGTATACTTTGTACATCTGAAAAAGACTAACAAATGTTTATTTTTTTAGGTTATTACTTCTGCTCATTGTTTTGTATAGCTTCATTATTTAGAGCTTCAGTATCAGATCCAGGAAAACTACCTGAAAATCCAAAGATACCAATTACAGGTACATTAAATTGTTTCTGTATAATTGAATGAAAGTTATTTTATATCCTCAAAATAATTAGGAATAAATTTGACTTTGTGGGATTTAATGGAAACCATGGGCTGTCCCTGCTGAATAAAGTTAGTATGTCACTGTTTTTAAGTTGTAAATTTCTAGCACTTTTCCTTGTGTAGTCTCAAAACTTCCTTTTCTAAAACTTGTATTCTACCAGAAAGTTCAGCGCCTTCTAGGAAATTCTTCCACAGGAAGAATTTTTTTACATTTTAGACTTTCAAACATATTGCATATGCTACTAACGTGATAATATTTAATGAAAAATGTTTAAAGATGGCTAGTTATTTTAATTCTAAGTAAATTTATATGAAAATGGTGGTGGAAGGTAGTTCTGTGCTGGATTTTAGCTGTGTGGTATTTACTCTTTTTTTCCCCAGAGTCTTATGTTTATATGGGCTTTTAACAAAAAAAACCCAAACCGTGGTGCTAACTACATGGCATTTCTATAAGGTAGTGTCTTAATGGGGCAAGTCCTTTCTGTCCTTGTAAATTTATCTCACAATTCCTGTGTGGTATCTAGTGCTTCAGAAGTTGGAGGAAAGTTAAAACCTTAAGGGTTCTCCACAGACAGTATTTTTGTGAACTGTTGGGTGCTGTTATTTAATGCATAGAGCTTTTACATAAGAGTTTAGAATGGAGTAGGGCTGTCACGCAACATGAGCTTTGTCATATTAACAGAAAACACTCCATGAATGAAGAAAATGTATCCCATGCAGTGAGGGTGAACATTTCAGTCTTGTCTTGAGATGTGGTTAATGCCCAGAATAAAATTTTGCTCTTCTTCCTGATGTTACTGAAAATCTAGGATGATGTGTTTGGAAACATGATCTTTTTAGCCTTAGTGCTGATGGTGTGACGTACGTAGGCAGCTGATCGTAGAAAGGGGTGTATCTCCCTGGGATTCAGATGTGCCAACACTAATTGCAGAAGATCTCATGCCAGTGTTCTTTCTGCTTCTGGGAACTGATCCTTTGATCCAGTAAACTTTAAGGTGTCAGGCTTGGATTCTGGAGTCAAGAGTCTTTGCTGGAGGAAGAACAACATGGATTTTGCAACCTGAGCTGGAGAATGAAGGCACTCGCTACAGTTACAGATAGTTACATTTATATTGGAATTTTAATTTACCTTCAGAATACCAGGACCAGTGCAAATTCCCTTTGTACACAAATTAGCTCTCCAACCTTTGCGTGCTCTATTCAGTCCATATGGCAGTGATACTTTATAGGTACTTCTGAAGGTGAACCATTTAGGCTAGGTCATGATATTTTGATTTGGTGTGCGATACATCAGGGGTTTCATACTTTTGGAAGTTGCATTTCAGTTATTCTTGTATTCTCTAGGTTGACAGGAGGATATGTTTGTGCATAGTATAAATGTATTAAAAAATGAGTTGGGTGTTTCTGAACTCTGCTGGTAGCTACCCTATTAGTGAGTGACACCTTTGTGACACTGGATTTATGGGAACAGATTGTAAATCAGTTTCCATCTGTCATTATTGCTAGTTTAATGATCTCAGATATTGGGCTTCTTTACTTCCAGCATCCAAATGTTATTTTGCAGCAAGAAAGACCAGATTAGAGCTGCCTGCAGGTGGCTCAGAAGTGCTAAATTTAACTTTTATTTTGTTTACATAGGGACAGTGTTTTACAGTACAAAATTTCAGAATGCCCTACTGTAAATATTAAGCTTTTTTTCCCCCTTTTTTCTTTTCTACCCCTGAGATACAAGAAATTTCTGTGCCTCAAAAAAGTTTATTTAGGTAGAAACAAAGTTGAACAGTTGAAGTATTTAAGTTTCTCAGCTGTCCACCTGTTTTTCTTAAAGACAGAAAATATATGCTTTTGTGACTGGAATTACTTCAGTGTTAATCTTATTTGTTTCCCATGTGAAGATGAAATTTTTGAACATATAATTTGAATTTGCATTTTCAAAGAATTCCTCTAATTTGGATGGTGTAATTTGAGATAAATAATAGCAAAGCTGAGCAATAGCAGCTCCTGGTACTTTCAGCTATTCAGTACCTCTGGAGATTAGCTTTTGAAAAATTAGTCCTTTAAAACCAGTATATATTTGTAAATGCAAGCCTATCCTCTATCTGGTTTTTTGATTGCCTTATGTGTAACATTGCATGTGGTGAGACGCGTGACTTTAAAATGCTTTTAGATGGAAGATGCTCTTGAAGTGTTAATTGTGTGTCATATTTTAGTTAGCTAGCCGTAGCACTATTTCCTCAGGAGGTTCTGGAATAACAGTGAGATTGTATCATGAGTCTGTCTAGCAGATAATTTTTTCACAGTAGAAACATAAGAAAATAATTGAGTTTCAGTATTCCTTGTCTGAATGACAGCTTCTGTACTGTAATAATTACTTTGTAGAAATTTATAGGAAGAGAGAGCATTTTGGAGAAGGAAACTGGCACAGAGTAGCAGTAATATCTTCCAGTTTAATTAAGGTCACAGTGGGAAAAAGTTTTTTATGTGGTGCTTATCCTTCTCAGATCATAGTAAGATTTATTTTTCTGATTAGAATCACAAGCATACAGATTTATTATGAGCACACACTACTGAGTTTGACTCTTTCTAACGTGTCTTTACATTTTCACCTAGAACGAGAATATTGGGAGTTATGTAACAAATGCAATATGATGAGACCAAAGCGTTCACACCATTGCAGTCGCTGTGGACATTGTGTGAGGAGGATGGATCACCACTGTCCATGGTAAAACCAGCACATTTCTTCTAATAATCTACTGTTGTTTTAGTGAATCATTTTGAACTTTGTGGTCTTGACTGCTGTTCATTTGTCCTGTTTCTTTCCCAGTGGTGCTTAATCATTTAGGCATTTAAAGCAGGGAAATAATAAATTTGAGCTTTCATATGTCTACTTATAAAACTCAGAGTAAGTGAAAATAAACATTTCTGAAAGTAGTTCTGAGGTATCATTTCCAACAAGACAAACTTCAGAGGACAGAATTGACATCAGGATTCTCTTATGTTAATTTAGCCATTTTCCAAACTACCTTTTTTGTCAAGTTATTGCTACATCAGAAAATAGTACTAGTATAGTGCTTCTGTCATTCAGGCTTAGCTTGGTACTGATGTCTGTGCCAATGCTTGTATGAAATTGCATCTACGTAACTTCCGTGAGGCAAACTATACTTCTTCAAAATATACCAATTTCAAAGGTTTTTGATCTTGTACTTAATATAGCTAGAATCCTTGTGTTTCCTTTACTCCTTCATGTTGGAATATGTGGAAGGAGTTTCTGAATAGGGATGCTATTGTCTTCTGTGCCTTTGGTTCATTTCTAAGTCATATTTCTTTGTTATTGGGGTAGCCTGTGATCACATTTATTTTAAAATGCTTGTTTGCATTTCCAGTTTTTTGACTTTCCATAGTTCACAACCTGTGAAATGTGTTGAGTAGCAAAAGATAAGAGATATTACTGGGCAATTTTGCAGACTTTAAAAAAACAAATTTATTACTAAAGTTCTTAAAGTTGCAGGAGTATCTTTGTTACATGAAAATACAGAGAAATGTGTCTCTTGTTCTAAGCAGTGGTCTCAGTAGTGCGACCTACACTTCAAGTGGTAGTGCAAGGGATCCAGTAGTTCTTATGTTTGCTCCATAACTAATCATAAAGTCTTCTGTTCAGAGTATCATAATTTTAGTCTTAAAGTATTTGTGTTTCTGTTTTTATATATACATACTTTGTTTCTCTGCAGGATTAATAATTGTGTTGGTGAAGACAATCACTGGCTGTTTTTACAGCTGTGTTTCTACACCCAGATCCTTAGTTCCTATACACTGATACTTGATTTCTGCCATTACTACTACTTTTTGCCTCTGAAAAAGGAAAACTGGGTAAGAACCTGTTTTGTCTGTGGAGCAAACAAATAATTAGTATTGCAGTGTAATTTGTTTTGGCATCTAGTTACGCATTTCTGGTGGCTCAGTTGTTGACAGTGAATAGAGTTGAACTAGCTGTATGTTACTAAGTAAGCAAACTGATTTACGGTAAGTAAAAAAATATTTTTATGAAAGGACACATGATTTCTCTGTGTTAAAAACACAACACTAATTTTCTTAGGAATCTAGGAAAGGACAGAACCAGTTAGGTTTCTTTGGAAGTGATTATGAGTATTGGAAAGAAGTAAGGTAACTACTTTAGATGTATTCAAATTTCCTTTTACTCTCTCTGTAGTAGATTTATGCGGAATATATATCTATCCTAATATCCTGTTTAAGAAAGCTGATAACTACTTTTTTTAAGAAAGGAGAAAAACACATGAACATTCTGCAAGGGGGAAAATGTACATTGGTTTTGTAGCAGTATTTTCTGTTGCTTTGAAAAGTTATGTGGGTTAAGGGAGAATTAAGTTAGGTTTGTTTTATATGGACTATATATAAAGTTATGGTTATAGTTATGGTATTTTCATGGCTTGTCATCAGTAAAAGGCAGTTGTACACACAAAGAAAATGGACCTACAGACTGGAGTGGAGTAAAAAATTAAGGAATTTCTTGCATTATGAAACTTACATTGTAAAGTTGCTGTGTCTAGTGCTCATTTATGTCTATTATCTGTAATATTCAGAATATTGAAGAGGTTTGCTTGAAAGTTGCTCAGTGCTTGAAAGTGCCAGAACAGCAAAGTTAGAACTCTTTCTTTATAAGAAAACTGTTACGCCATCTTGCTCATGAAGAAGCATAAAAACTTCTAGCCAAAATCTGAAACGAACTTTGTATTTGTACTGGACTACTACAAATAAAATTACACTAAAGACAAAAACTTAGGAAACAAGTTTAAAATGTTTTAAAAATTAGGTAACATTGCAAATGTTGTAAGTGAAGAGAATAAGATTATCTCAGATATTCGTAGTGCACTCTAAATTTTGTGGAGATTTTTTCCAAATACTGATATTTTTTCCAAATATCTGCCCTTTGATAGGTGACAGGTTAGGAGGCAGAGTACATATGCAACAATTATTTTAACCCATTTTAATGTGTTTGCCCAAAGAGTGGATCAGGTTTCTGTGTTTGGCTGCCTAAGTATAAAGAGAGTTGTGGAAGAGATTGAGTACTTTGTTCTGTTTAGTTTTGTTTAGTTTTACCTGTGGTTTTTTTGGCTTTATCAATTTCCATATCTGGACACTGCAAGTGACACTCTTCCTTTTAAAAATTGGATCTGTGTTATAACAGTATTCTGTGCCCCAGAGAGAAAAAATATGTTTATATGATACGGGAAAACAGTAGACACAGCAGGCCCGGTCTGTTCAGACCTTTGTTAAGTATAGTGTAACACTGGATAGTATTTAGCTTTCTCAGTTTTTTCAGCTGCAGAATTGGAGAGCACACAGTAAAGTAGAGAAAACTAGAAATAGTTTGTTGACATGCCTAGTCAATATATCTGCCTTTAAGATGACACCAGAGTCCCATGAAGCTGTTTTTTTAAAGTGTTGCTAAGGATGTGATACCCTATAGCTTTGTGCCGCAGAATAATTTGTCAAAATTATGTATTTTCGACACCAAATGAACAGGACCAGTGAGAAGATTGGCTTAGTAGTAGTTAGGGTTTTAGGCAAGCATCCGGAAAGATTCTTTTTATCTTTGTTTGTCAATTAAACCTGAAGTACCAGAGCATCCCAGAGAGTGCAGTACCTTCAGCCTTTCACAGAAGCGCTGTTCTTTGTTGAAATTTTGGCTGTAACTGAGAGCTTACATTTTCTGAATTGACAGGGACTAGTGTTTAGCACATATTCAAAGAACTGGATAATTTTTTTTCCAAACAGCCATCTGGAATAAGCTTATTCTTGCTCATTAAAAATACTTGTGAATTTTTTGGCAGTGTGCCTTCATCTGAATTTTTATTCTTTGGGTATAAAGTAGTACATAACACAGAAGCTGTAGAATTAAAATTGCTTTTAGTGCTGTTGTGAAATAATAATTTTATTACAGTACTGATGAACGCATTGTGAAAATTTGATCAGCATGTTAGTATATTTTTCTGAATCAAAAGTTGTGTTTTTATTTTTAAAGGGTCAGGAAAGAAAACCCCAAAAAGTTTTAATTAAGTGTTCCAAGTTTAGGGTGATAGCTTTAAAGATAAAGGAGGAAGCCATTTCTATAGAGAGGCAATCTTTCAGCTTCACCTCCTACTGCAGAAAATTGCTTCGTAGTTTTCTTGGGTCTTGTAATTGATGCACTGCAAGAAGGAGATTGTGGTTGTTCCCTCTGTTTGTCCAGCAGGAGGAGTGCAATTACTGCTGGAAGTAAAGGAGACGGTAATTAGACTGACTATGTGGGATGATAGCGCAGGAAAAATACGTAGTTAAGTAAAATCAGCATATTAGTTCTTCTGCAAGCTTTGGTGATTTTCAGAGGCTAACACAGGAATAGTCTTCATTTTACATTTTCATGAAAAAATATCAATGTCAGGAAGCCTGTATCTTTTTGGAAGTGGTCAATCTTGTGAGTAGTGAGATGAGAAGATTAAATACTAGACTTCTCATCACTGCATAGTTGTTCTCTCCCTGGCTGTGCTGGCACAGATTCTAGATACAGCGGGTCAAATTGCAAAAGTAAAAGCTTTGGCAGTATATTTTACCTTATTTATAAAAGGCTTTTAATCTTTTAAGCTAAAGAAATTCTGCTGATACATTCTGTTTCCTAGAAATGTTGCTACAATAATTGTCATATCAAAACCCCCTGACATATAAAAATGTAGGCCCCTTTGCTCTGGTTTAGTTTTATTTTGTTCCTGTTTCTGAAATTAAAAATAACTGTATTTGACTTTGGAAAAGGATTTTTTGTAGTAATATTATGCATTGACTAATACTAATTAAAATCTGGAAATATATCTCATCCAAAGTCCATTTATATTGTAAAGAGAGTCTAAAGGAAACCTTTTCTCATAGAATCACGAAATTATGTACAGGATGGGAGAGGTTTTTTTAAAAAATGAAAACATCAAAATTTTCCTTCTCAGCATTCTGCAAAACCAACCCAACCTTGCTGTCCTACAGTACAGTTATGAGGACAGTACATGAATACTGATTGAATTAAGTCCTTTCTTCCTGCAAAACCTGCAGTCTATATTTTTTAGTTTCCTTTCGGGAAAGCCTGGCTTTCTTTTGTATTCTACACTGTTTTTGTGATAGCCAAGTTAATAGACTGACTTTATCACCAGGCTGGGGTGGACATCCCAGGCATTTACAACTGAGCACAGACAGGCAGTTTAGTATGTGTTACATTATACATCATTCCTTAGGAGAAAAAGGAGGTATCTTAATATATTTTCTTGTATATTCATCTCTGTGTGTGTCTTATTTCAGTAAAGAATAAAGATTGAATAAATTAATCTTCCATTATAAGTGAAAAATTATGAAGATGATCTCTTCTGGAACAGATATAATAATCCTGTGTTTCCTGCTGAAAGCTCTGTCCTCAGTACACTGTGCTGCTTTAAAGGAATACTATAAATCCTTGAAAACACAGCTAAAGAAAGATTAGGGAAAATGTGGGGATGCTGGTGAATCAGATGGGCTGCCTGGTGACAGAAGACACAGAGCAGGCAGAGTAACTGAATTCCTTGTTTGCCTCAGACTTTACTGCTTAGGCCATCCTTCAAGAAACCCAGACCTTGGGGACAAGAGAGGAAGGCTGGAGAAAGGAAGACTTGCCCTTGGCCATAGAGGGTTTGGGTAGAGATTGGCCAGGCAGACTTAAATCCATGGGCCCTGATGGGATGCACACATGGGTGCTGAGGGAGCTGGCAAATGTTGTTGCTAAGCCCACTCTGCATCTTCTTAGAAAAATAATGGAGGACAGGTACCTGATGACTGGAGGAAAGCCAGTGTCACTCCCATCTTCAGAAAGAGCAAAAAGGAGGACCTGGGAAACTACTGGCCAGTGAGCCTCACCTCCAGCCCTGGAAAGGTGATGGAACAGATCACTCTGGAAGTCATGATCGAGCACATAAAAGAAGAGAAGGTCATCAGGAGCAGTCAGGATGCACTCACCAAAGGCAAATCATGTTTGACCAATCTGATGGCCTTCTGCGATGGCATGGCAAGATGGGTCAGTGAGGGGAGAGCAGTGGATGTTGTCTGCATTGAGTTCAGCAAGGCTTTTGACACTGTCTCCCATAACATCCTTGCAGCTAAGCTCAGGAGATGTGGGTTAGAGGAGTGAGCAGTGAGGTGGATCAAGAACTGGCTGAAGACAGAGCTCAGAGGGTCATCATCAGTGGAGCAGAGTCCAGCTGGAGGTCTGCAGTCCATGGTATTCCCAAGGGATCAATACTGGGACCAATCTTACTGAACTTGTTTTTCAGCAGCCTGGAGGAAGGGACCAATTGCACCCTCAGCAAGTTTGCTGGTGACACTAAACTGGGGGTAGTGGCTGATCCACCTGAAGGCTCTGCTGCCATTCCATGGGGCCTGGATCAGCTGGAGGGTTGGGCAGAGAGAAACCTGATGAGGCTCAACAAGGGCAAGTGTCGGGTCCTGCACCTGGGGAGGAACAGCCCCAAGTGCCAGCACAGGCTGGGGCTGACCTCCTACAGCAGCCCTGTGGAGAAGGACCTGGGACTCTTGGTGGATCACAAGCTGTCCATGAGCCAGCAGTGCCCCTGTGGCCAGGAGGGCCAATGTCATCCTGGGGTGCACTGGGAAGGGTGTGGCCAGCAGGTCGAGGGAGGTGATCCTCCCCCTCTGCTCGGCCCTAGTGAGGCCACACCTGGAGTGCTGTGTCCAGTTCCTCAGCACAAGAGAGCTGTGGGCTCCTCAGCACAAGAGAGACAAGGAGCTGCTGGAGAGGGTGCAGTGGAGGGCCACAAGGATGATCAGGGGTACCTGGAGCATCTCTCTTATGAGGAGAGACCATGGGAGCTGGGTCTGTTTAGTTTGGAGAAGACTGAGAGGGGATCTCATCACTACATAGAAATATCTCAAAGGTGGGTGTCAGGAGGAGAGTGCCAGACTCTTTTCAGTGCTGCCCAGCAACTGTTTGAAGAGCAATGGCCATAAACGCAAGCACAAGAATTTCCACCTCAACGTGATGCAGAATTCCTTTGCATTGAGGGTGGTAGAGCACTGGAACAGACATCCTGTTGAGGTTGTGGAGTCTCCCTCTCTGGAGACATTCAAAATCCACCTGGATGCATTGTGTTACCTGCTCTAAATGACCCTGCTTTGGCAGGTGGGTTAGACTGGATGATCCTCAGAAGTCTGTTTCAACCCTAATGATTCCGTGTTTCTGTGAATTGGGTTCATTCATCCTGGAAAAGAGAAGGCTTCCATTACCTGAGGGGAACCCACAAGAAAGAGAGCATGTATGTAGTGGCCGGACAAGGGGGAATGGCTTCAAACTGACCTACTGAGAGTAGGTTTAGATTACACATTAGGAAGAAATTCTTTACTCGAAGGCTAAGGAGGCACTGGAAGAAGTTGCCTAGAGAATTTATTGATGCCCCATCCCTGGAAGTGTTTAAGAACAGATTTGATGGAGCTCTGAGCAATCTGCTGTAGTGAAAAGTGTTCCTGTCCACAGCAGGGCAGTTGGGACTAGGTGATCTTTAAGGTCCTTTCCAATGCAGACTATTCTGTAATTCTATGATTCTGTGATTCCAGGGATGGAGGTGAGGCTCACTGGCCAGTAGTTTCCCAGGTCCTCCTTTTTGCTCTTTCTGAAGATGGGAGTGACACTGGCTTTCCTCCAGTCATCAGTGTGAAAGGTCTATCTTTTTTTGTACCTCTAGTTAAACGTGGGTTAAAAGAGTCAGATGAAAATGCAACCTCTCTTCCGTGTTCTAGGATTTTCTTTTGTCATGTGTTGAGTGACAGATATTTTTCATGCTGAAAAATGATGTTCAAGAGAAGGAACTCGTTTAAATTAAGGTTGCAGGGGGAGCTAATGGTGGAGTGTGATGCTAGATTCAGAATGTAACTTTGCGTTGGCACTCTTGTATTTTTCTGTTTTCTGTGGAGATCTTGAGCTTGAATACATCAAAACATTTCTAATATAAAAAAACATACCAATGAAAATATGAAGAAGAAAAATTTTACAATTCTAGTAAGTTCTACAAGTTCTGCTTTCTAGTAGAAGTTGTCTTACCTTGGTTTTCTTTAAAGCTTTCATTAGCTAATGGGAAGTGAAATAAAGAATAGTATGACTGGTTTTATTTTGAGTTGATTTATCTTTGAATTAAGTCATTAAATGAGTAAGAAGAGTTTAACAAGTAGAAATTAATATATTTTTTACAGCAGCAAGAAAGGCTAGTATTAAAAAGGGAGGGGCAGAGGGGATGACCAGTACAGTTCAAAAAAGACTGCTGGGGATAGTTTTTTGTTTCAGCTGCTTAGCTAGTGGTTTGTACTTGTTCATTAAATACTGACTTGCTTCATAGCTTTAATAGGCAGTCTAAACTTTTTTTTCCTGGGTTGATACTTTGAACTTTCATGGCAACTATTTAAATGAAAAGTCAGATTTTTTTTTTCTTACTAAACATAATTTGCTTTAACTATTCTCTGTATAATTAAAACCCACTATCTGTCTTCGTCAAGTCCTAGTGGTTGAACATAAGTTGGGGGGATTTTTGGTTGTTGTTTGTTTTTCATTCCTCTTCTCGTTGTAATTGAAAGTTTACTTGAAACGGTTGATATTTTCCTGCCATGATCCAGCTTCTGTAAGTGGAAAAACAGATGCAGATATTCAAAAGACAGCCTTAAGAATATAATCGTAACTTACAAATAAGAGAATGGGGTCTGAACTCAAGTACACGTAATGTAACTGCCACATAAAAATGTTCTATGATAAAAATAAGGTGCTCTATCCTTTGAAGACATTACATAACACTCTGTAATGCTTCTCATCTATTCTGCTGGAGGAGAACAGGCTTTCTAATGCAGCTGATCAAATACATCCATATTCTCCCGTATCCTGAAGCATCTCTACTGTGCACCCTTATCCAAAGTGACAGTAATCCACTCAAGGCCAAAATTTAAAAGTTGGAGATAAGTTTATGTTGGCTAATAGACAGCAGTACATGAGAACAATCCAGTACACATACTTGGACTTTGAAGGTACAATCTTCAAGAGTCAAGCTTGGAGTGTTGTTTATTTTCTTTCAAGAGAGGTGATGTAAAAATGAAATGTGCTGTGCCTGGTACCTGAGGTATAAGAGTCTTAATAAATCAGACTGTTTAACAGAGTTGCTTTCCTGTCTTATATAGCTTGCGTGTAGCAATCTGGTACAGTTTGAGATCAAAGATCCCGAAATAACCCATTTGAGCTTGATCTATTCCCCAAACCTTAACTACTTGAAGGATTTTTTTAACAGTCTGTCAAAATAAACTGCCAGCTGTTAACATGTATAAAGAAAAGATTATTGGTTTCTACTTTTAAAACATAAATAAATATATCAGTGATGCCCAGTGTAGCTCAAAATCCAGTATTTGCCTTCAGCTTTAAGTTTTTGAGAACATCTCTTACACCTTGCATCTAGTATTTCCACTTGGTTCAAAGACTTTAATTAATTTGTAGCTGCTAAAGTCCCTCTCTTCTTTCTGTCTTGTTCTAGGATGTGTTTGTATTTAGACATGAACTTGCTCTCCTAAGAATATCTGCCTTCATGGGTCTAATAATATTAGGTGGAATAAGTCGACTCTTTTACACTCAGCTAATGGGTATTTTCACTGTAAGTACCTAATTTTAGAAGTGTATATTAGTTTTTTTTTCAGTACAATTACTCGAAGCAGAAAAGCAGATTGCATTTAAGGGAAGACTAGAAAAACACTTGCATTATGGGGCGCTTGTTTGATATGTGCTCTGTCAAGCCTCTTGACACCAGTGAAATCTAAGAAGCTTTCTAACAAACAAGTGTCTAATAATTTCACCTATCAAGTCAGTTTCCTGATTTGTATTAATAAAATAAATTCATACCTTGTCCTGGAATTATGCAGTGTACAATGTATGTATGTGTGTTTTGATTTTTGTTTTTATTTCAAACTCTTGTGTACCCTGGTCAAAATTATGTTACAGTGAGGCTCACTGAGAAACCAAATTTTGAGAACACAGCCTCTTTGTTAAGTATTTTGATAGATATGCTTATGTTCATCTTTTTATTTGCTAAACTGTGGAATGAAATCATGTGCAGTTTAGAGTCCAGATGCATATTCTGCATTTAGAGATACAAAGAAAAAAAAATCCTCTGCATGGAAAAATTTTCCAGTTAAATGAATTTGGTAATGTAATAAATATGTACAAGAAAACTTTTTTTGGTGTAACATCCCGTTCCATAATATTAGAAGTTAATAGCTGCCAGGAAATTCTTTAAAGTTATCTTGAGAATCCATACAAATATTTAAAATACTGTTCAACACTACAGAGAGAGTACATTAGTTGGATATGTATATCCTGAAAGAGTCTGTGATGTTGCCTGCTGAACTTTTTTTTTAAAGACAGTAACATTCAAGATGGCAGCATCTTTGTGACTACAATTGTTTGAGATCTGCCTGATATTTCATTTTGGAATTACGAAGGTTTGCACAGTATTAACCTTTGTAGGTACATAATGGAAAACCTCCTAACTGTATTGTGTAATTCTTTTGTATGGAATAAAGGAAAAAAATGGTATAGTTTTTAATTACGTTAAAGCAATATTACTGCTTTATGGTTTTACTGTATTACCTTTACGTCAATTTACAAAATTTTTTTCTTTTTCTGTCATGGTAGCTATACTGTCTATTACTATTTTCCAGCTGCTCTACCAGATTGCCTTCTACACTTACTCTCAGCTCCCAGGTCAACAGATTTACCTTTGTGCACCTTTACTGTGTGCCTGATTTCAATGAGCCTAATTGTTCAGATAATGAAATATGGATGTCTTTTTAGTTTCTGTTAAATGGATATGTACCAGAAGGATCAGAAAACCCATGTGATTAGTACTGCACTAAACCACAGATAGGATATAGAAGTCAAAAAGGAACAGACCGTAAGTCTATAATTCTATTCTGTGTGCTGCTAGAAGCTGGACTAAATTTTAGCAGTGACCAACAGCATCCATTCAGGTACTATTACTGGGTGTGAAATAAGACCTCTCAGACTGAACCTGTTTCTGTCAGATACACCTGAAACCTGGGACGTTTCTGTTCTGACAGAGGATACCAGCTATGCTGCCACTGCAACAGGCATGGATGCCTAGTTGTTAATTCACTGTCCTGAGCCTTAACACTTTCAGGCTGCTGTAAAATCTTTCTTTGTCAGTTGTATAATATACTGTGAAGTACATCCTATTCACTTACAGAACTGGCAGCTACACTGGAACAGGTGTGGGCTAATAGCATTTTCAAGTCCAGTTTTTCTGCTGAAACCATAATTGCTGAGCTACAGTATGCCTGGACACTCTCTTTTATTGTCTTTGCCAAACTTTGTGAAACAAACGAAGGTGGATGGTCTGTGAGCGGCAGATGCTGAAAAGTACAGGTCTTCATTAAGGCCTCTCACTGCACCCTACCTGTTCCCCCAATAGCAGAGGGGCTATTGTCTTATGGAAAATTTTTAGGCTTGATGGGATTGCTGGGGAAGTAGAAATCCATTACTGGTATATCTCAAACATTAATTCATTCACACCATGTGGATGCTGTTGCATTGAGTCATTGAAGAATGTAGGTCATGTAGTCCGTCCCCCAGTCAGAGCATTTCATACCAGCAGCAAAATTGTCTTCTCCCTTTTCATTCCCTTCTTCGTAAGCACAGAATTGGCAAGAATAAACTACACAGTCATTTTGAGGAAACCTGCTTGGCAACAACCAGTGAGACTTCAAACAAGCAATTTTGTTTGGTGCAGTTGGGCTTAGTCTGCAAGTGGTGTCAGAAACTCTGTGCAAACCATTTTTGATTGCCAGCAATCTAGTGTGGGGACTTGCTTCCTGCATAAGCACTGATAGCTTTGGCTAGCGATGGGACAAGACAGGGGAGAGGGCAGCAGGTGAGTTAGTAGTTTCTCTGCAGGGTCCCCAAAGATCTGCCTGTGGTTGTAAGAGTAGGGAACAATGTATACCCCCCCAGAAGCTGAGCACATTGAGTGTGCAAGACATTCAAGTCCTGTAGAAGCAATGAACCATGAACAGTAAGAAGCAGTGATGTTTCTGCTGTGTACTGTGCTGGAGTTACAGTTCAGCATCTAACCTTCCTGTGTAAATTAAGCAAATTGTATCTGAAATGAGCTCTCTATTATATATGGAATTAGTGATGAAATTAACTTAGTATAAGGTATAGATCAAAACTTAATAGCAGAACACTATTAAACTGTAATAGTACAGACAAGGTTAACTTGAAAGAAACTTGAGAAGCTTGGAGGCATGGATATGCACAGTTAAGGCATTCATGTCATACGAATTGCTCTATAGCTATTCTTGAAAGCACTAATTTCAGTGATTGTTGAAGCTGCCTAGAGATGTGTGCAAGGGACAAGAGCTTGGGCCTTTTGAAAAAGGCAGAGCAACTCTTGTGCTAGTATGGAAGAACAGGTAATACACATTTTTGTAGTTCATGCTCTTGTGCCTGTTCTTACAATTTAACACATACCAAGATTAATTCCACAGCTCCTGGAAAAACAGCTGTTTTCAAATAGTAGACACAATAAGTGTTGCAGCTCTGTGATCTAAATTTTGGTGGAGTCCAGCAGGTTAAGGTTTGTTGGTGTTTAACATTACTATTTACCTGTATTTCAAGTGCTACAAAAATTTTTGGAAAGAACGATAAATCTCAGATTTATCAAACTTTAACCCTTTTATAACAAGACTTCCTGATTCTCCATAAGGTAAACTTGCTTGATCATCATTACATAATTTTCCGGAAATTAAGCCAGTAGTTTTTGTTTGATCTTAGTAATATAAAGCTAAGGCCCCTTTTTTTCCAGGAATAATAGACATGCTTATTAAAAAATTCCCAATTCTTGGTCTTTATGTTTACAGAGGTTTATCCTTTTTCCACAAAACCAAGGCAGATAAAGTTTAATGTGCAGAATAAATTTGCATATGTGATCTTTGTGTACATTTTTAGAAATAGAGTTACACTCTGCTGGAATTGAGCTAAGTGGTAGATTGACAAACCATAAGAATGACCAGAACTTTTTCATAGGTTTTCATAGATTGGCATTTTCTCCTCTTTAATTGATTTTTTCAGAAGTTATAAAATGTCTGGCTGAATGCATAATGGAAAGAATATATCTGATATCCTCCATCATGTTTTCCTGAAACAAGGCAGTGGCTAAAAAGAGAAAAGCAAAGCAGCACATTTTTAAGTGTGGTGAAGTAGGTGTTTTTAAGCAGGTGAAGTATTCTGCCATGTGTGTGGGCACTTTGCAGAATTCAGGTTTTTTGCACAGTTGACTGATCTGTGCCTGTTGTTGCGTAACCATCATTGATTATAACAGTAGATCAATTTTTTAAAAGGTCTTTAAGAAAAATACGCATATATTCTGCATATGCATGTATTCTGCTATTACCCTGCCTCGTGTGTTCAACAGATACCAAGGTGCTTAGAAAAAAAATGCTCTCTGGTAAAAATGAAAACTTTGTAACTTGTATACTAAAACATGGCTCTTATAGCGAGAATGTTCTTGGGGCTGTACTGCTTGATAAGGTGATTAATAGACCGAGTAACCTACCACATAGTAATTTCTCTGAGTACATTTACCACCACTGTAATTGTGGTATCACTGTTTAGGGTATCATTAGCACAAGGCTATTCATAACTCATTTGGAGGTCCAGGAAGCCAAAGAGCAAAGGAGGTGACTTCCTACAATGAGAGGAGAGCAGCTGATTGGCAAAAACTGTCCTTAGAGGAACTTTTGACATGAATTGTTCCAATGAAGAGGGGAGCAGCTGAGGTGGCCTCTATACAGGATTAGTGCTTTCTCCTTAGAAACTAGCATATGTGAAACACACTTCTATCAGAAGGGGCTCATGGCTCTTTTCATCCTCCTTCCCCAGTAGCTTTCTCTGAGCTCTATTTGTCCCTAATTTTGTTATCCTGAATTTTAACCCTTCTGCTAGCATGTACTTTACATTACTCTTGGGAATGTTTTATTTGGATAATTTGGAAATAGAAGTATTTAGGTTCTTTCTAATTCATAAGCCTCTGAAGTAGGGAGAAATTTAAAATCCTAATTTAGGAACTCTAGGACTCTTAAGAAAATACTCCTCTTAAAATCTCATCATAACAATTAGTCTTCTTAGAATATTCAAGTTTTTAGAGAACTGAATGGAAAAAAAATGGTTTCACCCATGAATTAAACAGTCTGATGTACTTTCCAAAATGATCATGCCTTTATGTTGAAGGCCTGCTTGTCTCCTGTGCTTGTTACTTGCTTTACCACTCCTCTATTCCCTGTCATTTCTTGTAGTGCAATTTTGAATTGTATATTCCTTAACTGGAGATTTATATTCCTTAACTGGAGTCTGTGTTCTTACATTCTCAGACAGCATGATTTTTTAAAGGACACTGCTTGAAAAGTAGAAACAAACTTCTAAGTAAAACAAACAAAGTAAAACATACCAAAAACAATTCTGAGAGTTGCACCTTGCAAGAGTGCAACTCTTCTGCTCTCCTGCTGAGCGTTACAATTTTAAAGATTTTTGTTACTCTTTACTTCAGGCCTCCTCTAGCTGCTTGTAGTCCACAAATAGTCTTTGGCCTCAGTCACTACAGGGTGACAAGATAGCTGCAGTATAGACACTTTGAAACCCTGTGAAGATAGAGATGTGCGTTTTTGTTGGTGGTTTGTCGTAAGTAGTAGAAGTATGATTTATAGATAAATTATCACTTTGTCCATTTCAGAAATTTAAAAAATTTTCTGCAAGAATCAATACAACCTATCTTGTGCAACAACAAGTTGTGTACACCTATTAATGACACTGTATCGAAGTGACAAAAACAAAGTTTATCTAGAAAAGAGTATTTTGCACTTAAGCTACAAGAAAATATTGAGAAGGATGTATCTATGTTACTGATTTTTATTTCCAGTTCCTTTTTTTCATGTAGTTACATGAAATAATGAAATGTATTGGGAAGTTAAATCAAATACTACCCAGAAACTTACTTTCTCAAGCCATATTTTCTTGACATGTGCTTTTCAAGAGTTTTTCTCTTTTTTTATGTAACAGATGTTTGTTTGCCTCAAAAACCCCATAACGAGCCTACTTACTCATTTATTCATAGGAAAAGGCTTAAATTCACCTAGGAAAAAAAGTCTCTTTTATCAACCCCAGATTGTTTCTGATGTGTGATTGTTGGACGCACAGAGCTATTTTAAAAAGAATGCTTTTTTCAGTCTGTTTAAAAATAAAGGTAGAACTGTCAGGATGCTCATGTGTATATTAGTGGAAGACCAGCCCTGGCATTTGCATTTCTCTCACTCATATTCCTTTTTTAGTTTTAAGAAGTTACTCCTCTATGTTTTTCACATCAAGAGTTAAATGATGATAAAACCTAGTTTTTCTATTTATACTATAAGATTTCTTCTGTTGGTTATGTTTGATCTACAAGGCATTATTATAGAACATGTAATAAATAATATGGCAGGCTGTTTTTTAAACAATAACTTTTCTGATTATTTTGATATTTGTTCGTATCAAGTGAGTTTTTTAGTTGCACCAGATACTGCTAAGAAGTGTTCAGTTTGTCAACTGTTTTTTTAAAGGTGGTACCTTTTGCATATATGAGATTTTCTTCCTTCCAAGATCTTTGGAGTTCTTTATTTTGTTGGCTGTCACCTGTCTGAAGCAATCAGCCACTTCTTTCTCTTTCTCTGTACAAAAGGAAAATCCGGTCTTCCCATGGATAGTGGAAGGTAACAGGATAATCAGTTCAACAGTGATCCTCTGATGTCATTGTGGGAGCCCTGTAAAAGCGGATTATCTGTGACCCAGATAAAATAATTAGAAATTACTTGGACACTTACAAATAACTGATCTACTAATCTCATTTCCAAAGTTAAAAAAGGCCTGTCTCTCAACGTAACGCTACCAGATGTTTCAGTTAAACAGCATCCTTTGCAGACACTAATCTGAACCCTAATTTTAAAGGATTACCTTTGATTGTTTTTATCTCAAACACTAAACAGTGTTTTCATTTTTCCCTATGTTCTAACAATCTATTTCTATGGAAGAAAAGAAATTTTCTTAATTCTTCCACTACAGTCCATTAAATATGATTTAATGTGATTGATGTTGGTATTGCAGAGAAAAACTTTTCATTGAAACTATTTAGTAATTAACTTGTTTCTCTGGGGCAGAACTATTTAATGGATTGGCTTTTATAAATTTAATAGATACCATGTGGCCTTTGTGCAAAGTAGTGGATGTATTATCATAAACTAAGTGGACAGTGACTTTATTAATTTAATTAATGCTACCAGGGTTTCCTGTTAATTAACTGTTTGAATGGTGTGCAGTGATATGCCAATATCCTGTTGCAGCAGTACTTTCTGGATGTGGAAAAGAGAAATTTCCCTTTATTTTCTTTAGGAGGGATAGAAGGGAAAAATAGTGTTCAACAGC
The DNA here is from genome assembly GCA_026261815.1 of Monarcha castaneiventris obscurior. Lineage (NCBI taxonomy): Eukaryota > Metazoa > Chordata > Aves > Passeriformes > Monarchidae > Monarcha > Monarcha castaneiventris. The sequence continues at coordinate 13,173,080 of JAMPIT010000390.1, forward strand.
CTGTCTGGTACACAATATGGTGCCTACCACATACATTTTTCCCCTTAGAAGCATTTAAAAATGTTGATACTTGCTTTTTATTGTTGCAGTGTTTCTCCCTTTCACCTTAAAATAGCAAGTGTATTTTACTAGGTAGTTTTTCAATCTTTTTACAAAGATTGAGTTTCAAAATAATGAAAATGTAGCTGCAGTTATTCTGTTAGTAAAATCAAGGGCTTTTTAATTCTTCGCATATTTTAAAGTATTGATCCATTGCTGATTTAATATGCAGAGTAATCTAGTTCTGCTGAAATGCTTTTTGTCTTTAATGATAAGTATCTTGTAATTAAAAATATTTGTAATCATATCTTTAATCAGATAATCTATTAAATACTATTTTGATTAGTGAATACTAAGGGCTTTTCCTGTTTTTTCAAACATGACAGAAGCATAATCAAGGAACTATTAATCCTCATAATTAAGTTTAGCATATTAAAAATTAGGATTGGTAGGGGAAATTAGGATTTCCAGGCAACTGTATTCTTTATATGGCTATAATATAGTGTAAGATATAAAGTAATGGTAGAGGGAAAGCAAAGGGTATATAAACTATAACTCCCAATAGTAATTGGAAATTACTAACAGTAAATAACTTAATGTTAACATTGTCTGTCTTCCTCATTATTCTTATCCCTTCCCCTTTTCCTGTCTCTACCTTTAATCCACCTATAGGTACATTGCCTACTAAAAGACTGTGTGAAGTCCTATAAATTAAATTGTCAGGAATTAGTAATATCCTGGTCTTTGAATATGATTTTTGTTAACTGTGTAAATTCTTTTGTATCTTTACCTTATTTTTCTCAAATAGACTTGAAATTTGTTCAGCATTTTTAATGAATGTATTCTGACATCTTTAAATACATATTTACCATAAAAATAAAATACTAATTTGTTAAAAAAAATCCCCTCTTTCATGAGCTATTTAAAATGTAGGAATAAATAGAAGTGTAAGAAACTCTACTTAGTGAAAGATCTCATCTCTTTTATTTAGGTCACTGCATGGTCTTAGGTAAATATGAATACTTTTATTGAAATTAATAATTTACAATATTTTAAGGAAAAAGTGCAAGTTAGAAAATGTAATGAGATTTTATACTGTGCAAGGAGCGTAAAATATCGTCAAATATCATGACAAAATTATCCCCAGTTCAACACTCAAGAACTAAGTCCTTTTACAAATCTATTTTTCTAATAGTGAAGTAGTACCTTAAACCACTTGAAGATAAGTAACTATAAAAATAATGTTTAAGTGTTCCATGGGCTGAGTACCTTTTGTTTACATGTTGCTTGTCAGATTTAGACATCAGACCGTTAAAACGGCTTCTGTGTGAAGCAGATCAACAACTAGCTTTCTTAAGTATTTTTCCCTGATATTTTTGTCTTAAGAAGGTAATTGTAGGTATCAATAAATAGAACATGTTTTTTCATGTTTCTTGTCATGCAGCTGTCTGCACCAAACATACCATGGATTTGAAATAGCGTGAAGTTAAGAGATCTGCTTGTATTTCCTCATGTATTCCTCATTTGTTATCAGAAGGTTTCTTTTCATTGAATCATTTTCTGATATCTGGTAAATAAATTGGAAATCTATTTAACTAAATTATTCAGAGCATAGAGGAGTGCAGGACTATTCCCTAGATGTAACATAATGTAGCTTTATTTTTCGTTTAGCGCATAAGTCTCATATAGGAATTTAGTTAGAACTAATAATTTTCAGGTTGAACATAATTATAATTGATAAAATTAATCATCTTATGTGAGAAGTCTAGATGAAAAAAAGAATGCTAAAAAGTGGCCAGAAGTAAACCCAAAATGTATTTAATGCCAAAAAGGAGAAAATTTCTCAAATACGATGTATTCTTTCTATGTTTAGTATTTTATATTCTTGAATTGCTCACCTGTCACTTGCATGCACACCATGAGAGGATGTTAGAAGGCAAAAAATCCCCTTTATATAAAGGATAGGTTGTCTTGAACTTTCAGATAAAAGCAAAGGCTGCAAATCCAGGAAGGCTTGCAAGTTTTGTTTTCTCTTTTTCTGTTTTATCGTACTTTTTTGCTGATTCACCTATACTGAACATTTGAAAAGACTAAAAGCATGGCATAATGCTTACATTCTTCTACTGCAAGTATTTAATAGAGCTGTAATGATTGCATGTCACTTTAAGCAAACACAAAAGAAAAACTGAACCAGGGGTTGTAGCTTCATGCTTTGGAGTTAGTTGTGTAAGTTACAAATTACAGTTTATCATTCGGAAAACATGAATCAGTAAGCAAAAAATACCCTTTGCATGTGTTTTTTTCATGATGAATTAGATCATGATAAAACCCATCCTATAGCACAGTTTGTTAAACAGTGCATGTGATTTTTAAACTTTTTTTTCAGCAGTTAGTTATTCTAAATAAAAGAGTAGATGTGTAATGTAATGTAAGACATTATCTTAGGAGAGAATGTGAATGCATTCATTTGCAAGTGAATCTGAAGTTGGTTTGCAGAACTCTTTCAGTCCTTTTACATATATGTGATTCTCTCCATTCTTTTCCTTCCTCTTACAGCAGTCTTAGCTGTGGCAGTAGCTTACTTGGAGTAAGCAAAGTGCTCTTATGGACTTGCAGTATAAGCTCAAAGTGACAAAACCCCACATTTCTTCTCCCCTCAGCAGAATTTGAACATTTTGCCCTTTTCCTATTCCTACGCCTGTGTTTATTTCCTCTAATTTTTTTTTGCCTAGCTCACTAAGGTGCGATTTTTTTCTCTAGTTCCTTTAAGATGCTTATCATTGGCTGTGTATCTCTGAAGAACCAGGTGCAAGAACAATTTTTATTTCTAATCTGGATGATGACTTTGGGAATCCAGATGATCCTTCATGTCAAATGAATCAGTTGTGTATTTGTCAATTTCATCTTGTATTCATTTGCAAATTTTAAGGGATTTTTAGAGTTAGAGATTACTGAGATTGCATAGATATGTGATGTTTGCTCATACCAAGTTATTTTAAACTTTTGGATGAATGCCAGTGCTCCAAAAGGTTTTAACATTAGCGTTAGCTTTGAGTCTGGAAAAAAAATCTTAGCAGCGTTCTATTTGTATTAATAGTAATCCAAGCTGATAGTAGATGCAGACAGCCAAAGCCTCTTAGGCTGAACACAGTAATTCTGATGTTGTAGCAAAATCTTGGTATACATCAAATGAATAATTAAGAGAGATGATATTCTGGTTGAAAGCCATTTGTGAGATGTCTTAATGAGCAGAACACCTTGTCGTTCAGAAGAATAGTGGTTATTCTGGTCCTTTGTCTCCAAAGAAGAAAAATTAATGTCTCAGAAGGAAGCCTTAAATAACAGGTCAAAACTCAACTGTGGTACTCTCCTTTTCCTTCATCTCCTATCTCCAGAGGGGCTACTGACTTTCCTGGGGTGCTGTGAAGTTTCACTTTCATGTGAAAAGGTAAATTGGTTCAGTCTCAAGTTAAAGTACATTTCAAATGAGTTTGGCAGCAGTATTGAGGGAAGAATGGTATGAGGGGCATTTTGTTTATTAAGTTCAGTCACTAGCACTTGTTAAGCAGCTAGATTTCAGAGCAGTGTTTCTTTGCTAGTTGCAGCTTCTCTAAAATTTTTATAATTCTGAAAAGTATCCGAGAAGCAAAGGGCTTGCTGCTCAGCCGCAATTACTTCACTGTAAAGCAAAAGTAATTTAAAGTATATGTTGGCATTTTAAGGGAAGGGGAGGGGGGAAGGAAGGAGGCTGAGAAAGAAGGAAGGAAAAGAAAGGAAGGGAAAGAAGGGGGGAGGAAGGGATGAAGGGAGGGAGAGAGGGAGGGAGGGAGAAGGAAGGGAGGGAGGAAGGGACGAAGTTCCTGTTTTGATGCTTTAACTTAGTTAATTGAATGGGTTACATTTTTGAAGGGAGCAGACCCTGATGAGAACCTTTCAGGTCTTGACAACATGCCATGACAACACTTAAAATGAAATACAATCTCCAGTTTCCTACCTGTGATTTCCCTCCAAAAATCTCAAACACAGTAATTTAGGGAGCAGTGTAAGTGTATTAGTGAACAAGCAATGTGCAGAAACATAGCAGAAAGCCATATTTAAGGTATTTGGTGATGTTACTTCTGCACCCAAAGCTGGTTTAAAAGCCCCTTTTTTGAAATGGTAGCATAAATCTTCCATAGCTACAAGTCAATTTAGAGTCTGGACTAGCATGTTATTGTTTTAAAAAAGACCATTTGCCATTATTGCTTTCAAACATGCCAGTGTTATTTTGTACTATCGGATAGATAGCTTTGAGTTGACCAGAGAATTATTCCTAGAACTGAGATATTTTTGCAGTTAAAAAAGGAGCTATAGCATCCCATGAAAATGCTGTTTCCACCTTGCGGAAATACCATGGAAGTAATCTCTTGTTCATTTAGTCCTTTCTATTCAAAAAGCCATGTATGACCTTCTGTGGTTGGCAGAGCTGGTGTTTTTTCTGACAAAAGCTGAACAAAAAGCCAGTCCAAGGAAGCAAAGTATTCCTTTGCTCTGCAGTCCCATCCTGCCCTAACAAGAAGAATGACTTGTGTCCTGTACTGCTTTCCTGATGCTCGTGGCAGGAGAGGGAAGACAGGCCTGTAAGGTGAGAGGAGCAGCAGTTTATCTGTGGGAGTCAAAACAACAAGCAGAATTTACAGTTTGCTGCCTCCAGTCCTTTCCTTCCTCACTGCTGAGTCGGTGTTAAAACCCACCTGACAATGGGGCCAGCATGATTTATGTAACCTGCTCTGGGCATGCCTTCTCTACACAAACATCTGGGCAAGAACTTGTGCATCCTGATGGATTGGTGTGAGAAAAGGGGATTTCTCCCCTTTGCCATAGTGCATCTGGAATTCAGCTGGATAGGTTGTGGACAGAATGAAGGTTTTTACCATTTAGTGTGTGGTAAGGGATCCTGTTCCAAAACTCATGAGAGCTGGGAAGTAGAATAGAAGGACAGAAACTAGCAAGGGAGTTGGGGCCACCCATGTCTGGTGGAGCTGAGAATTAGCTTCCTGTACATTATTTCCCACTCATATTTCACCCTTCCCCCTTAAAACTTCATGAAAGGTGGGGCGGAGTCCCAGCAGTGCCTACACTGAATTGCATGCACTGATGGCAAGAACAATCAAGGAGCACAGTATGGTTTTTAGTGCTAGGTAGTGTTTCCAGATGACAATGCAGTTGCAGCCTAATTAAACCACAGTCCTTTTGTATGTGGTGGGGACAACTGAGATTAGCTCTTGGTCATATTCAGATGCTGCTGATTTGACAGGTGCATTCTGTGCATGCCTGAATCAATGAAAAGTAAAGGGAAATATCAAACTACCAATGTAAAGGAGTTGAAACCATGAGGAATATTTAAATTAATTGTGTTTTGAACTTCAAAAGTGATTTGGGGATGTAATGAACTATAAATGTGTATTGAAACCCCCTACGTGATACTCACAAAAAAAAAACCAGGAAACTTTTTTGTGAAATACACAGTGAAAAATGAGGAAAAAAGTACTATTGGTAGTTTTAAAAAGTTTTATTTGAGGATGATCTGAGCTAAAATTGGTCTGTTACTTTTCTTAATGTTTTGTAATTAAAGTATGAATTTAAGTTGCTGTTAGCTGCAGGATTGCCTTAACTCTGCACATTATTTAGCTTTTATATTTTAAGAGAACAATTTTTATATTTGGTATTTAACTGTAGAACTGTAGAAATTCATGGTATATTTTCACTTGTGCTGTTTGCATTATAATACTCATGAAGATAATGGTTTTAAAACTTCTGACTAGCTCCTGCTTTTCAAAATACTACATCTGTTAATGGCTGCATTTTACTAACTTTTCCTGTGGTTATCTCAGTGGAATACTCCACATCTGGAATGTGTGCTTGTGGAACGTATGGCAAGACTGTTTCTTATACACATTGCTTCTAAATGTCCTGTGAATTAATTGTAATATCTGAATTCATTTTAGTTGTAATAATGCTGTAAGTTTTTGTTGGCATTCTTTGGTATTATAGTCAGACTACACAGTATAGTTTCATATCATGCTTGTAAAAGTCATTTAACAGAATGAGTTAAAATTTATGTGTGTAATCTCACATTAATTTAAAACTAATATGGCATATGTGTAATATGCAACCTTCTGAACTAATGTCAAAGCAGTGTACACTAATAATTCATTGCCTTCTTTATTTACTTGCTTTCCTAATGACATTTTAAAAGTTAGGAGTATAAATAAATACTTTTTAATGATACTTTTTTTTCTTCAACAGGACACAACAAGCATAGAAAAAATGTCAAACTGTTGTGAAGACATGTAAGTTCTGTAAAATTCCTACACTGCTAAAATACTAAGGGAGTAACTGGTTTTTTTAAACTGGCTGAGACAGTAAAGGAACTAAAGGCACTTCGTTAAGATGATTTTACATGGTACTGTGCTCTGTACTTCCTATCTCTAGCAGCACTTCACTAATCTTTTAATATTGGTTGTACACAAAGTAGCTTCCCTTTCTTGTTCCCTTTCTTTCCCTACCCAAAGCCCAATGGAACTATATTTTCTTTCAAAAGGACAAATCAAAAGATACTTTCTGGTGTGTTTTGATGTACATTTCATTGATTCTGAGATCTCCTGTGCTTCAGAAGGTGCCTTTGTTTGATTGATGACACAGATAGTTTCTGTTCTCCACAGTTAAGTCTCAGCTGCAAGTTGTAATAAAATAAAAGTTGTATTTGTGATGTTCAGACACAATTCATCAGAGTCCAGCAATGGATCCCCAGCCAACCTATATTGTTGTAGCTGACTGAAGTGCACTGTGGGCGTGCTGTCTTTCACTAATAATGCTGTCTTCTGTAGATCGAGGCCTCGAAAGCCATGGCAGCAGACCTTCTCAGAAGTTTTTGGCACTCACTGGAAGATCCTGTGGTTTATTCCTTTCAGGCAGAGGCAACCGCTGCGAGTTCCCTACCACTTTGCCAATCATGTCTAAACAGATGGATGGTGGGCACAGATGGGTCCTCCGTGCTGGAAGTGCATTACAGGTTTTATGATAATAGGACTATGACAGTCTTCAAGTCAATTAAAATCCAGTTATAGGCATCACAGTGTGCTTCAGGCATTATTTTAGTTATGGTCTTGATTCTGTTCTGAGATTAATGCAAGTTAAACAATCAAGTTTATGCATATTTACTTTCAAATTAGCTTTCCAAAGAGATTCCTTTTGTCTTTGAGGTTAATACCAAAAGCAAACAACTGGAATGTAGCTGTCATCCAGTTTGATACTGGCTCTTTTTTTTTTTCCTTTTTTTTTTCCTTTTCTCTTTTTTTTTTTCTGTGTATGAAGCACTGAAGTTTACATTGATGGTTAGATTTCTCATTAAGTGTCTTATTCTGCCTTGACTTTTTTTTTTTTTTTGTGTTTTATCAGTAGGTCTGTCTGAATAATAATAATGTCTTTTTTTCCTGCTACATGTGTTTAAAATTCCCTAATTCTGCCAGTTATTTATGATATGCAAAAGTAATCCTGCAGCACCGCACTATAAAAGATGACATTTAAATCTGAAACGGAGTACTTCCTAAACCTTTCTTGGAGAGGTTTTGTAAATGCACACAAGTGTGTGTGTTTACATAGAGAAATCTTAGAGTTATCTTTCAGCCTAGATATGATGTTAGTGAAAAGTGTTCATGTCTTTATGTCAGCAAGGGGGATTAAATATTTCAGGGTAAACTATGAAGATACAAAGCATGTTTTCCCTATATCCCAAGGATTTGAATCAGCAATAATCAACAAAGAAGTTGCATGGTGAAAATGCTAGAATGATTAATTTTAAAAAATACAGATGTAGTTAGTTAGCATAATGTACCATAAAGAAGAGTATATTGTCAATAAAGTTAAAAATTTTATATTTACCTTTCTTTAGTCTGGATTATCTGGAATTGGTCTGAGTGTTTGTATATTGAAAATAAAAGTAATTAAAATATTTATACATAAATACAGATTTGCTACTAACATGAACAGTGATTAACTCAATCAATACTGTACTCCATTGATGTGGATAGCTTGTTGTTCCTTTAAGTATGGAAATAGTTAACCAAAGAAAGCATCCTTCAGATCTGGTAAAATGATAACTATTGCCAAAGTACCAACTCGTTCTTCCTGTATCTGGAAAAATTATGTACTTACTTTAGCCCTCTATATCTATACAAATATCAGCTTGAGATGATTGTGAAAACTACTGTGAATGTCTAGGAGAAATTCGCAGCTTAATGTTTTCACTTATGCTGCTTACTGTGTTTGTTGCATAGTCTAAACAGGACTAGGACCCACCTTAAATATCATCCATGCAACAGGACACAGTAAAAGACACAAAGTCAGGATTTATTATATGTAGATTGTGTAGAAAGTAATAGTTAATTTGTGAACAATTAATTCAAAAAAGAAGGGTAAGATTTGTCATGAGTGATGTTTGCAACAAAGTTTTAGATCAACTCCTTTAAAGTCCTAATACAGTTACTGCCAATGTTAGGTGTCCCTTTATTGAATGAACAGATTTTGATGATCCATTCAAAGTTCCAATAAGTGCATCTTAAAAATCACTTGAACTTTAAAGTTCTGTAAATGTCTAACATTTGACCCAACTTTACTTTTCCTGTCCTTTTAAAGATAGGTGCAATGTTTTATTAATTTAAATTTCAAGCCTTATGTTCAACCATTTTCTTTTTTTTTTTTTTATACCACTTGTAGTGAGGTTAGACTTTTTTTCAAGTGGTATTGGAAGCAATATTTAAACAAAAAGAAGCTTGAGGAAATGGGTAAAAAGACTGGAGCAGTGCTTGAAATTGAAAAGAATGTGGATATACATAATAAAGTAATGGCTCTATTATTTCCTTTTCCTTCCCCCTGCCCCTAGCTGTTGTAGTCTCTGGAATGTACAGGGAAATAATATTTCATTTTCCGTGCCAAAATGTAAATGTTCCATGAGCAAAACATAGTTTGACGTTTTCAATGCTAATCAGTTATCTTAGCCGATTGTACGTACAGTTCTGAACTTTATTCAGAAGGAGAGCCCAGGATTTGACTATTTTTGGTATATTTGCCGTGGGGCATATAATTGTGTGTTGTGTGCTAAGGCGGAAACCTTAGTTTCCGAGGGCGCCGGTGGTTGCTGCGGCCGGTGTGGTGGCGGGGCCCCGGGAGCGGCGGCCCCGGGAGCGGCGGTCCCAGCAGGAGCGGCCCCGGCAGGAGCGGCCCCGGGAGCGGCGGCCCCGGCAGGAGCGGCCCCGGGAGCGGCGGCCCCGGCAGGAGCGGCCCCGGGAGCGGCGGCCCCGGCAGGAACGGCCCCGGCAGGAGCGGCCCCGGGAGCGGCGGCCCCGGCAGGAGCGGCCCCGGGAGCGGCGGCCCCGGCAGGAGCGGCCCCGGCAGGAGCGGCCCCGGGAGCGGCGGCCCCGGCAGGAGCGGCCCCGGGAGCGGCGGCCGTGTCCCGCCCCGCCCCGCCCCGCGCCCCCTGTCGCCCGCCGTGCGCGGAGCCGCCGCCGCACCCCGCACAGCCCGGAGAGCCGCCTGAGCCGCTACACCTCCCTCTCGAGCAGCTGCCCCCTGGGATGTTAGAAAACCTCTGCATTCCAAGGTGCTTACTTAAATGACCGAAAGACGAACCTGGAGGCTGGGGAATCAGTTATACTTTCCAGCAAGGGATGTCCCTGAAAATCTTGCCTGATTCTCAAACATAAGTGCTAATTTCACAAATTCACGTTCTCAAATGTTTCCATATTGTTTGATTTTCTTTTATATCTACTTTTTCTCAGTCTCCCGTTCATCATAACATTAGGAATCAATTCGCAACGTGATTAAGAGTGCTAGTTCATTTCTATCCCTTTTCTAAGTATTTGGAGGACAGGGGAGAATTTGGAGAGGCTTGATATTTTAGAAGGTACTAAACTTTATTGTTTGAATGAGAAGCCTCTAAAATGGTAAGAGTAATACTTTTTTCCTTAATTTAACTGAATGACCCTGTCATATTACTAGTTTCTCCAAGTAATGTTTCTGAAACTAATTCTCAGAAAGAGTTGTTCTGTCAGGAAAAACCAAATAGACTTTTTTATGAACCAATTTGAAATCCTTCAAACCTTGAAATTCTCGAATCCTTCAAACCATTGCTTTCTTTCCCTCCAGGTCTTTCTTAAGATTCTTTGTTTTAGTATAAACTGCATTTTTAAGATTGATTAGTGTTTGTCATTTTTATGCATTTAAAAAATCTTAGACAACGTTACTAAATTTCATCCTAATAGAATATCAGAACAATATGCTTTATTGAGAAAAGTGAGTATTATCTTCTGACTTGGCAATACGTGATTTCCTGAGAGGCACAAAGTGAACTTAAAGAACCAATGAACTCCTCCCTAAAAACATTTGAAAATAGCTGGTTTATTTGCAGTGTGGGATAACACCTGGTAGGACTGAAGAATGCTAACTTGCTATCTTCTCATAATCAGAGATTTGAGATTTCATTTGAAAAACGCTGATGTCTAAAATAAAAGATAATGTAGTAAATAATGTCTGTGAATCTGTCCTCTGATTTGTTTCTTTGAAGGAGAGGTTCTGTCACACAGCTGGTGTAGTAGTTCAGGTACACAAGTTGAGGAGGAGATAGGAGTCTTGAATTCTCATGTACTTGGAATTTTAAGAAAAAATTTTCTATGCATCAGTCTTTATTAATATACGTAACTTTTAAAATATGTTCTGAGCTGTTCTTCAGATATTCCTGATCATTATTTTGATTCATTAGTTTATGAATACATGGTTAATAAAACACCAAGTGGAATGTCACATGTCCTTGTTTAACCCCAGCCGGCAACTAAGCATCACAGAGCCAGTCATCCCCGCCCCCAACAGAATGAGGGGAAGAATTGGAAGAGTAAAAATGTGAAAACTCTTGGGTTGAGATAAAGACAAACAATAGGTTAGATAGATAAAGCAAATGTACACACACAAGCAAAGCAAAATAAGGAATTAATTTACTGCTTCCCATGGTCAGGCAGGTGTTCAGCCAGCTGTAGGAAAGCAGGGCTGCAGCCTTGTGATGGTGGCTGGGGAAGACAAACACCAGTCCAAACATTCATGCATTTCTCCTTCCCCCAGCTCTGTCTGCTGAGCATGACACCATGTGGTGTGGAGCATCCCTGGAGTCAGCTGGGCTCAGCTGTCCCAGCTATGTCCCCTCCCAACTCCTGATGCACCCCCAGCCTTCTTGGTGTGATGATGTAAGGAGCAAAAAAGGCCCAGTCACCATGTTTCCTCGTGGTTCTTTCTTCAAAATACTTTTGTACTACTTTCTCAGTGGCTGAGCATTTGAACTTGGGAGGCACTGAAATACTTGTATCTGTGGACTGCATTAGGCCTAGGATTTCAGTTCTGCTGAAATTATCCAGTGGCATCTTGTGTTTTGGCCAGACTGTGGCAGAGTGGTTAAAGGCAGTGGTTGCAACAAGGGCCATCTAAGTACCACCCACATAACTTATAAGAATAACTTTTATTTGCAGTGGTTTTCAAGTTAGAAAATACGAAATTTAACTTCTAATTTCTGTGCATTTCTGGGTATTTTTATGCACATTCCTAGGACTGGTATCTGCATATCACAGTAGTCTACAGATAGAAAATTACCACTCTGTCTCTTTAACAGGCAGAAAAGTAATACTGATTTTTGTAAACTAGTATTCTGAATTTTGTAGCTCACACATGGGCATGTGATTGAGTTCTAGTCATTTGTTCTTAGTTTGATTTTGATTGTTTTCAAGTAATGCTAAATAAAGTTCTACTGGAGTTGTTGAAAATTATGAAGTCTAACACTGGTTATGCCTGAATGGGTAATGTACAAGGTGAATGACTGAATAATACCAAAACAGGAAAGCTTACTCTGGTATTCTTTTAATCAAATCTGAAAATGCAAGAATATGTTCAGCTGATAAGCAATGTATTGCTTTTTTATTTATCTTTGTTTCGTTCATGTAATATTTGTGAGGATTTTTTAAAATTGATTTAAATTATGGGTTTTTTTTTTCATTCCTACTGAGAATTCTTTTGTCCTGTATTTTTATGAAATCTTATTTTTAAATAAAAATTTTTGAAGTTTCTTTCTCTTCCCTGAATTTCATTTACATAGATTCAAAGTTGTGTCAATTGTTTACTAATATTTTTCAAATCTCTTTGTAGATTTTCCTAATTCCATTTTAAATTACTCTACTTGCTGTATATTTTTTATTGTGACAAGTGAAAAAGCTACAATCCCAAATGATTGTTTTGAAAAAATGAACTGTGAAAAATTGCTGAATAGTTAGTGAGGTACTTACCTGAGCTTTGTTATTTGCTTTTAGAGAAGAGCTGAATGTTGGTGGAAGTATTGAAAACTTTCTCTGTTTGGAGTAGTATGCCAACTAATGTTGGTATAAGAACACTAGTTACAGTATTGGTTATATTTCTTGCCTACATAATCACAGTTTCAGCCAAAGCAGGAACCTCTGATGTAGGTACAAACTAAGATTTATATAAATTGCCATTTTTCAAATTGCAAAAATAGAGTCTGACTTTTTAAAATCTTTGGCTCATATTTCTTTTTTTACAATATTAAATCATTCATCCTTGTAGCAGTTTTTGAGAGAGCTAAATGAATCTGAATCAGCAGCTCTTTTGTTTTGTGTACATGGGAATTTATGTCACATTTTGATGCAGAAAAATTTCACACATTTTGGTCTATTTCAAACAAGATACTGGCTTTAAAGATGTAAAAAGAAGTGCAGCAGTGGCCACAGGAAAAGATTTTAGAGAGCAATAAAAGCTGCTGGGTATGGTGCGAGCTGTAGTCTTAGCTTTACATTTTAGACACCTGGGAAGATCACTGCAAGACCAGTGAACCCAAGGGAAAAACCAGTGGTTATTCCTGCAAGGAAGTGATTAAAATAGCTGAACTGTGTCACTTCATGAATCAGGAGGCACAAACTACATGGTGATTGTTTCTGGTGCAGGCATTGCATCTTCTGTTTCAACCCAAGAACCGGATTCTGCTAATAACAGTAATAAAAATCACTTCCATACTGATCTTTCCACAACAGCCTAAAACCAGCCTGTAAAATTCTGTGTTCTGTGCATAGTCCAGAAAAAAGCTGTTCTTACCTGTTGCCAAAATGTCAGTTTCTCTTGCCTGAAATTTCAATGGGCCTCTTTCCCCACATAATAGTTTCAAATCTGGTTATCTCTGAAATTAAATTTATTTAGTATTTATGAATTAGATACAACTGACTTGTGACTTGTATGAGTTCATGCTATCCATTCAATGTGTGGAAACTGAGATCTATTTCCAGTTGCTCATAAAAATAATTTTCATATGTACACTCCAGTATTTTTAGTGCCTAAGGTTCCTGAAAGTATTTCTTGATGTGTTTTGTCTATTTATAAACTGAATGAAACAGTACTTTTGAGTCTATACACTTATTTTAAGAGGCAACCAGGTAGTACAGGTGAACAAATACGTGCAAACGCGCCTGGAGTCTGATTAATTACCCATATAAGCCGAAATAATACTAGTGTGGAAGGGCATTTGGAGTGAGAATTGGACCCTGTGTACTTCCACCTGAGTAAACAGGCTTGAGGAAGGTTGGAGGATGTGTTAGTCTGAATAAAATAAAGCAAAGCTAATCTGAAAAAAACCCAGGCCATAATTTGTATCGGTTACAGCACATTCTTTGTATGTCCTCTAGTTCTGCAATATTTTTCTCATTAGACTTCCCATCTCAAAAACATTCCTTTTGCTGAAGAATTATTGTGAGCACAGACATATGCATCAAAAGCTTTGTATGCAGTAAGCCAAAAAGCTGTATTACAGTTGCACAGAGATAAGCATAAAATAAACTAGATAGGTGCAGCTGAAAGAGTAACAACTCTTTCAAGCCCAAGTAATAATTTATTCCTAAACACAACATGATTTTCCTGTTTAGGATATGCTTCTCAACATCACTTCTATTCCACGAAGCTTAGACTTCCTTGTAGCTGTGGCCCAGCCCCCGAAAATCCAGTCTGTTGGCTGCCATGTGGGTAATGGGCTCCTCTTTTTTGGTAAGTATAAAGTGTAAGATGTGTAAGTGTGGACAGTGCAGTAATTTGAGCACTAGAGAGGTGGAATTTGGTCATTTATTTTGATAGCTAATGGATGCTAACTCGCTCGGTTAGACTGCAAGTCTGGGACTCAGAATATCTGCCTTCAATTCTCTGCATGACCTCTGGTTCTTGTAGCAAAGACACCTGCGTTTCCAAAGTGGGAGTTGTGCAAAGCTGCAGTGCTGAAGGTGTACTGTCCATGTCACAGAAACCTGGATAATCCACTTCAGAAGAAACAGCCATATCCCACAGCTCACGTAAGAAATTTGGGCTGCGTAACATCCAGCAGTGCATAGGTGACTGGAATTTGAAGTATATGTATTTTTCAGCTCATTCTGATGAACTTTTTGGACACACCAAGAAGAAAGATCACATTAAGAAACTGTATTTAGTTTTCTACCTTTGAATTTGGATTAAATTAAAGGATAGCAGATGACCATGTCATAGGTAATCATTTGAGATAAATTTATTTTGCTTTCAAATACTGAAGTTTTAGGTATATGCCTTTATTATAGAAATTACTTGTAGGGAAACTGAAAATACCTTTCCGCATCTAATCTGGCTCTTTTCTACACAGTTACATATTCAGATAATATTTCAACAAAAACACACACGTGCAGCATGCGTATGGATGAGGAATAATTCTGGTTATTTATCACTAACAGGCAGGACTGGAAATTTTTATTGTAAGTCTCCTCATTCACCCGTAGTACATCTTCAGCATCATCAGCTGTTCAGCTTTATGTCAAGGTTTTTTAATCTGGCACTGAAAAATCAGAATATGGTTTCCCTGTTCTTCTACCTCAATATTCCCAGAACAAAAAAGCCAAGGTTTTTTTTCTTAGACTAGTCAAATGATCTCATAGTCTCGTAACTCTGAAAAAAACATGCTACAGAGTACTACCTTCATATCCTTGGGTAGTGAGAAGCCACAGTAACATGTCTGAAGTAGGAAAGGAGATGGAATGCCTTTTCCACTGGTCCAAGTGTGTTCTCTTTTATTTAAATTCATTTTTGCTGCATACTGGAGAGTCGGGAACCTTGTTTGATGAATAAAGCATGGATTTTTAACCTAGTGTTGTTTTCAGAAAGAGGAAGTAACAGCACTGCAGCCACAGCATACCACGCAGAGATGGGGCTGCAGAGGAGTCTGTGGGTAGCAATGTGGCTCTGTGACTCTTCTTTCTTCTTGCTTGTTTTTGCATATGAACAGAGAGATCTAGCACTACTCTCCATGTCTCAGAGCAGCATCTCCCTGCGGGCGGGAGAGGAGGGCCTTATGAAGTCAAGGAAATAAAATTTTTGTTACCAACACAGAGGAAGCAGTTCGGAATTACTTTCGCTTTAAGAAGCTTGGGCACTGGTCTGCTTCCCCAGGTGAAATACTGTATTGGTTCGGCACGGCCCGGTTTTGGGTACCAGGCGGGCCACAGAGATGGCTCCTGTGAGGAAGCTGCTGGAAGCTTGCACCATGTCTGACAGAGCCAATGGCTGATGGCTCTGAAGATGGACATGCTGCTGGCCAAAACTGGGCCAATGAGAGAGGTTGGTAACGCCTATGTGATGACATATTTAAGAAGAAAATAAAAACAAAGTCGCAAAGTTGTGCTGCTAGTCCGAGAAGAGGAGGAGGTGAGAACATGTGAGGGAAACAACATGGCGACACCAAGGTGAGTGAAGAAGGAGGGACAGGAGGTGCTCCAGGCGCCGGAGCCGAGATGCCTCTGCAGGCCGTGGTGAAGACCATGGTGAGGCAGGTTGTCCCTCTGCGGCCCATGGGGGTCTACGGGGGATGCAGAGATCCACCCGCAGACCGTGGGGATCCAGGGGGATGCAGAGATCCATCCGCAGCCCCTGGGGATCCACGGGGGATGCAGAGATCCACCCGCAGGCCGTGGGGATCCACGGGGGATGCAGAGATCCACCCGCAGGCCGTGGGGATCCACGGGGGATGCAGAGATCCACCCGCAGCCCGTGGGGATCCAGGGGGATGCAGAGATCCACCCGCAGCCCGTGGGGGAGGTGCCCATGCAGGAGCGGGTGGATGCCTGCAGGAGGCCGTGATCCAGCGGAAGACCCAGCTGAGGGAGAGGGCCCTGCTTCCAGGAACAGCCTGTCCTTGGAGGGCTGCACCCTGTGGAAAGAGACCCACGGTGCAGCAGTTTTGGGAGGGCTGTGTGCCCGTGGCAGGGGCTGACGCTGCAGCAGGGGCGCTGGGGCTGCTGCTCCTGAGAGCGGGCGCACGCCGGAGAGGTTCAGCAGAACTGTCTCCTGTGGGAGGGACCCACGGCCTCACAGGGGAAGATTCTCTCCCAGAGCAGCGAAAGGAAATCTCGGTGATGAACTGACCAAACCCCCATGCCTTGTCTCCCTGTGCTGTCGGTGGGAAGAGGGAGGGGCTGGGGGGGAAAGGTGTTCCAAGAGCTTATTTCACTTCTCATTATCCTCCTCTTACTCTGTTTGTAATAAATTCACTTTGCAACTTAAGTTGAGCCTGTTTCGCCCTTGAGGTGTTTCTTCCGGTCCTTATCTCACTCACGAGGCCTTTGTTAACATTTTTCCCTTTTCCCTGCTCTGCCCAGCTGTGCCAGGGGAGGGTGATCGACCGGCTCTCATGGGTGCCTGGCATTGGGCCAGTGTCAAACCATGACAGATACACCTGAACTGGAGTTTCTCTTTTCTCTGACAGATTCTGTAAGCTTCTTGCAGGTCAAAGGACTCAAGTATTGTCACTTGAAACAAATTCTTGATGTCAGGTGGAACTCAAGCACACCACTTTCTATCATCTTCCAGTTACCGATCTCTGCACATTCCAGTGAGGCTTGGCCCATGCCAAAAGACAAAAAAACTGAAGGATTGTACAATTCTTCTAAAAGAGCTGCTTTGTGGAAAGATTTGCTTA
The DNA here is from genome assembly GCA_026261815.1 of Monarcha castaneiventris obscurior. Taxonomy (NCBI): domain Eukaryota; kingdom Metazoa; phylum Chordata; class Aves; order Passeriformes; family Monarchidae; genus Monarcha; species Monarcha castaneiventris. Next base: position 13,190,181 of record JAMPIT010000390.1, read on the forward strand.
AAATCTAAGCTACAAAATCATAACACGTATTTGCTGATGTTCTATTCAGCACGTAAATGGAGAATTCCTACAGAGTGAACTCTACAACCTTTATAGCTTCCTTAAAAAAATATAAGGGTAAAGGATTGTGATCATGTGAGCGTCTTGCACCTTTTCAGTGAGAACTGAAAACTAATTAGGCATCTCAGCAACATAGTGTCTAAGTACCTGCTGCATAAACACAGCTTTATTTGCAGCCTTCCAGAGTAAAGGTATGGCTGGACCTTAGTGAAAATGAGATGCCCACATTGAATTAAATATATAATTTTTCAGGACCTTATTTATGACTGTTCAATGAAATCAGAATGCTTTCTAACATCTAATTTTGTCCTAATTGGCTAAAGTTTTGAAATGTATACAATAGTTTTTTTCAATAAAAATGACAGCTTAAATTGGACTTTTCTTAAAATATTTGGGTTGGAATAATATTTCAACAGAATGTTTTTCACATTTTCAAATCAATGCCATTTCTCACTCAAAGTGACTCTCTGCTTAGTTTTGACAATTTTTGACATCTCTCTTTAGGCTCACAAGCTCTGCTGTTGGCAAAGTGGTGCTAAAAAGACATTTTTGCAGCTTGTGGACCTCAAATTTCCAAAAGCAATTATTTTCAAAAGGTGTGCAACCATGCTTGTGTTATTTCAGTAAACCTTTATCTTCACTGTCGCTAGTACTCCCCGTCTGTTTACTAGTCTGTTCCTGGTGGTTTAGCATGGGGCATGAAGGTCAATTCTTAGTGCAATGGGGTGGGTTTGTCATGCTAACAGCAGGCCACAATTAAATATATTAAAATGGTTTATATGTAAAACCTATTTATAGGTCAAAGCAGTGGTGTTATTGTCATTAGGTTTATATTAATTTTCAAGTAATAGCAGTTTTAGTGAGAAAAAGTCTTATTTGGTCTCTTTATCCTTTCTGCTGCCATCAGTTCAGCTGCTTTTTTTCTGTTAAGCACAACTCCAGAGCTTTCCCGTGGAATTGCTGAGTTATGAATGGCTGCATCTGGATAGGACATACAGTGCATCCTTCCCGAGTCTTCCTACAAATTCCCTAGAGATCTCACTTTTCAAAAACCAGACATTTCAACTGTGTCAAAACTGCAGATACTTAGAAGATGTAGCACTGATGGAACTGTTGAACTTCAGCCACAGTCCTGTCCAAGGGATCAGATTTCTCACCTGCATGCCTTTTTCAAAGCAGCAAAATTACTCCTTTTCTGAATATACTAGCCAGCCAAATTGATATCCATGTACTTCAGAGAATCTTCTCATTAAAATGTAGGTGCTGTTTTATGAAACATTAGTTCAAAAGGCAGTTGCAAAGCCAGAGGTTAATGTTACATCTAAGAGGTGTCACTCTCTACATATCCTATTTTATCTGCTTAGGAAAAAGAAAACTGTCACAGTTGAAATGTCACAGTGTGCACGTATGGATTCATATGAACAATTTTGCAGTTTTGTAGAAATCTGAATGAAACCATTATTGTTACAAATAGATGTTGAATTAATCTGAAAGGCAGGTGATACAGAATAGCATTTAGGTGAAACAGTTAATTACATCTCTTTTGCTTGAGAAAGTCAACAATGGCAAATTTTCTGATAGTGATTTGCAGCTGATTCTGATAAAATATCAAACTATTTTTTTAGCACATTGTTTCTGTATATCAGATTTTGAGAAAAATATATATGAATGGGTGAAAGAGCAGTTTGTTTTCTCATAAAAGATAGGCAGTAAATGACATTAATTTATTGCTTAAAAGGGGTTGGAAAGAAAGGTATTATGCCTCCATCTAGGAGAATACTGATGAGGCTCCATATGTCCACTTAGCATTACTGGGTCTAATAAAGGTTTGGACAAATACACCTTGAATGTACTTTCAGTTATAATTCCTAAAGACTTTGAATGTGAAGGTCTGTATTGTATCACAGTGGTAGTTATGTACAAAATCAGTGCTATGGATGGTGAGCTGTATTTATTTATCATGTAAAACGGATGTTGAATACACACTGTGTAATTAGCTTGTGAGGAGGACAGCAGCTGTGGGTTTAGTGAGCTCTTTTCAGGATGTGCTTTCTCAATCCATACTTCTTGTGCAGTTATTTCACAAAGGCCAAAGGGCATTTGAAGGTAGAAATCTGTATCTGTATTATTATCACCCAGAGGAGCTGGCTAGGTGGTTAGAATGATTCATTCAATTTGTCTAATATGTCTTTACAATTTTAAGTTGTTTAGATGAATTGAGCTACATTATTATATGAAGTCCTTTCAGGAACAAGGTTTAAAAAATAGACATTGCTGAGATGCTGGAGCAGTTTTCAGACAGGTAGTCCTTTTCCCAGATGTGAACTGAGTTAAATGTTACACTTCTTTCTATTTATACAGCGTTTGCCCTTCTCTGTTGCAGCTTTCTGTTCTCTGCTTCATTGGGGTATGGAAAGATGATGAACTGAAAGAAGTGGGGCTAGCTTCTTTTAGTGCTGCACTACTGAGCTGTGTTTGCTCTTTCCTGCAGGTTTGTGGTATCTAATGTGGCAGCAGAGGACTTTTCAGTTTGTTGAGTTACTTCATGCTCTGCCCACAGTGTGCTAACCTTTATCTGGTAAAACTAAACAACAAGGCAGGCCAGAACTTGTATCAAGTCACAACAGTAGCAGGCATTGATAACTATCAGCATATATGGATAGGTAGCTAAATCACATGCCTGTAGTCACAGGGATACTGATAGCTTCTCAGTCCAGGTACTGCTTTTGTTGGGAAAACTCAGTACTCCCCTCTGGCATCAGACAGATACCTGTGTGAGGTCCAAGGACATGGTACCAAAACTGAAGGCAAAATACATCTGGGTTGACCCTTGACACATCTGGCTTGCCTACCACGGGCTACAGCCTGAGGAATAACCTGAAGTGCTGTTTGCTGGGACAGCGCCAACCTTCCAGAACTGAGCAGGACAGAATGTTGAAGAGAAGATCATGGTAGACGCAGGCCTTTTAACAACTGGACAAACACTCCAGCAGAAAAAGACTTACTAAGAAATTGCAGATCTTACATCAACATGTTCCATCTACAGAGATTGCTTCTGTACCCCCTCTGTGGGACACACAGTGGTGATCTATTGGAGGACCAAAGAGAAATGGATCTTATGCCAAGGGAGGCATATGCTCAGTTCTGGAATAGCACAATCTCTGTGACTGTCTGCAGCAGTAAGGACTCTCAGAGTGCTGAGCATGCAGCTGAACACTGTTTAAAAACCTCCTGTGCTACCTGCCTTCCTGAAGATAGGAACTCATACAGATAGTGCATTAATGTTCATCACAGAATGGTGCTGGGCTTGACCCAGCCTGGTGCTGAGCAAAGTCAAAATTCTTGCCTAGCATCTGGAGGGAATGATGATTACTGTCATCAGGAAATAAGGAAGTCTCCTTTTGCTGGCAGGTGCTGTCAAAAACATTGATTAGTCCAGGGGAGTTAAAAGGAGATAGAGTTCCTAGATATTTCAAGTAGGAACTTTTCATTTAGTCCTGGCATATTCTGCCCTTTTTCTCACTTCAGTTGTATAATATACTTAGGTGGAATCAATTGCAAGTATGCCACAATGCCTACATAACCCTACATGCATAAAGCTTAACTGTAGCTCTGTAGTTTTCTCTTTACAAGCAACATGGGCTTTCAGACTGTGAACTGAGAGAGGATGTGAAAGGGCACGAAAATGCACATCATGGGGAACCATGCTACCTGGGCAGCTAGGTGGAATGAAGATAACCATAAGCCTTACTCAGAGATAAGCCAGTAGCTACACTGATACCACAGGATTATTCTTAGCAGATGCACAGACACATGATGCTCCCAAACCAAGGAGATTTCACTATCTGTGCCTCATGTCTTGTAACAGACCCCTTTTACATCATTCCAGAAAAAACACTGGAATGAAATACAGAAACTAAATATAAGTATTCTTGGAAGAAATGAGCTGGAACAGGGTTTTCCCCTTTCTTTGCTCTTCACTTTCTCAGGAGTTGTGTTTCATCGAAGAAAACTGGTGGAGACCATATTTTCTACCCCAGCTGTGCCATCTCTTATTTGGCCAGCACTCAGACCAAGGCACTGCCATGCCCAGTCCTTCTGCCCTGAGAGAGTTGGTTGTAAGGACCTGGGGCTGGTATTCAACCACATGGGAAAATCCCTGTCCCTTACCCAGTTACCCATCACGTTCTTCCCATCCCCAAGTATGGTCTGCCGTACCAAGAGGTTACCTGAACAATCTCTAGCTAAGGAAAAATGATTGCTAGTTGTGAATCAACTCCCACATCTCCTTACCCAAGAGTGAGTAGTCCTCAGACCTAACCAGCTGATACAAGACAGGCAGACTACTCAGCATGTATGGTGACTGTGGGCTCAGTGTCAGACCTGCTTGCTTTAGGCAAAGTGGTCATGGAAGCCCAGTTGTGGGTTGGCCCTGGCTGGATGCCAGATGCCCACCAAAACTGCTCTGTCACTCCCCTCCTCAGCTGGAGACAAAATACAATGAAAAGCTCCTAGCTGAGATAAGGACAGGGAGGGATCACTCACTGATTACTGTCATGGGCAAAACAGACCCAGCTTGGGGAAATTAGTTGAATTTATTACCAATCAAAATCAGAGCAGGAGAGTAAGCAGTAAAACAAATCATAAAAACAACTTCCCCCCACTTCTCCCTTCTTCCCAGGCCTCATTTTATCACTGATTCTCTACTTCCTTCCCACCAGTAGTGCCAGGAAATGAGGAGAGGGGGTTATGGTCAGTTCATCACATGTTGCTTCTACTGCTGCTCAGGGTAAGGAGTCCTTCCCTGGTGTGGGATCCTCCCAACAGGAGACAGTCCTCCATGAACTTCTCCACTCTCAGTCCTTCCTTTGGGCTGCAGTTCTTCATAAACTGCTCCAGCATAGGTCACTTTCCACAGGAGCAAGCTGCTCCACCATGGGTCCCACGGTCACAAGTCCTGTTAGCATACCTGCTCTCCACAGGGCCACAGATCCTGCACAGAATGGGCTTTCCATGGGATCACAGCTGTCTTTTGGGCATCTGCCTGCTCCTGCCTTCTCCATGGGCCGAAGGTGGATCTCTGTTCCAACATGGTCCGCCATGGGCTGCAGGGGCACAGCTGCTTCGCAGCTCCAGGGAAATCTCAGCTCTGGTGCCTGGAGCACCTCCTTCCCCTCCTTCTTCACTTACCTTGGTGTCTGCAGGGCTGTTTCTGTCTTCTCTGTCTTCAATTACTTCCGTGCAATAACTGTTTTCTTCTTTAATACGGTATCACAGAGGTGTTACTACCCTTGCTGATGGGCTCAGCCTTGGTCAGCGGTGGGTCCATCTTGGAGCTGGCTGTCACTGGCTCTGCTGGACACGGAGGGAGCTTCCAGCAGCTTCTCACAGAACCCACCCCTGCAGCCCTCCACTACCAGAGCCTTGCCACACAAACCCAATACAAGCCAACATACAGAATTGCAAAATCAGTAGCAAAGATTTTAAGTCTGTCAAATTAGGACAAAAAGTTGCCACTTCTGATGGGTTACAAGCAAAGGAAACACCCGACTTAAAAGGGAAGACAAGGCAGCAAAGGTCTTGGAGCTAGCCTCCTCTCACACCAAACTAACATTAATGCTAAACATAGAAAGATGTATTGGGAACACAAATCTTCACTGCTTTACTGTCCTAGGAAAGGGGAGCAATCAGCTTTGGTTTTTTTTTTGTTTTTTTTTTTTTAATACTTCCCCCACATCCCCTCAGATTTGCAGTGCATTCTTGGGTAAGGGCACTGCTTTCCCTAGAGCCCTCTGCTTTTACTGTTGTCCACGCCAGCACACAGTGAGCATGATGTAAGTGTTTTGGTCCTGGCTGATAGAGCTGTTTTGGCAGCCACTGAACTGGAGATGGGCTCTAAGCAATGCTTGCTCCACATCTAGTTACAAAAGTGCACTGTATTTGATAAAGCCTATCAGTATGCCCCTCTCTTCAAAGAGAAGGTGAAAAGAATCCATCCCTTCTTCTAAGGAGATTGTGAACAGGCAGCATAATGACCTCCATTTATTACTGGGCTTCTCAGCACTGAATCTCAGGGGATACAATTCAGATTTGTATGATTCTCACATTGCTCATAGGGATGAAATCCAATCCACAAATGAGATGGATGGAGTATTATCCTGCACTGAACATTAAAGGCTACCCTCCTCATGAAACAGGGCACTTAGTGAATAAAGAACACTTGTGTGAGACACACAATTCTTAAATATCAAACTTTTTTTTTAATGGCAAGTGTAACTCCACCTTCACCTTTGAATAATGCTTTTCCTTCAGGGAAAGTCTTTTTAGACATGAAAAGAGTTACATACTGCATTTTATAAACTTTTAAAAAGAAGTAAATGTAAAAGAATTCTAGAACTTTAGCATTTGATTTCTTGTGCATTGGATTCATTATTGCACATAGAATATTTTGATGGAAATTATGCAAATGAATAATTTTCTTGGCCTGGTTTAGAATGTACAATTGAACCCTCAGGTTCTGGGCATGTCTCCATCATTTGCTATCTGACTGTTTCCTGCCCAATTTCCAAGATACCATAGCCATATATACATATATACATGAGCTCCATCAGTTCTTTGACATAATGAAATTACATCATTACTCATTTTTCAAGTTAAACCATCATATTTGCCTCTCAGTTTGGCTGATGTGTACTTCTGATTAAACAGCAGTTTTCACTTCTTTGCTTTGCTAATCAGCACTTAGCATCTATTACTTCAAAAAGCTATTTGAAACAAATACTTTAGCATTTTGTTCCTGAATGTCATCAGACTGCGAACTGAGTCTCTAGCCTTTTGGAAGCCAGCTTGTCCACCCCATGGCAACTGCCACCCTCTGTTTTCTGCCTGTCACAAAAAAGTGCTGTGGTAGGCCTGGAAGACTAGACTTGTGACAGTGACAGGAGAAAAAGTAAGAGTGTTGGAAGGACACTACTTGTCAGCCTGTATGTCAGCCCTCTTTTTCACTTTCAGTGAAACGCCTGTGCCTTCTGCTGGATCCTCTGCCAGGATTCAGACTCAGGTCTACCTGTGGAGCTCTTCACATTTCTGCAAGTATCCTGCCATGTCTTGGACACCCTAGAGCTCCACAAGAGAGGAAATATTTCTACCCACAAGAAAGAGAGTACTTAGGTGGAAGTGTCTGCTTGTAAGATGCCCAGTAAAGGGCTTCATAGGGATGACAGCTTTCATCACTCTGGCAGTGAGCAAAGATGTTTCTTGGGCAAATACTGACATGGTTTTTTAATTTTTAGCTTTTTAAAAGCTTTATTTGTCTCTTCATTAATGTCAAATGAGGAAAAATAGAAAGGCTAAGCAAAGTTAATTGCAGTTATTCCCCACCCCCATTACTGCCACTTTATGAAGGAATAATCTAATTTGTATTTTCCAGGGGAAGTACCTCAGTCAAAGGCAGTGGATCAGAGTCAGGCTTCTGTAGCCATGGACTGCTCTCTTAATAGAAATGGAAAGGCCTGGTGCCATTAAGGATGCTTATGTGGGAGTTTATTTCAGCGGGTTTTGCAGCTGCCAGTGATGATAAATTAAAATATTTACCAGAAAACAGCAGGAGAAACAGGAAAAGTACATGCTGAGGAGCAATGTGAGGAAGTCTCCTGAGAACCACTAGATTCTGGAGATAAGCAGTCCTTTTGGATTCCCGTGAAGATCTGAGGCAGGGCTGTATGTGCACCCGGTGAAAGAAGGGAAAACCAAAGGGGCTTTCCAAACACCTACCTAAAACCTGTACAATCCATTGCTGTAAATGGCCGGGACTGGTCTCCCAGCTTCAGCCCAGCACCAACGAGTGTGTGCAGGTGTGGGTGGGTGTGTTTTCTACAATTACTTAAATCTGCAATACTAGTTTGGGTCTCTCTGTCCCAGCACTGCCTGTCCTCCAGAGGAGCGTACTGTGAATTCTTTCTTTAAGCCTATTAGTAGGTGTAGAAATAAATTAAAGCATTCCTAAAGGCTACTTCTGTATATGAAATGGAACTGTTCCCTTGAGTAAAATCAAAAGCTGAGTCAGCCTAGAGAAAACAAATGTTACAAAAATCTAAACCTGTGGGGAAAAGCCAAACTGGCAATTATTTCTTAATGTGTTAGGAAGACAGGTATTAGAAGTGGGTGAACTTGCTTGCATTTTATTTATTTTAAATATGAAACAGAATTTAGTTCTACCAAGTTTTATATTTTCATGCATGTCTTTTGTTCCTTTGAAAGTGTTTTTAAAAATGCTTAGCCAAAATAAATTTGGGTCAAATTCACTTGAAAAATTAATTTGAATAACTTTAAAATTCAAATAATTCCATTTAAAAAATCCCAAGCTTCTATGAATATGGAAGCCAGAATAACCTTGAAATTCACTGCTATTATGTAACAAGCATATTGTACCACACGCTTTCTTCATAAATCTGTCTTTTGCTAAAAGGAAAAAGAGGTCATCTGAAAAATTTTGTCCAATAACGTGTATGTGTCTGTGTTGGGTATGACTGTTTCTTCAAGCTGCATAGGAAATGTGGTATCTCCACATATTACAGCATTTAAAAAATCCCATCTGCGAAACAGACATGGCTGGGAGAAAGGCAGACCTCCCAGCAGGCAGGAGAAGGCATGGGAGCAGCATGTGTAGGGGAAGCACACACTGACCAGCGCTGCAGGCATTGTTTCCCTGGGTGCCAGAAATCCCCATTCTGCCCTCAGCTAATGCCAGAAGGCAACACGCAGCGACAGAAGGGAGGCTCATCATTAACTCTGTCTTTCCTGGATGTACGAAAGCAAATACCCATGTGGTGCTTGTGGCTATAGGAGATGCATAGTCTTCCTGAAACTTCACGAGCTCTGGGATGGAGCAGCTCCACTGTTCACTGAAGACTTAGTAGAAGAGGTTGCTGCAAGATTGGATCTTCTGTAGGCTGGGCAACTGAGAGCAGCTTGAGACCTCTCAGCTAGCTACAGTGTGATAAAACTTTTATCCTCTTTTAAGCACAGTGAACTGGCTCATGATTAACTAAAGTGTGGGCTCACACTCCCAGCCGTCACAGTGCTGCTGGGGATTTGTGCATTGCCCTAGTAAGGCAGATTAGTGGCTGAAGCAATTGGTCTCTTCACCTGTGATCAGACTTCAGAGGGTGGAAAGCTGCAGAGAACTCCCCTCTTTACATCAGTCCCATTTTCCCTCATGCTGGCAAACATGCTTGTTGGCATATATGAAGTTAGTGGTTATGTGTGAAAGCACATGTCCAGGGCCTATCTCACACCCACAGCTGAGTGCTATCTGCAGTCCCACCATGATGAGCCTGTTAGTGAAGGCCACATGAAAGATTCATCCTCAGGACATCTGCCTGTGCACTGCTTGCCAAAAACTGGATATAACTCTGCTGCTGGTGCTCTCCATACCTTATAGTGTTTATCACAAAACCAGGTTGTTTGAGCAGGATGTAGGGTATGGAGTCAGAGTTAGTCCCTTTTATGCACTCTAAATGTGCTGAGCCATCCCACAGCACCTGATCACAGGCAGATTTTTCAGTATTCAAAAATTTTCTCATGTCCCAATTTATCACTGTGACCTAAATGAAATTAAAAAGGAAACATCCTCATCTATTCCACAGAAACTCCTCTAGAAAAAGAGTTACATAAATTTAGGGGACTGGGATGTCCAAAGTCCCCATTGATTTTTTTTGTCTGACCTTTTGATGTTGGCCTCATCGGTGTATTTAAAACAACTGAGAAACTGAGGCTGCAAGCCAATCTCAATAGCCCACATGGAGAAGGGAAAATGGCTCTAATCTTTTGATGTACCGGATGTTGCTACAGAGCTGTTCTGTTTTCAGCATTTTGGACTGGCTCAGGGAGTAATTTCATTAGGTGCTGTCAGTGTTTCAGGACCTAAATACATGAGCCCTTAAACTCAGGAGCTGACCTTTGTGGAAGGGAAAAACAAAACCAAGAGAAAAAAAGAGAAAGTAGTAATAGTAATAATAATAATAAATTAATAATTATATAATTAAAACAATTGTTGTTGCTGTTGCTGCTGCTTTGTTGTTATTACTGTTATTGTAATTGTTATTATTTTAACGTGTTAATTTTCAAGATAAAATTTTGGACATGTGGAGAGGGGGATTGTTTTGTTTCGGTTTTTGCTAAAGAGGGACTTATTGTTAAGGCAAATACAGAATCTGCAATACATCAGTAAAACTGATGTTTATCACTTAAGCCAGGACTAGCAAATCCTGGTCTTTCTTTATATCCCTTTTAAATGCAAGCCAGTGTTTATTGATTCCTGTGTGCTTATATATGTACTTTTTCTTTTTTGCACCTTAAAGTCAGAGTTATTTGTCCTTCTAAGCTAGACCTTCCTTCAGGGAATTACAAATTTTCCATTAGGAGAAAAGCCCTGCAAGGAAAACTTCGCAGGAAGAATGCCTTCTCACCCTGGTGGCAGTATGTAGAAGAGGCAAATGACCTGAAGCTGTGGGGCAGGAGGGAACCGTGATTAAAATAGTTCCCTGCCCACTCACCTCCCCCTTCCCAGTTAGATCATCCAGAGCAGAGGAGATCAAGAGCATCCATGGGAAGGGAGGAGGAAAAGTCTGTGTCACTGAAATCCTAGCTGCGCCCCCTCCGTCTCCTCCTGAGGACTTACAGCCTTCCTATTTCATGTTAAAGGCTGATTGCAAAGAGTTAAACTGTTTCCATATGTCCAGTTGCAGAGTTTGTAGCCTTTGGCAGCCCCTGCTGCATCCAGCTGCAGCTGCTACCTGTGTGTTCCCCGGGCGCCTGCGGGTGCACGCGTGTGCGGCGCCCAGATCCGCGTGTGCGCACACATGTGCTCCGACCTCGGGGCCAGGCCCCCACCGTGACGCCGAACCCGTCTGTCCTTCCTGGGCAAGATACTAATTCAGAATAGTATCCTGTTCCCCCTCCTTCCTACACTCAGAGCTGACCATGGACCATGTCAAACAATATACAACTGAGAAGAATGCAAATAAACTTAAGTCTGTGCAGCCCAGCAATGCAGCAAGCCGCCCACTTGCGAGATACTAAACTGGTGTACACATGATACACAAAGAACGCTGGCTGGTTTCACCAATCCCTTCAGACAAAAAGAAAAAAAAAAAAAAGAAGAAAAGACCTGATCCTTGTCTTTATATCAGTGAGGTTGGAGTTCTTGCTAATAAAGGAGCTTTTCCCATGATGCAGTGTGATAAGGATTGGCCTACATGTAGCCCAGCAAGCCACTGCTGATGTTTTCTTGATTAGGTGTCTTATCTTCCATTGAGCTGCATCTGATGAAGGTTGCTGACAGCGTAATGGCAGGGAAAGCATCGGACAGCTCCATAAAATGGCAGCTTTGCTATGACATGTCAGCCAGGACCTGGTGGATGGTAAGTTGGTGTGATAACTTTTTTTCCTCTCCCTGGACGTTTTTTTTTCTTTTCTGAACTCCTCCTTCACTGTTGCAATGCACGTGCCGCAAAGTTCAGAGCGCGCAGTTTCCAGCTCCAGCTCAGTGATTCTTCAGAGCTCTAACATCACAGTGAGATACATAGGGTTCTGCTGCTGTAGGTGCATGGGCCTTCTTATTAAAACAGCATCAAGTGCAGCACAGGATTTTTCTTTTTCTTTGTCCATTTTACTTCTTCTCCTCAGGTCTCTCTCCTCTTTTTTTCCTTTTCTTTTTTTTTAATTCCCCCCCCCCCCCCCGCCCCTTGCACCCCGTGAAATGCAAATTTTTCAGTGTTTTCCAAGCTAGTTGGTGTGAGAATGTGGAGGTGGAAGCAGTCACGGAAAAAAAGAAAGCAGCCTTGTCATCATGCTCTTGGCTAATTGTTCTTGAGTTGGTCTTAAAAATAGAGCAATCTGCCTCTTTATTCTGTTTCCTCTGAATAATTATTTAGAAAGTGTATTGTATCATGTTGTGAGCAGCCTCCTAATCACTATGCAATTGTCCCCCACGCTTCTCTTTAATTTGGAGTCCTCCTCCCTACCAATGAATGCAGTAACTGGAGCAACTACTGATTAATATGCCGCTTGTCATAATTAAATTTAGTTAATGAGGATATGCATATTCAGTCCATTTTTTCTTTGTTTGGATGAGCATGGCTTTTTTGTTCATATTTATACAGCTGCAAACGAAAGCAGAGAGCTGGAAAAAAAGCAAACCTTACAGAGCTCAGGGAAGGGTGGACCCTGAGAGACAACTTTTTTTAATGTTACCAGGCAAAGGAGCCCAAAACTTTACTTAATCAAAACAGTGGGGCCAGGAGAAAGTATTTTGGGAATGAAAAGCTTTTCTCCTCAGCAGAGCTACACGAAATTTTCTCCATATACTGGTTTTTTCACGTGTGGACAATGGTCTCTTGTATGCAATAGCCATGCTATGAAAGGGACATTTGGCTGGCTTGCATTCCATTATGAATATTAATTTCATTCTTGGGTTGCTTTGTCTGGTGCCGTATTTTTATCCTTTTCATTCCTTCATTGATTGCCTTTGCTTGTTTGTCTGGATAATTGTTATGCTTACTGCATGCGCTGCATTTTTACAATTAGTACAGTGCTGAGACAATAGGCACTTTATTCTTGGGCAGTGGGTCTGGGGAGCACCAGTGGAGAGCACATCCCAGTGCCTGGACAGAAGGCAGGTTGCTGATTATAACTGCCTTCCTACACTGCTCTGCAAGGACTTCGTTATCTTTCCAAAGGTGGATGTTGATATGTGCCTTCAGTGAGGGCATCAAACCTGAAGGGAGTATTTAATTTATATTATGTTTATTACTTGTGATTGTTTCTGTACTTTCTCAATACAGGGAAGAAGAGTTTTTCTGTCTTTGCTACTTGTTGAACTGCTGGGGTAACTTTAAAAAGAACAGTAGAATGCAGATTATAAAAAGCTGTTTTGTTAACCTACTATTTTGCTGGGGGTTATACTGTTTAGTATCATGTTTAGATTCATGCTTAGATCTTTAATCAGACTTTCTTCTTGTAAGTTTGTACAATATTGAGAAGAGCTGTTAGAGTAGCTGACAGAAGTTTAGAAACAGACACTATGAGATGTTTGCATAGCGTATTTCCTTAATATTGCATGTACAAAGGATTGCTTTTATTAAGGGGCACATCTTAAGTTTAATATAGTGTTCACTAAGGATAGCTTTCAGTGAGATGGCATTGCTTGCAAAGGGAAAAGAAAATCAATACTTTCACTGCAGTATTTTATCCTGAACGGTAATCTGTAAAATACATGTAAAATAAATGTTCATTGTCATGAACACGTCATGTGTATTTCATGCACACTTTGGAAAGGGAGTTTAAGCATGCTTGACTGTTAAGTATGGGTAAAAATCCAATGATATTTTAGCTCTGTATTCTATTTTGCATCATATTTCTAACTCATAAATTCTAAGGCAAACCCATGTACGATACGAATTGTTTTCTCTCAGGAAAGAAAAAACCTTATGCTTCAATGCCACAGTGTGCAAAATATTGTCACAAAGTTTATTTTATAATTATTTACAGTAAATTCCTATCCAAAATATGCAGTGTAAGTAAAACATTAAGACTTCTGAGTGAAAAAATAAAAGGAAGACAGCCTTCTCCATCTTTCTGCTTCTGCTTTTCTTGAATGATTGTAAACACAGAATTGTAAATGCCTTGTGGGGAGCAGGAAATATTGTGTAAGACGGTTCCTCATAATTATAAAGAAGTTAATTAACAAATGCTATTATGATAGGCATCATTATAAACTTGGTGGGTTTTTATTATACATAAGCTGTCTATAACTGTTTTGCAGCATGTAAATATTAGTGTCAAAATTCATTTGAATAAACCTAAAATACTGGCTTTTGATATTTTTAAAGCACTTACATTAAAATATTCTAATCAAGAAAGACAACATTCTTTCTCCTTAAGTGGAATGACTGTTAAGTTTTTAGACTGCTTATTGTTTCCTATCTTGCTGTTTATTTCCTTCACGTTCTTCTATTTGGCTATAATAACAACGTGATTTATCAGGGAAAAACCAAACAATTATAAATTACACACTCTCTATCTGTGTTCTCCTGAACATAGACATATTCACTAAAACGCAGTTGGGCAAAAGTTTTACTGAGATGCAATAAACAACCAAATGCAAGCAAAAGTAAACTTTTAATATATTAAGTAATTGAATATATAGAGAACTGTTAACTGATTATCTCTTTCTTTTGGATAGTGTAAATATGACCCTCTCAGTTGTGCATCATGTTATTTTTGCATTAAGTTTTCTGTTGAAGGAAAGAACAGGAAGTGAAAAGACAGAACCTATTTATCAAGTACTGTTCAGTACAGATGGGAAATAATCTAGAAAATTTTTTTGGTGTAAAATCTCCATTTACAAAAGCAGAAGGAATGCTGATGAGGGTGATTGAGAGAGTGATGCCCATAGAAGCACTAGATATTTTTTCATTGTCCCTTCATTAATGACAAATGGCTAGTTTGGGATTACAGTCATAATTATGTATGTGATTAACTTCACAAATTTAATAATTCATCACTTTACAGGTCTCAAAATTAAAATCTAAGTAGCTATTTACAAAACTTTGTTGTATTGCTAATAGGCTGTTGGGTTTTTCTTGTGAGAAAAGATTCCAAATATTTACACCTAAGACACCTATTGAAAGCTATCTGTGCCTAAGTCTGAATTGATGTCTCTGGTTTTCAGATCATTTCAATGCAATTCTATAGAGGGGAAAATACATATTCTAAAGAAAATCTCTTCTTCCTAATCTCAAAATCCTATTTTTGTACACACATTTACATGCATCTGCAGCAGAGATAGAAGTGTCTATTCAAACTCTTGGGAAAAAAGTATTGAAATCATGGGTTTTATTAAGCACCATTCAGAGACAATGAAAAACTTCTGACCTTTCATGAGTACTGCACATTTTGTTATGCTTAATGGCTTGATCTGATGATCAAAAACATCATAACAAAATCTTGGAATAGAAAGTCTGTCAGTACAAACTTTATCACATCGTATTAAGGCTGTATTAATAGGGCATATAATCTGAAGTGGAGGTTAAAATAGTAACAATTTAAATGCTGTATTTCAGCATTAAAAAGAATTATTCCAAGCCTAAATTTGTTAGTAAATCCAGGTTTTAATGTACTTTTTGGTTTAACACAAATGTTAATCACATTCCAGGGGAGTTGCAGTATGTCAATATTTTGCAGCAGCACATCTGTGCAGTTTTCTAATTTGGATTAAAATGATATTCACAACACAACAACTCCCATCAGTTGTTCAGATGTACAGCTTGTTAATGAATCCTTTGTTCTCAATAATGACTTTTAATTAAATGATTTAGAAACAAATGTCAGTATAACTGTGGGCATATTGAACATGCTGTGCTTATTCATGGACCTAGAACATCATATCTTAATTCTGTAAATTTCAGGGGGATGAGTGGGTAAAAGGATATAAGGTTATATCCATAAGCTGTTGTTCAGTTTTCCTTCCACGAAAGTGCCAGCAGTGTACATAACATACTGCAAGATCCTTTACTGACTATGTAATGCTTATTCTGAGCATTACAGTGAGCCACAAGATATCTTTTTGAAGATATGTTTGTTAGGCTTATGAGACACTATAAGTATGTAGTTTTTAATTCTTGTTCAGAAACGTTGCATTTTTGTCTATAAAAAATATTTGGCTCAGGAACTGTATAATTGGACAACTCAGAATAAGTTTGTTTAAAATCAGAAAGGTCTGTATGGAGAACTGTAAATACTGAATGCATGTTCATTTCTAATGTTTAATGGTTTTTATTATGGAATGGAGGGATAATCTTCCTTCATCAAGCAAATACTAAGAGTATGCACTAATGTAGAATTAAGGTGGTGTTGACCATTTTTAATACTCCTTCATTGCTGATTTAAAAAAATGTGTCCTTTTAACCAAGAAAAATACATTTTTGCTTGTTGACAAGCACACATTTCTTTAACTCCTCTCTATCTTTAGACATATGCTATCTGTGTCTTTCCAGTTAGATTTGCTCCTGTGCGGTTTTTAGCAGTTGCAGCACCTCTCAGCAAAGTAGCTTTTTCTGCTTGTGCTTCATACTTGTATCCAGGAGGCACTCTACTCTGGGAGTCTGATAGTGCCTCCGTTTGTCTGCTCACTCTGGCAATGTTAATAGTTTCCTTACGGTGAAAACTGTACACCAGCAGTACTGTGAACATTAGTTTGTGTGAAGGTGTGCTTGTGACTGTGTATCTAAATGTGTGTACACTGTGTTGGCTTAAGGCATGATCCAAAGCTCACTGAAATCGGGAGAAGCAACTATGTAATTATAAAGCATCTCTCTACAGCATGTAAAATGCAGTTGTAGTTTTGATAATGTAATTGTTATTTACACAACTGTAGTATTCAATATGTAATTAACGATGTTTTGTCTTCCTGTTCAATTATAGTTTTCCTTTGTAACTTCTCTGAACACATATTATGACTGAGGAAATGTATGTTCCAAGTAGGCTATGGCACCTTGCTGTACCTGAATCTTCTGTAGGACCTACAGAAATTCTGTGCAACTCATAATAAAGTTGCTTTTTCTTTTCAGAAGTTATCACTTGATTCTTTCACTTTCTTTCCCCCCCCCAGCCCCGCACCCCCGATACTTGATTTCTCTGCTCCTTTTTTTTAACTTACTATGTGAAAAAAATTCCAGGTGGAATTTATGGTCTCCTATGTTACTTGATGATGATTGAATCAAAATCATGAAGAAATAAAGCTGATTGTTTTACACTCTGATACTAATAGAGTGAAAATTCTGTCAAAACAGGAAACACATTTACTCTTTAAGATATATTTTCAGGATCCTAGTGTAAGACAATAAAATTACAATCTTGAATGAAGCAAAATCAGGACAGAAATGGAAGAGCTAAATTAAAGACAGGTGAAGCATTCTGCAATTTATTTTTGCAATTTAATTTAGAAACAGAATTTGCTCATAGAAAAAAACTGAGTAGGTCATTCCTTTAGTAATTGATAAAAAGAGATGGCCAGGTGTTAGCTACAACTGGCACTCAGATTACAGCATCAAGGCAGAGATAGTTTGAAGAATAAAGACCTTCACTGAGAAAAATTAAATCAGTTCTTTAAAATCTGTAAGCCAGATAGGGTTAGAAAGTAGATTTATGACTGCTTTGTGTGTCTTTATGTGTCTTTATGACTGCTACTAGCAACTTTAACACTATGTGCTATTATACAGTGATGCAATTAACTGTCTTAAAAGTTTTACTACGGCTGTTCAGAATTCAGAACAAACCCACACAAACAATACTTTAACAGATCCCGTGCCTTGTAATGTCATCTAAATGTTCCTCTGAATGTTCAGTGTAATCTAGAAATTATTTTGTCATTGCAGTAGCATACAGTGATAGGTCTATGTTGTTAAACAAAGGTTCAGTGTCAAATATCACATCTCAGATTGTCATTGTGGAAGGTCAGTTTCTCAAATATATTCAGCGCTGATGGGGAGATTTTCTGTGTAGCATTATTTTAAATGATAACTCACTTCTTAGGGAATATCGAATAATACTACCTTCCAGTGGAAGTGAACTTAGTTCTTTGTAACTCAAGGAAAGATTGTGCTTAGGTAGGTTAGACTAGATGTAAATTTTCCCTGTGCTCAAGATGAGACAGAAAGGTTTTCATTTTTTCCATATGATGAACACTTTTTATTTATTCCATGTAATAAATTTGAACCAATAAAGTTATGTGATCTTTCCTTTAGGGCAAACAGTCTGTAAAATAAAGCTGTTACCAAAACCTATTATCTTGAGAGTCATGGATGAAATACAGGAGCTAAGTTTCCCTTAAAAACAAATAGAGAATCAAACTGAATTCTTTAATACTGTGTCTTTAAACTGAACCAGTTAAATACTTAAAATGTTTCATCTTCCTATTGTGGCACTGCCAAGTTGTCCCATTTAACCAGTCATATTCCATTTGCTCTGGCACACTCGTGTTTGTTTGCTCTAACTACCTTTCTCACGTTTTGAGAAACTCTGTTTTTATAACACCTTTTAAAATCACCTGCTAAAGGGTATTGAACAAGACTCTGTCATCAGAAAAAAGTGACTGTGCTCGTTCCATGCATTAAGGCTTCATTGTGCTACTTGACAGTAAAAGTTCGTATAGTTTCAGAAACCACTGAGATTTGTTGTGCCACCCTGGAAGTCTGATGGGGATTTTATCTCTCAGAACATCTCTGCAGACACATTGATGTTTCTTAAGGAGAGTTTACTGCCTCAGCATCCCAGCCACAGCACTGTTCCTGCATGAGTGTAAATCAAGGCTTTCTCAGTGAAATCCTTGAGGATGCTGGGGGAAATGGTAGTTGGTTGCCTGCTGCCCACAGTATTGCTGTGGTGCGTTCTTACATCAGCCATTGCTTTCCCAGAACAGTCATCTCCCAGGCTGGAGCAGCAATATAGAGCCTGTCATGCTAAGAAAGGAGAATACAGTCCACATAAGTCTGTATAAATATGTTGTCAGGTTCTTAGCCTGCCAATCAAATTTATTTTTGAGTGCTCTTTCACTGACCCAGAATTAGGAGAAGGTATTAAACACATCTGACCCAAAGGCTGCCATTTATTCACCCAAAAACCATGGCAGAGGCACCAGCAGCAGCACTGGCTTTCACTTGATACGAGGGCTTGAATCTCAGTCCTACAAGGGTATAATGTAGTCCTAAAGCCCAAGAGTTTCCTATCCTTGGTGCTGATAATTAGCAAGTTGGAGAGCCACGTTAGGACTCTTGGGCCAGAATCTGAACTCAGTTAGCCATTTTCTTAATTTATTATTGAAGTCTTCAGTCGCGATTTCAGTTCATTCCCACCAACATGCTTTTCAATTTAATCCCATTAATGATGTGTCTTGCTCCAACTTCATGCTGTGATTTGTCATAAAAATCTATTATTTTCATTGAAATCAGTTATGAACCTGGAAATTATTCCAGAGGGGAAGACATTATGAGTTTCTTTTAAGCCTGAGACTACCTTAGATGAGGAGTATTTGTCAGTGAGAGAAGGGAGAAGTTTTTTTATTATTTTTCAGGTAAAATTACACTGTGTAATGTTAATACTGCTGCCCAAATAACTGGTGTAAAATCTGACTTCAATGTGAATGTGTTAACAGTAATGACAGATAAGTTCTGAATAACTAAAAAGTCGTACCCAAAGTTAATGTAGTACAGTGATCTTCAGACCACTTCATCCAGATGTGTTTTTCCATAGTGCTACTAGAATTATCTCAAATATCTCACTGAAAAGTGATAGGGGAGAATATAACTGTTAGTGTTCTTTCACAAATCAATAAGCAAACCAATGTATCATTAGCTGACAGAATGTCTACACTGAGTAGCATATTAATTATTCAAGTGTTCAGTCCATCTAATTGCCTTATCAATGCCTTTTACCACAGCAGAAATTGTAGAGGCCTTTAACTCTGAAAGAGATGTTTTTAGTTCTTGGAGTGAATTATTTTTTTTACATGCTATACTCCCTGGTATTTTTGATACAGTGTTTGTCAGTCTCTACATCCCAAACCATACCAATGTATAATTAGAAGTTTGCTGTTATCTGATGTGAAGGTTGTCTCCTCCCTGACTAATTTTAGTGAAAATTTTAATTTTATGTACACATTGTCAACAACAAAATAATATCCATACAGAAATACGGTATGTGACAAGGATGGAGGGGAAAACACTTGAATTGGCTCTTGGGCAATTTTTCAAGTGAAAGGCCTGATTTCATCTTGCTCCAATTTAAACTGCTGCATCTAATAAGACCCAGTGAAGACAGAATTGCAGCTCATCTATTTCAGACTAGGTATCCTAAAAAATTTTTCCAAAGCATTTTAGAAGTCGCTTAGATTTTTCCGTAAGTTCTCAAACAAGTTTTATAACACTATGGTCTTAATAACATTTGTTGTAGAGTTTATATGCAGATAGTTTTAGATTTTTTTCCTTTTGACAACATACAACACCAGATTTAGAATGGTATTTTTCTGCAGTAGTTTGCAATAAAAAACTTGAAAAAGTACAGAATAAAATCTGAAATGTGCATTTTTGACTATAAATAGAAAAGATAATTGTCAGTTTAATTTACTTTTTTACTTCACATGTTGTTGCTAAACTTAATTAAAACTGCCTAAATAGACCGTTTGGAAGAATTGAAAAGAAGGTTGTGTTCTGGAGGATATTCAGGTGAGGTTTCTTAGTAAATTCCACAACAGTAGCCGTGCCCTTTGGTACACATTTTTATACATCTGATGCTCTGTATAGGCTAAGAGTGAGCTGTAATATTAAAACAGGTTTTGACACGAGGAAAGAAATTGTGCAGAATTATTTTGCTGCTACTTTGTGTCATCTAAGATGTGGATGGTGATTTACCCACCCGTTACTGCTCTGCATTCTACAGATTGATCCACCATTAACTTGTTACTTGTATCTTGTAATCAGGTGGTCTTGATACACAATGATGAACGTATAAGAACCTTTCTTTTCCTATCAGTGTCCTACATTTTTGCCAACAATAATGAGCTGTCACAGTGTGAGTTCTGGAGACCAGATTAGTGCATGGAAGAATGAGTAAACCTGTACACTAGAAGCATAATTGAATCAAGTGGAGCATAACAACGAGCATGTTACAGGAGTTTGACACAGAACAGGGACAAACTTGAACAGGCTGCTAAATTGTGTATGTACACAGATCTGTGCTTCGTTGTTACACTTTAAAGATTAGCAGTCTTGGTTTACCATGTTCATTTTCACCCAACTTTCCTGGCTTAGTTTCCCTGTGAGCACTGTTAGCTCAGACTGAGGCATGAGCCCGATGCTCTGTTTTCCACACATGATGCTTTTTGGCGGCACATTGTTTACATATCAGAGCAGCAGGAATTGCAGTAGCATGGTTTGGAAAACAGGCTTGAAGTGTAACAGCAAGCAGGTATGACTATAACGTACATAATCTGCTTCTATAGGAAGAGAGGCGAAGCTGGGTGACTGATGGCTTTCTGAAAAAAAAAGCTGCTCAGGTTTCTCCTGCATTCCAGGCTGGAGTAGAAGAGAGAATTCAAGGTTAGCACTGAGCCCCAGAGTGCTGATTGCTTTGTAATGGAAAAAATTCAATTACATGAAATATTAGACTCGTCTCTCTGTCTTAGCTCTCCTCAATCTATTTAGTCAGGAAAAAAAATGAAACTTCTCAACAGATGCCTGGCTGCCTGGGTACAGAGAGGAAAATCATAATTTGTCTGTAATCCCTAATGCAAACAGTTGTTCATTAAGAAACAAAACTAATGTAATCTTGATGATTTGCTTGGATTTCTACTCTATCATGGTGTTTTGTACAGCTGGCAGGCTAATGTAATTTTACTTAGGAACCCAAAGCAATCTGGTACTCAGACAACACCATGTAGATTTAGGGAAATTTGGGGCTCAGATTAGCATAATACTAACTAATCATGAATATCATTTGCATTAATTAGAGTATTGGGGAAAGATGTTTTTTAAATGGAAGAAAATTGAAAGAAAGATTAGGGGCAAGGGCTTACAAACCTAGTTTTGCTTTATGCAAGAATATAACAGATGATTTCTGCTATAATGCCTAATATTTTAATGTGTAAGTATTAATTAGAGTATCAGCAAAAGATTGTTTCTAATTAGAAGAAAACTGAAAGAGAGATTAAGGGCAGAGTTTATGAATCTGCTTTTGCTTGATGCCAGTATGCAGCAGATGATTTCTCCTATAATGCCAAAGACCTTAATCTGTAAAAGATAGGGTGACTAATACACTACACAGTAGAGATACTTCAAGGATTTTTTTTTAAATTAGGCTCATTTCAAGCTAAAAGAGAACTAGATGGTGTATGCTGACATCCATAATATTGCTAACAAACACAAACTAGTTAGGTAAGAAAAAAAAGTTTGAAGGCATATGCTGTAAGTTAAAATGTAATTGACCCTCAGTGTTTTAGCATTTGGTATAGCTGTTTTCTTAATAATTAAAGTATGCCTAGGTTATACAAGTGCTTTCTTTGAAAAAAAAAGTTCTAGACTATGTTAAAAATATACTCTAAGATGCTTTCTATTTTAAGGCTATGATCTAGATATGCAACACTTCTCTTCCCTACATCGGGGTGGTCACTCAAAGCTTTGAGAACAGATTTTATGGCTATTTTAAATACAAGATTAGGAAAACTATTACTAGGTATGCCTTTGCCTACAATTTTTATTTCAAGAATTGCCTGTATGCTTATTATTATTGTTATTATTATTATTACCATTATTTATTGCTGCAGTACAGTACTGTCATATTGCTATGGTATACAATTTCTTCAGTTGCACCAGAGTCCTTAGTTAGACAGTGCGATTTCAAAGTAATGCCTGTTTAGTCACCAAAATTAAAGCACAATAGATATTACAGTGTGTAGTAGCATATCTAGTTTGGAACAGTGCAGGGGTATTGCACAATGGGGCAGTGTTTTGTGTATTCCTCACATACATTGCCTGTTCTTATAGGACCTATAGTTATGACATCTATTTGTTTGGAGACCTAATCCAAAATTTAAATCAGTCTTGCCTCTGGCAGACTTCTGAAAATTTTTTCAGAATGTAGCCTGAATCCCTTCTCAGCAACATGAAGCCTGTTCAAGCTACATTCTGAAAACATTTTGTCAAGGCTGCTGCTTCTCAAGCTAAAATAGCATGCACTGCTGTAGGTTAATTTTGCCTTCCAAGCAGTGCCTTGTGAGAAGTTCAACAACACGCCAGCCTACTTAATCATTTTTAGATGTGTTTATGAGTGCTGCAGAGTGCTCAGACAATTCGTAGCTGGATACATTTTCATTTTGTTTTCACACAAAGCCTATCTTGATAGTGCTAGCATTTAACTTTAAATTAATCTTCTTTTGTGTGATGATCCACCAAACTAGAGAAATTGGATGATGCCTGCTAAAATCCAATACATAAATATTTTCCAAAAGCATAACTGAGCAAAGAAAGCAAAGTTATGCTTAATAATGTCAAATAGCAGTAGGGATTGTATTTGACAGTCTTCCTGTTCCTGCAGACAGCCCAAACTGGTTTTCAAAATACTATAGTGATGAGAACACATATTCAAGGAAATACCCTTTTCAACAGAAAGAAGGGTAAGAGACTGACATTTAAAGGAAGGCATGATTGAGTGCATCTCCTTAGGTCTCTGACTAAAAAGAGAAAATATAATTCTGTCATAGCATCACAACATAACGTAAAAGGCATCAAACTCTCTCTGAAAAAGAAGCAGGTTAATTCATTGTGTTGATGACTAAGCTTTTTATATTTTTCACATATTTGCAGCTTTGTAGATTTCTAATACACAGCTGTAGCTCCCAATACTTTTCCTACCCCTTTTCCCCTACAGTGTAGAACAATAAGATAACCTTCTAACACATATTATGCTACATTTTTTAAATATTGTTTAGTCTTGCTTCTTTATCCAAGGATGTCTTATTTTCTTTTACCATATATCATAGGAATAATAAATATGGGGCTAGAAACTCAGGGTGGGGGACTCCAAATGGGGAAGAACCAAAAGGGGGAATTAGTTAACTACTCTTCTAATTGGACACTATTGTTAAATATGTTAATTTTTAAAAACTTATAAAATTGTAGTAAGTCCTTTATCACATGAGCATTTTTCCATATTTGCACCTGGAGGCCTCCAGTTAAAGACCTGACTTTATATTATTTCGTATATTAATATTGTCTTGAAGATGTGTTGTTTTGTTTCTAGTTTTGAAGGCATCAGTGTGATGACCTCTTTCTCTCATACTAATATTTCCTAAACTAACTTAGGTGGAGCGTATCCCTCTGCCCAGTGTTGCAGTGTGTGGTACAGATGCACTCTGCGGCTGAAGCACCAAGAGCATGCCCTTTGGCCAAGAAATCTGGGCACTACTGCTGAATCTAAATCCATTAGTATTTCTGCTTTGTGTTGAATCCTCCTGCCAGGCAGGAAAAGTGTCATAAAATATCTTGCCTTAATTGTTAATAAATACATATGGAACAGCAATTACGAAAGCTTCCCTCCCTAATGAAAAGAAATTATATATATAAATATATTTATGTATACATAAATATATATATGTATATATATAAAGCAGCTAAGGAAGGAGAGGCATAGGAACTCCCAAGTTCCTGGAATATCCCAAAAAGTACAAGATAGGAATTTTGATTTAAGTAAAATTTAATGTCAATGTTCTGTGGATTAATCTGCAAGTAAGAAGTGCTGGACATCTTATGCCAAGCCTTACACTGAATAGAAAGGTCATTTTTTTTGAAAAAAGGAAAGCTCCAAGAGCCTTCCAAGATGGTGATTTTATCATATCTAAAACCCTATATTTTATATATTATAACCCTATCTTTGGTTTTATCTGAGCTGAGTAGGTAGGAGAGAAAAATACAGCAGCTAAAAATTATGAAATGCTTACTTTATAAAAAGTAGTATTATGCAGATTTTGCAAGTATTTTTACACGTTGTGGATTGTAATTTGGTTTTCCTCTCTAAATTTCCCAAGCTTCAAGTACTTTCTACTTCAGATCAGTGAAAAATATTTCTGTTTTTGTTTATTTGCTCCTTCAGACCGAAAAGGGGGGCAGTGGGAAGGTGGGAAGCAGAGATACAGAGAAGATGGCTCACAGATGAGCAGACAGTAACTTATGTAGCAGCATGTTATGCTCATGTCCAGGAAAATATAAGACAAGATTATATTCCCTGCTCTGCCATACCTGAAAGAAACAGATACTTAATCAGTGAATGCAGTATTATTCTTTTATTGCAAACATACAAAGTGGAATCAGAGACTCACTCCAGGATACTTAACAACTGGAACAAAACATGAAATTTAGGGGAGATACCTTTCATCTGAAGGAGAATAAAAGTGGTAAATGGAGTTTCCCACACTGATGATATACCCTAGACTGAGCTGCTGCTTTTCTTGCTCACTCTTTCCCCCTTTTTCTTATTTAACAAAACAATATGTATATATTTGGCCTCTATTTCTGGTTAAGGTTTTATTTAAACCTTTAATTTTCTATTGGAAGTTTTGATAGGGATTATTTGGCCTTTTTGAGAAAAATGCTGTTTCAACAAGAATTCCCAGGCAGCTCAAATCCATGCTTGGATGAAAAGTGAAGTCTTTCATCACTGATTTAATGTTTAAAAGAAAAGTATTTACGGTATTAAGTTGCACAGCATCCTTACCTTTAAAAGTGTCTCAGCAGGTCATAGTCAGATTTAAAAACTTACTTGAAGGCATAGAACATCTTTTAAGAAGTTGAATTCTTCCTATCCTAGTGTCTAAGAATAATGGGTACACAGTACACAGCAGCAGGAGATGTGGTCAGATAACCACAAGCAACTTTTTAAAAGCATTTTAGGAAATTACAGCTCTTCACCTGGAAGCTGAGTCCTCTCTTTTGGGGCAGTACTGGTTTTGATATATCTGCTTTCTGGCAGTACAGTACATTTGGTTGCTTTGCTCCATGCTACTGTTGGAATTAAGCAATAATACATAACATTTTGAACTAGGACTTAGTTCACTGCACTTAACACACTGGTATATTCAGTCCTCTTTGGAATGGTAAAGGGCTTGACTGTCTCAAAATGTAAGTTTAATACAACCACTGCTTGAAACAGAGATACTAAATCTTGCTTGAAACAACTGAGGTGAAGGAATATTTTGACAAAGGGATAGTATTCATGACTTTACTTTCCAGGAGCTCTCAGATTTGCTCGTTTTATTCTTGAGATAGAATTGAGAATAATCCATGCCCATAAATCAACATGCCATGGTGAATCCCATGGTGATAGCCTAATAATAGCAATCACCACACCTCCTACAACTTCACCTGATGATTTTTCTTGCAGACAGTCCAGACACGAAGTTGCACAAAAGCACTGCTCTGGCTTCATTCACAGCAGTGTACAGGGAGGGATTTATCTGGTGGAGACAGTTTGCTATGCTGTAGACATCTACATCTGAACAAGTGGCCATAGCCTCCCTGTGTAGTTAAAAGCTACTCAAACAGTGGAGTTTAGGGAGGAATTTCTGCCTTTAGCAGACATCTGAAGCAGGATATCTAAATAGGTGCCTTGTCTCCTATGTAGGTTAATTGGTTAAAGGACTGACCTTTTGTTCTGTTGAGTTACCATCATTATAGGTGCTAATTCATATAATTTTTGTTGCTATCTATAAAGAAATTGCACGGTAACTTCCATGAAATTACCTCAGAAATCTCTGAATCTCTTTAGATTAGTGTCACTTTCCTCTGATTATTAATATATTCTTGGGAAACTGACTTACTGAGCTCTCTGCTATAATTCATATGGGCACTGCACTGAGGAACATTTCTATATGAATGAAATGATTTTGACTTCAGGAATGTTTTGGCAAGGGAACAAGGGAGGTTTTGTCTGCATTTCTTTCATTAAAGGTTCATGAATATTTCACATATTCCTATATATCTTCATATATTTCTACATAATCTTTAACCCTGAATGATGCTCTTCAGTTACTTCCTGTGTTTGACTGCAGCTGTTTCACTGCCTGGCTGTGCTGTACATGGTCCTATGTTAAGCTGAGGTATATGTGATAAAGAGTACTTTGAAACTGTAGTGCATGACACAACAGACTTCAGGAATTCAGTTTTGCAAGAAACTTGAGACCTGAATGTAATACAAGACTTTGAACTGCCTACAAGCCTGTTCACCCTCACCAAAAAGGGACTGAAAGAATTCCTGTAGGGAAGACTGTTTTTCAGGAGCACTTCAGGAACTTCTCTAATTAATCTGATACTTGAACTAACAACCAGGTGAGTAGCAGCCTATGTTTCAAAGGCACAGTCAGTTTGCTCTCCATTTCCACCAAGTTACTGATCATAATGGCCAAGTTTATCCCTGCTTTAAAAACTTGGTAATGAAGACTATGTACTAATCTGTGCTTAGAAAAAGATTAGGAGATCTCCTTCTTTCAACTACTTATGAGTGAGGATGGGCAGTTGAACACATGCAATCCAGAGAAGTGATAGTTCTCTAAAAGACACGGTTGTGTTCCAAGTTGGCAACTTTTTGTGTGTCCTCTTCGTTTGGGTTTTTTTTTTTTTTTGAGTGAAAACTGGTGCTCTGATGTTCTGTGCACCCAGAGTCCCTATCAGTCTTGTTGTATTATCTGTTGTTATTTTTAGCATGCACTCACAGCCAGAATTGCTCATAATCACCTCATGACTGGCACTAAGAAGGATTCTCCCCCCCACTCCTTTTTATTTTTTTTTCTCCTAGCCCTCTAAGTCTGTTGGGAGAAAATCAAGAGCTGCCCTGGTCAGAAAAGCACTGGCTGCTCCTCTCCCTCTGATCCCATGGCACAAATTATACAGCCCCAGGAGACTGTGTCTGTTTAGAGAAGAGATTAAAAGGAGTAGGATTACTTAGGCTGTCAGGCAAGTGAGTGAGAGGATATGTAACAGAAATATAAATGTTCCAAGTTGTAAGGAAGGCGACTGACTTATACCCCTGGCAGATGGATTAGATGATCAGGTGTTAGGTCCCTTCCAGCTGAACTGTTCTACTCTATTATGTTATACATAACTAAAGTGGCACTCAGTGAGATGGGATACATTCATCAGAGATACACACACGTAATGTTTGATATGCCATGAGATTAACTAATAGACCTCATTGTAAAAGGCTATTATTTGACAAATATTTACTGCTTACTGATCCTGCTGGGCTTAGTAGTGAAATTAGCAGTAGGATCAAGAATGAGCAGACAGTCTTCAGAGAAGTTTTTTATTTTATTATCACACATATATTGTATGGTTAGTGACATAATAATGCAGTGAAACTATGTTTATAAGCAGAGGTTCACCTTGCAAATGGGTGTTTATACTTCTATTTGTCTGATCTGCTCCTACAATTATTTTCTAAATTTTGCTTTGTAGTTAACAAGTGACCGTGTCCCACTTTTTTTACTGCCTCTATTGTTAGCTAGATTTATACTAACAGTTTTTTCATCTTCCAAGCAATTAATGAAAGAAACCTTTCTCTGAAGTCTAAGTACATAAAAAAGCAAACAAAAATAATGAAAAACTTGAAGAATAGAACAATCTTTAAGGTCTTAAAGGCTATAAAAACCTGAAGCTTTTAGATGGTGGCTAATTAAATCTAAACTACATCTGAAGTCAAAACTGGTGACATGCTGATGTTTTAGTGACATAATTCAGAAGTAAATTCTGATTGAACTGGAACAGTTATATTGGTGCCAATGTCTTAAAGACAATGAAGTCTTCTGCCTACTATGATATGAAACATTCTGCACCAATTTGTACATCAAAAATGCAGAGTTTCCAGATGCTGTGTCCTCAAGATAAATGGTCCTGTAACTCTGAGGAAGCAGAATGGAACTCAGAAGCCCAAAGCGTCAAGTTCTTTTTTGCTGCAAACCTTAACTGCAACAACATTTTAGGTTGTCCATGTCTTGTTTTCTACAAGTATGAAATTTGGTTTTTATGGAGGGACAGATGGATGGTGTGCCTGGGCAGAGAAGAGGCTTGAAGAGCTGAAGAAGTAAACCACTGAAACTATGAAAAACAGGGTCCTCACTATGCTATATTCATCTGATCTGAACAAACTCACAGTCTTCTGATGTATGCTTTTATCTGCAAGCCTAGTACAATGTAT
Source organism: Monarcha castaneiventris obscurior (assembly GCA_026261815.1). Lineage (NCBI taxonomy): Eukaryota > Metazoa > Chordata > Aves > Passeriformes > Monarchidae > Monarcha > Monarcha castaneiventris. The sequence continues at coordinate 13,219,038 of JAMPIT010000390.1, forward strand.
ATAAATGAAGTTACTTCTGGACCTTGCGGCCATTCTCAAACATGCTGATGACATAATTCCTTTCGCAAGGAGAGAAGAGCAGGCCAGGCACTTTGTCAGTGGCACCATACAGTTTTTTCTCCTTTCATGAAGAACAGAGGCTTGGACTCATGTTCCTTTGCTGTGTGTACAGCCTGTGGGACTTCAGATGGAATGAAAGCTATTTCTTCCCAATGAAGTTCAATACAGGCAAGGTATTTTAGTCTTAGTACCAAAAGAGGTGTGTGTGAGTTGCTATTTCAGATCACTGCCCTGAGGCTGGCACCAAAATTAGGCTGGGCTGTGGTACCAGCTGCTTAGTGTATGCTGTCCAGCACCAGATGTACTGTGGCTATTTAGCAGCAGGACTGGTCACATTTGCTGTCAGAGTACCTCTATATTTCATTTGTATTACCCTTATTTGTCTAGAGTTCTCCTGTCTGAGAAATTTCTCCCTCCTTGATAAAAGTTCATGAAGAAATTTACTAAAACTGAGTTTTGGGATAGGTTGTGAAATTTCACAGTCCCAGCTCCTTATGCATGGAAAGAGAAGGGAATTTTGCCTTAAATCTTGCTTATTTTTTCTCCTGCTTTATAGGTGCACTGTGTAACTTTTTGTCTAATATTTTAGACAGATAATTAATAAGGACCCTATTATTCTAATACCTGATTGCCTGTGAGAAAGGGGAGTATAATTACTCTCATCTTTAAGGAGAGGCTTGATATTCACAGAGAAATTCCAGTTTTACAACTTCTGCTCTGTCCTCAAAAGTGAAAATCATAAAGGAATTCTTTTATTAAAAACAAAGAAAGAGATCTCAGAGAATTCAACTACAACTGCCATTGCTACCCCTCTATAGAAAAGGCTTCTATTCATATGGATTGCAAAATGAAAGTTAAGAGCAACAAAGACAGTATTGACTCAGTTGTATCAAATGTCCTCAGTTCAGGTCTCCAATGGCTTGTTCCAGGACCCTTCTGATTTTATCACACGTTACCATTTTTTTTTTTCCTGGACTAATGTATTTTTATCAGCATGCTAGACAGGATGTAATTATCTTGTCCTTTTAATCTGCACAACAGCACAAGCAGATTGCTATTGTGTACGTACATGTGAATGAACTGCATACTGTTTTCTTAAATACTTGGATTGGCTCCACATATGTCTTTTTGCTTAGGAAATGGCAAAGGGACAACTTAAGGCATTCACAGATAAGAAAAACTCTTGTTTTTTTTCAGATATTCCTTTTATTAAAAAATGTAGAGGTCGTAGCACAATTTTAGGAACACAACAGACTGTGACAGGAAAGAAGCTCTTAAATACTACTGGCACAACTCCTTGGATTAAGGAAAAATGTATTTTTGTGCATCGCTGATGTCACATGTAGATTTTTCATCTGTAGAAGAGATAGAAGATATGCTAGGTAACTGTAAAAGGAACTCTAACATAGATGCGTGTCAAAACTTATCTCAATTCTGATTTCTCAGAACATCTGCTAAATCAGAAAGCATAATTGCACCAGTTCAGCTCTCCTTTACATTAGAGCTGCCAAACAATTTCTGATATAACAATGTTATGCTAAGACTCATAGTGACACTGCAGACTCTACTCGAAACAAGCAACAGCCATAGGTGATGGCAGCTTACAATTGCTTCCCACTCACTCATTTTGAACATCTTTGTGCATCTGGGCACTCAGGTGTTTGGTTTCAACTTCACTGTTACTCTGAAAGCCATCAAAACTTAGAGCATCAACAGTCAGAAAAGGTGTGTACAAGTCATTTGCCTCTGCTGCACATCTATAAAACTGCCAGGACTACAGAGAGAGAAGTCCTGGCAAAGTCTCCAAGGCAAAGACAAATAAAAACTTGCTCCAATGCATATGGTGAAACAAGAGGAACATGTATAGCTTGAGGATGAAAGAGGATCCATAGCAGGAGAAGGTCAGTAGAAGGTCAAGTTCAATAACCCAGTAAATTTATCTCAGCCACACTTTCCTAATAATTTTCCTGCATTTGACCACCTTTATAACCCAAACAAATGGATGTTTAAGCAGTATTTCCCAGAGTTTCAAGGAAACAGCCATTTGTTCATCACTCATCTTCTTGTTTGCTTCTCTGCTGATTAGATTATTGCCAATAATCTACCTGGGTCCAAGGAGGGGATAAATGTACCCTGTTTAACACTAAGCTTGTTTGTTTGCTCCAAGCCAAATACAGTGAAGTCCTCATCTACTAGTAAGAACTAAGAGATATAAAGCCACTAGTTCAAAAGTGGGGCTGAGACTATACATAACAAGCACAAAACTTCATGCTTAGAGATATAAAGCTGAAATGCAGAAGGAACATTTAGCACCTTTTTGCAGTCACAGAATCACATAAACACAAAATACCAGGTTGGAAGAGACCTCCAAGATCACTGAGTCCAACCCATGCCCTAACACCTCAACTGAACCATGGCACCAAGTGCCACATCCAGTCTTTTTCTAAACAGGTGTAGGGACAGTGACTCCACCACCTCCCCAGGCAGGCGATTCCAGTACTTTATCACTCTTCCAGTAAAAAACTTTTTCCTATCATCCAAACTAAATTTCCCTTGGCACAGCTTAAGACTGTGTCCTCTTGTTCTGTCAGCTGCTGCCTGGAGAAAGAGACCAACCCCCACCCCCCGACTACAACCACCTTTCAGGTAGAGAGTGATAAGGTTCACCTCTGAGTCTCCTCCAGGCTAAACAGCCCCAGCTCCCTCAGTCTTTCCTCACAGGGCTTGTGTTCCAAGCCCTTCACCAGCCTTGTTGCCCTCCTCTGGACACGTTCAAGCATCGCAACATTGTTCCTGAACTGAGGGGCCCAGAACTGCACACAGCACTCAAGGTGCGGCCTCACCAGTGCCGAGTATAGGGGAAGGATGACTTCCCTGCTCCTGCTGGCCACACTATTCCTGATACAGGCCAGGATACCATTGGCCTTTTTGGCTACCTGGGCACACTGCTGACTCATGTTGAGTGGGCTGTCAACGAGTACTCCCAAGTCTCTTTCTGCCTGGGCACTCTCCAGCCACTCTGTCCCCAGCCTATAGCGTTGCAGGGGGTTATTGCGGCCAAAATGCAGGACTCGGCACTTGGACTGGTTAAACTTCATCCTATTGGACTCTGCCCATCCATCCAACCATTCCAGGTCTCTCCACAGAGCGCTCCTACTTTCCAACAGATTGACATACGCTCCCAGCTTAGTGTTGTTCTCAATAGAGACTCAATCCCCTCATCCATGTCATCAGTAAAAATATTGAACAGAACTGGCCCCAGCACAGACTCCTAAGGGACCCCGCCAGTGATCAGCCACCAACTGGATGCAGCATCATTCACCACCACTCTCTGGGCCCGGCCACCCAGCCAGTTCTTAACCCAGTGAAGGGGGCACCTGTCCAAGCTGTGGACTGTCAGCTTTTCCAGGAGAGTGCTGTGGGAGATGGTGTCAAAGGCCCTGCTGAAATCCAGATAGACAACATCCACAGCCTTCCCCGCATCCACCAGATGGGTCACCTGGTCATAAAAGGAGATCAGGTTGGTCAAACACAACCTACCCCTCCTAAACCCATGGTGGCTGGGTCTGATCCCCTGGCCATCCTGTAAGTGCTGCATGATGGCACTCAATATAAACTGCTCAATTACCTTGCCAGGTACTGAGGTCAAACTAACTGGCCTGTAATTCTAGGATCCTCCTTCCGGCCCTTCTTGTGGATGGGAGTCACACTGGCCAGCTTCCAGTCATCTGGAACCTCACCAGTGAGCCAGGACTGTTGGTAAATGATGGAGAGTGGCTTTGCAAGCTCATCTGCCAGCTCCCTCATCACCCTGGGATGGATCCCCTCTGGTCCCATAGATTGATGAACATCCAAGTGGCTCAGCAGTTCTCTGACTGCCTCCTCCTGGATAACAGGGGGGCATTTCTGCTCCCTGCACCATCTACCAGCCCAGGAGGACTGTTGTCCTGAGGACAACCTATCTTCCCAGGAAAGACTGAGGCAAAGAAGGCGTTAAACACCTCTCCCTTCTCCCCATCTGTAGCTACTAAGTTCTCTCCCACATTCAGTAGAGAAAGAGGTTGTTCTTACCCTTCCTTTTGCCATTAATATATTTGTAAAAACATTTTTTATTATCCTTCACGGAAGTTGCCAAATTAAGTTCAAATTGAGCTTTTGCTTCTCTAATTTTTTTTCTACATGCCCTAGCAACCCCCTTAAACATTTCCTGAGATATCTGACCCTCCTTCCCAAGATGATACATCCTCTTTTTATTCCTAAGTTCCTTCAAAACCTCCCTGCCCATCCAGGCTGGACACTTGCCTTGTCGACTCATCTTTCAGTACACAGGGACAGTCTGTTCCTCAAGATCCCTGTTTTGAAGCATGCCCACCCTTCCTGGACTCCTTTGTTTTTAAGGGCTGCTTCCCAAGGAACTCTCCGAATAAGTCTCCTGAATAGGCCAAAGTCTGCCCTGCGGAAGTCCAGTGTGAAAGTTTTATTGACACCCCTCCTTATTTCACCAAATATTGAAAACTCTATAATTTCATTATCACTATGGCCCAGACGGCCTCAAACCACCACATCTCCTACCAGCCTATCTCTATTTGCAAACAGCACATCCAGCATAATCCCTTTTCTGGTGGGCTCACTCACCAGCTGTGACAAGAAGTTGTCCTCCACACACTCAAAGAATTTCCTGGACTGCCTCTTCTCTGCTGTGTTGAGTTCCCAGCAGATGTCTGGTATTGAACTCACCTACAAGAACAAGAACTGGTGATCCTGAAATATCCTCCAGCTGCTTTTAGAATAAGTTGTCCATCTCTTAGTCCTGGTTGGGTGGATGATAACAGACTCCCAACAGGACGTCGGCCTTGTTGGCGTTCCCGTTAATCCTTACCCACGGGCATTCAACTTCATCATCATTGGTTTCAATACCCATGGCATCAAAAGCCTCCCTAATGGCCACCCCTCCACCTCTTCTCCCTTTCCTGTCTCTTCTGAAGAGCTTGTAGCCATCCAGTGCGGTGCTCCAGCTATGGGAGTCATCCCACCATGTTTCCATGATGGCGACTACATCATAGCTTTGCTGTTGTACCATGGCTTCCAGCATTTGTACACATGCACTTCAGCTGGGCTGCTGATTTCACCCCTGACTCTGGCTTACCCTGCTTGGGCCTGTTTCTGGAGACCCCAGCTGCATCCCTTTCCCCCTTCAAACCTAGTTTAAAGCTTTCTCAATGAGTTCCACCAGTTCATGGGCTAAAATCCTTTTGCCCTTAACAGACAGATAGAGGCTGTCTGGCTGCAGCAGGCGAGGTGCTGTGAAAATTGTGCCATGATCAAAGAACCCAAAATTCTTCCAATGACACCAACCCTTGAGCCACTTGTTGATAAACTGGGCTCTCCTGTTCCTTTCATCATTTGTCTCAGCCACCGAAGGGACTGAGCAAAATGTCTGTGCTCCTGCCCTATCAACCACTCAACTCAATGCCCTGAAGTCCCTTTTAATTGCCCTGGTGCTCTTCTTTTCAGTTGCATCACTGCCAGCCTGGAGTATCAACAGTGGGTAATAATCAGACGGCTGAATCAGCCCAGGGAGTCTCTCGGCAATATCCCGTACCCAGGCCCCAGGGAGGCAGCAGACCTCCCTGTGGGATGGGTCCGGTTGACACACAGGGCCCTCTATTCCCCTCAGAAGGGAGTCACCTACCATGACTACCCTTCCTTTCTTCATAATGCTGGCTGTAGTGATCCATCTGACAGACAAAGTATAATTAGGAGGCTCATTGGGCAGATTATTTTCTTTGATGTCATCTGGCTGACCCTCCTCATCCAGGGCCTCACACCTATTCTGAAGCGGCACCTGGGTAGGTGATGGGGGTCAGGAGGAGTTTTTATTACCTCCCCAAATAGGAACCCATTTCTGCTCCCCTTCATCCACCAGGTGCCCTCCTATTGCCTGATGGTAGGAGGCATGGGAGTCCTCTGACTCCGGTGGGCTTCTCTCAAGGATGGAAGGGTGAAACTCCACCAGTCTATTTCCCTTTCACTTTCTCTAATGCTCCTTAGTCTTTCTACTTCCTCCTTAAGCTCAGCCACCAGAGAAAGGAAATCATTCACCTGTTCACACCTCAGGCAGGCGTCTTTTAAAATGTCCACTGGTACCACTGACAGGCTCAAACACTTCACAGAAAGGGGTCTGGACAGACGCGTCCTTCTTGGAGGTTTCTGTTTGGCTAGGTACACTTTCACTTGCTATAGCTTTTGATCGTGTGAAGACCATTGCTGAAAAAAAACCCCAACCAACCAAATCTCAACACCAAACAAACTAAAAACCTCACTTAGCAGGAGGATACCTGCAAACCTGCCTGCTTGCCCTGCCTGCGCGAACAGCCCTGCAAACTGCCCTGCCACGCCCTCAGAGATGTGCCACACCCCTGTTTGCCCGCTCTGCTCCGGGTCGCCGTGCTCCCAAGAGCCCTGTTTTAATCACACCGCTGCTGGCCGGAGGAAACCCCGCCCTGCGCCTACGCCCGAGTGGCTAGTGAGAGCGAGGAACCCACCTGCCAGTCAAAATAAAAGTGGTTTTTACATATATATATATATATATATATTTATATATATTTATATATGTGTGTGTGTTTGTGCGCGCATGTTAAAAAGTGAGGAATCGGTAAAGCTTTTTTCGTGGCCTCCTTTGGGCTGATTCAAGACAGGCTTAAGACATTAAGGAATGCTCAGTGTCCAAAAGCCTTTAGAAAAGCTGGGAAAAACGTTTGGTCAGGAAGTTAGAGGAAACATTTGTGAAGGCTAAATTAAATAAGCTTGAGAGGGAAGGAGAATAGGACAAATAGGTCTCAGCTATTTTGCTGTGAAAGCTCACTGAGGTTACAAACATACTTTTGGTTTTTTGCTCACAGCCTTTGTTCAATAGATGTGGTGGCTGAATTGCTAAATTATTTTTCCACTGAGAGGGAATCAGAAGTAAAAGTTTCATTTTTCCATCTGTTAGAACAAATGCTTTTTGTTTTGGCTGACACAGCAAGATACTAAACTAAGCTCCTTCCAACTTAATCAGACATGGAAAGAACATTGTTTGCCTGCCATAAAACAAAAGACATTAAATAACACTACAGATTCTGAATGGAGATGTCCTCTTGCTAAAGCCCTCTGCTATTTGCTTTGGTTTCCCATTATCCTGTTTCTCAGAGGAATGCTTTGCTGCAATGGTGGTATGCAGCCTTCCTGTGTTAGTTACAGAATGGTCCCCATTTCCAACCACAATTATCAGGCATTTATAATAGAGCTTCAAAAACTCTGTTATGGTTGAACTGCAGGAAAGTAGGTAACTGAGGAAACCAAAAGTATTTCCATTTTAAGCAGAAAAGCCTCTTCTTGTGGTTTAGTCTTGTGGTTTAGATGTTAAAAATATTCTCTTCCCCAAAAGTGGAAGGATTTTTAAAAAATACATCTCACATAACTTCTCCTTAAGTCACCATCTTAGGCCATTTTAAGTAGCTCTGTGTGTATAATGTCTTCTGTAACATTCAAAGATGGCTGCAAAATATGGGTTGTATCTGTAAATTGCATTTAACTCCTAATCTGTGAATTATCTAATTTGTGAATTATGTTTATGTGAATAGTCATACCTTTGTGTCTCATCTGAAAGGCCAGAGGATTAGCAACAGTAGAATGCTATGGGATTTGTCCGAGTAAAAACCCTCAACATGACTTTGTCATCAGTAGGCTACAACCTTCACAGTGCATTTGAACACAATCACCATTGAAAAATTCAGACAAGCAGATTTTTACAAGTAGTGGGGTAGAAGTATTGGTTTAGTATTGTCATGGTTATCTTAGCTGTCTTCTTCTTAATAATTTACTCCTATAAACTGATCTGAGTGTAGGAGTGCAAAGAAATAATGCTATTCAAAAGAAGGCTCTGTGTGTTTTCTCTCAAAAAAAACCCAAATAAGCCAAGTCTCCAACTAGTAAGTAAATTAGTAAGCACTAATAGAGAAAAAGAATCCTTGTGAATAGTTGGTGAATGAGGCACTGAGTCATCTTGATACAGTTCTCTGAAGTAAATGGTATATCTTTGACGTAAGATGATGGCATCTCTAAAAACTACAATGACTTGATGTTTATGATAGTACAGTATTTATGTTTTATTAGCCCTTTTTTTAACCAGTAGTAATAAAGCCTTTCGCAGAAGGTATTTTTAACCTGTCTACAAATATGCAATTCTGAAGGTTCAGGCATTTGAGCACAACTGTGTGCTGAGCTGGAAACAAGTAAAGCTTTGAACTTAATCTGTTTGTTATTTTTTGCCCTCTCTCCAGTGGCCAGTCATTTTTGCCTGGAAATCTCTTTGCTATTCCAGTTTCCTAGGAACTGTTTTGGACCATTCTGAAATCACTCTGCTGGCAATTCTTTTTGATTGGCTTATTGGTATAATCTTGGCGTGTCAGCAGATTATGCTAACACTCCCTGTCTTTCTTACAACCAGTGTGACAAACTAGATGAAAATACTGCCATGGCTCAGACATTTCTGTGTTTGTGGCTGCAACAGATTGTTGTTTCCAGAGCTGGTGCACAGCCGAGGCCTCTGCAGGCATTGGGCAGGCTGTCAGGAGGAGAAGAGGCACACACATCGCCCCCTTCTTCATTCCACAACACGATGCTCACCAGGACATTGATCTCTGCAGGCTGTGGGCTCACCCAACCTTCTAAATGCAGCTAAGACTGTTCTGGGCTGTCTGAAGGCACATATGTGCATACAAACACACGGCAGTGAGCACACACATATAAGCACGGTAAAAACCATATGACCTGGCTAACAACCAACACTATGGAAAAACAAATTAAAAAGAGAATGACATAAAAGATGCCTGTGCATAGCTATCTATAAAATAATATATACAGCTACAGGTTGTTCTCCGTCCTTTTGGGGTAGGAGTGCTGAGCGCAATTAACATCTCTGTACAACAAGACATCTGCTAACTGTGTTAAGACTTAGCACAGGTTTCAGTCTGCCTGTTTTATTTATAATGAAATGCTAACTAAATTCAAAGGGAACTGTTGCTTTTCTTGTGAGGTTTTATAACACCTTAACACCTTAGACTGTATTAAAATATGCATCAGTCATCCCAGAAGAGAAGGATGCCAGAATGGATTTAAGAAAATTCAATCAAATGGTAATCCAACTAGTTGGAGGTTATTCCTCCAATTTCTTATGTGGCAGGCTTAAGACTGCTCTTCTCAAAATCAGTTTTTCTTGTCCTGCTTGATGGGGTAGCGGCATAAGCTAGACTCAACCATACCCTCTTTGTGCACATAGTGAAAGCACATGGGCAGTGAAATGAGGGGGAGAAAGAGATGTCAGCAGTTTATGTCTCATCTGCGTCACATGGTAATACCTCTAGAATGAGACTATCTGCAGAAAATCAGTATTCTCTACGTAATTAAACTACTACACCTAAAAGGACAGGTCCTTCACATTTGTGATTTTCAGTTACTTTGTCTCTGAAACATTTATGTGATTATTTAGATACATACTGTGGGAATCCAGAGTGCAGGGAATATTTCTCTGCCTGTTTTGGAGAGAAAAACCCCCCTGGACAGCATGGTTTTTGACCTTTATCCATGGAGAAAACTCCCTACCATCTGGGAGGAATTAAAATCTACACAGGTGTGAACTAGGTGATAGAATATGATGTAAGGATGTCACAGGGTGAAGAATTTAGAAGTTTTAGGTTTATTAATGTAGTAAATAGATAAATAGTAAAAGTTCCAAGATGGAGGAACCCTTGTAGTTTTTATCTCCTTCTATTTTCTTCTAGTCCTCCATATTCTGCAGCAGAGGTAGTTTAGGATGATTGGATGAAAAATGCCGCAGTTCCGGCCTGCGTGTCGGAGTGATTTACTGAGCATTGGATGAAAAGTAAAAATATCTGTCGTTTCAATTTTTAATTGAATAATTTACCTATAAAAAGGCTTTGGAATCTTGATAAGCAGCCATTTTCTCGCCTTCTCTTGTCATGTTCTGTTCTACTGTGTCTAAGCTGATAACACTAGAATAAACAACTATCTGAAGAAGCAGTTACTGCGAGTTTGCCTCATCCGTCTATCAAGTTCCTTGCAACGACTCTAAAGGACTTTAAAGGGCCTCTCCCAGCAAGAGAGGCTGATTTATGGCACAAGCAGTGTCACATACCTTGTCAACACATTCAGTTAGAAAGTGCACAGCAATTATACTACCTTAACTCTGTAGTGGAGGATTCAGCAAAATCCCACTGTGATTCAGGGCAGGTGTGCTGAGATCTATACCATGATTTTATCCCATTATGAGTTTTCTGAATCATCTAAGAGCTGTCTTTAAGGAGATGTCTTACATATATCTGCCTGGAAAGACCAATATGTATATGTGTGTATATATGTATAAAAATACATATATATACATAAATATGTGAACACATGTATGTATAGATATGTGTTTATGTCTATGTCTGTATCGATGTATGTGTGTCTACTTGTGAGACAGAGGAAGATTTTCTAAAATGACATCTTTATGACTAAATGTACAATGCCTGTGCTGATCCTTGAAGTTCTCTTCATAAAGATGTATCACCACCCATAATGAATGAAGAAACAGAGCTTGCCTTTGTGCATTATGCTTTGTTTGGAGAAACATTTCTCTGTCTATTGGTTTTTATTCTCAGCTGCTCAGACTCTCCATATGCCATAAAATGGAGACTTCTGATTTTTGCCACACAACCTGTGAAAGTTTTGTTTACTAAATTAGTTATTTCGGAGGGGGATAATTAAATATTCTTGCAAATTTGCTGCCTAGTTTAATTACCATGTTTTGCTCAAACAAGTCCAGGTGATTTGTTTCTCGCCATCCAGGTCTCATTAAGAAAGGACAACTACTTGGAACCTCCTGTTTTTTTAATTCAGTTCTTGTTTTCAGAACTTGTGTAAAGGGGTGAGGGGGAGGGAAGTAACCTAGGGTTGAGAGAGATTCAAGTACACCACCTGTGTTTTCCAGTAATAAGTCACAGAATGACAAACTGGGGAATGAAAGGTCCCTCCAGGCAGGCTCAGCCATGGGCTCAGCCATGGGCTCAGACTGGGCTGCCAGGGCTTCTCCCAAACAGGGTGTGAGCCCCCTTTATTGGCAGCTTCTGCCTCTCACCCTCCCACCATGCACCACTGTGAAGAGCCTGGCTGCATCTTCTCCCTACACTCCTCCCAATGCCAGGAATGCTGCTGGGTGCTTCCTGTCCCAGCTGAACCAGCCCTGGGCCTGCAACCTCTCCTTCCAGGTCGAAGGTTCCAGCTCCACTGTGTCAGTGGTCTCCTTAAACCTTCAGCCAATTTGTGGGGTCCTTCCTGTATTGTGCAGCCAAAACTAGACACAGACCAGTACTGAAACCATGACCTTGTCTTCACTCCATTTTATTCCTCCTACATGTTTTAAACAAAAGATTTGGCATGTGAAAGTGTATTTTGTTGTTTCCCTTTCTCTGTTATCTATTTTATATCTATATATGTTAGTGTTTCTTCCAATCTTTTCTGTCTATAAATATCAAAGAATTCATGTGGAGCAATCAGTTAGGCAGAAGCCTTGCAGGACTTACTGCACAAACTGTGGTTTTGTGGTTTCATAAATCTGGAAACTTTAGGCAGATTCAGAGGTCTATGAAGAAATACACTTTTTTTTTTTTTTCCTCCGATTCTGTCTGCCATTTCCCAAATAGTTTCCTCCTTTATCTTTTTGTTTAAATAATGTTTCTTTGAACTTTTTCCCCCAAGTACTCATTCTCTCTGTGTTTGTGCTGGGAGCAATTTTCCTGTACTGTAAGTCTCATGCTCCAAGCAAGGTCTTGAGTATGATCAAAGTGTAGTCTTGAGGGCAAAGGATGAATTGAAAAAAGAAAGAAATATGAATCAGCCACTAACCAAAGGCAAACAGAGGGTTTTTTCATAATGTCTTTGCATACATGTGTGCACAAATATTACATGTTCATTTTTTGGGGAAGAAAGCACCATACCCTCAAAACAATGATAGGTAGTTTAGATTCTAGTACGACCAAGACGTGTTTGATCATATAATTATAGTTACAACTGAATGATATTTTATGCCAGAGGAGTGGGAAACAAGAAGTCATGCATTAGCATTCCGCAAGTAGAAGGAACAGAACAGACTGTGTTTTAGTAATAATGTTAATTGCAATAGGAAGAGAAAACAGGCTTTGCATTGATCTTTCAAGAGAAAGAGCAAAAAACATGATACGGTCCTTCCTACTCTGGGTAAAATTGTAACCTTTTTGACATACCTCCCTCATATTGTACTTCCCATGTCTAGCAGTTGAGTTTATGGGAACTGTAAAGATGCTTCTCTGGTAACCTATGTGTGAGAAGGGTGAAAGGAAAACAAACCAAACCCTCTCTGTGAAGTGGCCTAGATGCCCCATGTTTTTATGGTCTTCACATAGAGTGCTGCATAACCGTGGTGTCAGTGAAAATTTATGGAAACAGGTAAACGGATAGAAATGTTAGGAAGTGTCATCTGGGAATAACGTCCTTCAGAACTTTCCAATAGGTAAAATGAAGTAACTTAAAGAGGTGTTGTAAAATTCAGTAATCCTAAAACTAAAGATTTGCAAGGACAAACAAAACTTGCATTTTGCAGTTGCTGAGCATAAAGTTTTTGGCAGAAGAAACCAATATTTTTAAATTAAACTCTATGTGAACATTTATAGAATTCTCTGAATCACATAGTTTTCAAGAAAGGAGAAAGCATTTGGTCCTGTGGATATTAAAGTTATTTCCCTGAATGTTGGTCATTGTTTGAGAAGCTATAAATATAATCTCTATTAATGAGGCAGTCTACAGTAAGTATTTCTTAACGTGAAAGACTTTGTGAAAAAAACACCGAAAGTAGAAGGATATTTCTGTTTATAAAGCAAATGTTCGTTTTATTAACATCATAATGCAAATGTAAACACAATTTCTTTAATTTATTTGAATGCACAGTATTACTCTGTGGATACAGTCCATAGGAATCTCAGAGAAACACTTGACCTAGCATAAAGGGAGCTATCTATTTTGGAAAGAAAATAAAAATGGAAATCGTGATGTTTCCTGTCCAACAGAGGAGATATGGAAGTGAAATGAGATTCCTCAAGGAGTGAATGTGGGACCAAGTTTTTTGTTCTTACCACAGAACTAATGAATGGCCCAATCCTGTGAAAGGCTGACTGTGAGGCATTCAGCATTCCTTATCAAGCCACGAATTAATCAGTAAAAGAAATAACACTAGCGAGGGCAAGTTCCTAAATAGTCTGATGACAAGGTTAAAATGGTGCTCATGACAGTGATAGGGTAAGAACATTCACATGGACAGTATGAACATTGCCAAATCTTTGCTGGCTGAACAAGGAAAAGCAGATGGAACAAAACAAGTAAATAATTAAAAACTAATGTCACAAACACATCTGATTTTGGTTCTCTTGTACTTTAACATTCTGTTACAACTACAGGTCTGCCAGCACTTGAAGAAGTGTGTGTCCACTGAGGAACTGCAGTGCTTTATTTATAATGTTCATTAGATAACTGCCCCAGGTGAACACCCCAAGAGAATGCATGATAAATATTTTGTTTGTGTCAAATTTTAGCATTTTTCTATTAATCTCCTCATTAAAATACCTGTCACGTACACACTTGCAGGCATGCATTAGGAAGATGGCACTTCCTTTTCCCAGTGGACGAATACCAGCTTTGTTTAAACAGATCTGCACTGACAGATAATTTTCAGCAATTACTAATTTCTAGTATAATTTTCTGGTCTTAATGGCACTATCTTCTCCATTTTAGTACCTGGAAGTGTAAAAGAACACTCACCACAGCGTGATACACTGACCTGTTGGCAAGTCCTAGCTACACTTCACTGGATTTCCAAACACCTCTCTGAATTTGGGGTTACAGACAATAGATATGACACATATGTTCTACAAATCTTTTTTCTTTATGACAAGGAAGTTTAAATTTCCTGGGATTGGGAAATACAGCAATCCTTCCGTCTTTTAGGTCCTTGTTTTTACAGACAACATCCAGTGCTACTAATACAGAAGTGTTTCATACTATGTAGCATACACATGCCGGCTGAGCACAGTCTCCCTGTGCATGGTGCTGTATTCGAGCAGCAGCTTCTGCATTCCAAAGATTGTAAGCAATGTAGGCAAAGGATTGTGGACAACAGAATCTGCAGGAACTGAACGCTGTGTGTTTTTCCGGACTTTTTACTCATTTATCTATGAGAAAGCAAAGGGTTCAGGTCTCTGTGCCTGCATTAGCTCTCTGCTAGCATGCTATAAAATGAGGGAACAACTTAGTAGAAAAAAATTCAAACCTCCCAGTTTTTATGAAGCGTCATGAGGGCCTTTCTATTCACAATTGTGGAATAGGACTGTGAGACTTGCAAGTCCTTCTGTTTTTTCATAACTTATGTGCACATATATACATATATAAAATCATATTTCAGTTAGATGATTATGATAATTATGTGTGATTGTTCTTTTCAATTTTTTTCCAGTTGGTTTGGCTTATTATTCAATTTAATTCCACTTTCAAGTTCTTTGGCTGTATTTTACTCTCTAACCAAACAATTTCAACTTAAGTCTTTTTACTTTAGTCAGTATTTGGAAGAAACTCTGCATTTGTCTTCATGAGGAAACAGTATGTTCTTTTCCTGAAGTCAGTTAATCTACTTTAAATCCTAGAAAAAAAAAGACACCATTTTTGTTTGTTTGTTTGTTTGTTTGTAGTCCAAACTAGAAAGTCAGATTAAAACCTATGAATATCTGTCAGCCGGCTGATTAAGGGTGAAAACTATGTATTGACTTTTATTGCTCATACCTGTCTTCCATTTAGAAAATTCAAATTAAGAACCTGCCTTTTTAAAGAAAAATCAATTGTTTGAACTTGAAATCAAAGAGCATTTCCTTGCCATATATTGCACTACAGTAGCAATTCCTCAACTATTTCTGAACAGTGAAGATGAGTTACTTCATGAATGTGGCATTGCTCCTGGCTGACATGGCTACTCTGCTTCTGGAACAATAGATACTATTTCCACATGATCTTGGAGTTGTTATTACACATCTATTGTCTATAATTGTACTCTGAAAAAGGGTTCATCTGCTTACAGCTTGCCTGTGTCAAAATCCTTAGTTTGATTTGCAGGGATACCATGTAGGAAAATCTTAACTTTTACAAGCTGTGTCTAAAGCTTCAGCAGGGAGTAGGGTTTAAGCACCTCCAAGTATAGTCATATTTGATTTTAAAACAGCACAAAAGCTCTGGGTAAAATTTTCCCCTGTCATTGGTGATGCAGGCATTTTCTGTTCATATTGTCATTTGTTCATATCAGTTCTGTCCTTAGAACAAATGAAATCTATGCTTTCATTTGCTAGAGGCATATAGGGCATATATTAATTCAGCAGAATGAAAGTTTCCTCTGCCTAAACAAAGAAGAAAAATGGTGGGGGTTTATCTCCATTAATATTTTTATTAAAAAAACCAAAACATTTCCATTTTGTGAATTTTTTGCTTTGTAAGTTACCATCTACTTACATCACCTCACAATATAAACAGATGAATTTGATTTGCTGCAGTAAAATCTTCTGCATGTGTTATCAGCATTACTGATGGCAAATGCAGAGATATTTTCCCAAAAGTTCTCATTTTAACATAAGCAATAGGTTTAACGTGGGTATAAATCTGGTTTGCAAATAAAGTCCCTCACGTGGTGGCTCATGAGAATGGCAGCAAAATATGAAACATTGCTTTGCAGTTCAGAAAGGAGCACAGGCTTTTGCAAGGAACAAAATGTTTTGAATGTAAGGACGGGCCAGAAAACCAGATAGTTTATAATTCTAGCTGTTAGCTATGGAAATTATTTTGTATTTATTTTAAATACTGTCACAGTTAGATTTTACTGTGTGAAGTTATTCATTCCTTCTTCAGAGGAATGGATAATTTTATTCTGATCTCAGAAGTAAGGATCTTTTATTTTATTAGTAGTAGCACATTATGATCTAATCTTTTAAGTGGGTGTGCCTATGTTTATCTTCACAATTAAGGTGTGTTTTAGAATAAATTGAAAATTGGACACGTTCTTATTCCTTTAAAAGTAACAAACCTGTGTGCATTTTCACATGAATTTTGAATTTGCAACAAGTTCATTTTATCAGACTTCATGCCATTTCTCTCAGCAAATCACCAACAAAAAATCTTTTTAAAATTCACCTGCACACACAAAAGATGTCCTGTTCTATGTTTACAGTTGCCTGGTATTTCTTAAGGATTGTACACTCTATTATATTCCTACACAAAAGCAGGTGGATCTTGGCAGGAAACTAGTCCAAGGGGTGGTACCTTTTTATTTGGTTGTGCTTTCAATTTGTTGGTGTTGGCTTAGTACCACCATGTGCCACTACCTTCCTTAGAGCTGAAAGCTGCTGCCCTGTCTGTGAGCTCCTGAGCAAGTGAGGCTCTGTGTAAGTGAACAGAAGACTTCCTGGTGACACTGAAATGATGCCTTTCTGTCACATGCCTTTCTACACCAGAGAAGGTTTCAGATTAAGTTCAGGGTATTTAAGGACTTGTGCAATTACCGTCTGGTAGATTTCTTCACCACAGCTGCTGTTCATCCCCTCAAGTCTGTTCTTTTCCTCCTCCTTATTTTAGCATTAATATCTCCCATGACCCCTCAAAGAATTAGTACAAAAAATTAGACTGTGAAGAAATACTAGTTGCTCTTCAAGGAGAATCGGAAACACGGATTTCTCCTGTAACCTTACAAATGCCTTTCCTTCACATGTTATGTAAGCTTCTGTGAATGAATCCAGTTGGATCAATATTGATACAACCAGGTTGTTCATATTGCTTTCATTCACTAAAAATTTTGTTCCTGGTCCTTGGAAGAAAAACTTCCAAATCTGACTGATACAGTTTTACCACTTGGGAAGAAATTATTCACGATGTCAGTGTCTCCAAGGTCCACTTTAAAATTTCAGGCATGCTAGGCACAGTACTCCTTGGTATTTCAATCTACCTGTACAAGAGATCAAAACAAAAGGAGACCTTACAGCTGGAGATGCTCAAAATTCCCCAAGATCTTTGGGGAGATTAGCTTCAGGAATAAAAGCTCCCCAGTTTCTTGCTGTTTGCTGTGTGGCTTGTCTCTCTCCTGGCTAAAGAATTGACCTTGCCAAATTGGTACATGCCAAAGGCCACATTTCTCTCTGGGGTGTGTGTCTGTGTGTTACTTGCACTGAATACAAACTGAGAACACGACCTGGCTTTGTGGTCTGACTTGTACAGAGCCTAATTGCAGCCAGGCCCCTGCTGAGATATCAGAGAGACTTAGCTGACAGCTCATGATCCACCTTAAATATAAGCTTTGGAAATGATAAAAAGTAAGCTGAAGTGAACCAGCACAATTGAGCCAAAACAAAACCAGAACTGTGTGTTCACAGGGAGAAATGCAATGGGAGTTCTTCAGGTGGGTTTTACTAATCTGTGCTATACTACAATGCAGATGGGTCTTGAAGTCCCTTTCATAATGGTTGCATTTAGACAATGACAATAACCTTTCTGCTTTCTAACATTTTTAATAGGAAGGTCTGCTTTGCAGAGGTTTTTGGAAATTAATGTTATTTTAAAACTGCTTTTTCTGTTTCTGAAGTAGTTAATAACATAGATCCCAAAATCAGAAATGAAGCTCTCAAGCTATTAGCAAACCTGTATACTTTAATGTAATATTTAGCAAATGTAAAGAAAATTTTAAGCAATTTTTTCCATGTCAACAAGCTTTTATAGGAAGGTCTCTATATTCATAAAGAGAGAACATCTCTTAAATTTGCAAAGCTGAAAATCTTCAGATAAAACAAATCTAATGCAGGAGCCTGGTTCTTCTGTACAGCCTCTTGGGAGAAAGGAAAACTATGTCCAACCCTTCACATTATAGAAGTGGCTGATGTTCCTGTCAGAACTGCACTGCATCTTTTTACTTCTGCAGTCATATTTGCCAGGTGTTTATAGTGGTGACAAAGAGGAGGCAGTTCTGCCTTTTGGATGGTATTTGCCTTTAAAGGGGGAAAGCACGTGGACTGTGGTGACAGCCCATGTTTCAGTTTTACTGAGCCAAGAGTAGGAATGCATTTATGCAATAATAACAATGCAGAGATGACCACTGTCTGCTGGGGCCCTTGGTAACACATGGCTTAAATAGACAATGCAACTTTATTGTCTAACCATACTTTCCTTACAAATGTAGACAGAAACTCTTGATCATATTATAACAAAACTTTAACTTTTGCCTCAGCCACACAATGGTATTTAAACACAACATCTTGGCAGCAATTTTCTTACATGGTCATGAACATTTAAAAGCTGCTGGGTTCTACATAAAAGCCATCCCAGAAAAATACACTTTCAGTTTTAGTTTGTATTGCTTTGTTTGTTTGTGTGCTCTTTTTGTTCCATAAACAAAAAATGTGGAAGGATTTCCATTTTTTCCTACTGATGCTACAGGAGATTACTCTGGGATATTTTTCTCAGCACCATGTTGAGACTAGAGAGAGTGGAATAGCTTGAGAACAAAAGGAAGCCTCTGTTTTTAACTTTATATTTGATGGAGGGTGTTATTTATTGCCGTAAATTTTGTCATGAACAACTTCTTAAAGAAATATTTTTCAGATAATAAGATTTGAACAGTTTAGGGAAAGAAAATGTCTAGAGTTCTTAATAAATGTTAGAGGACTTGACATTATTGCTGTTAACTTAAAATTTTAATCACTGGGCTAGAATTGTTTCAAGACATATTTTTTTTTTGTTTCTTTCAGTTTCAGTAAAGATTTTACAAATGAGCATAGTGCCATAAAGTATGGATGGGGGAGATTTAATCAATGTACACGGGAATGTACTGTACCACCAGACTGCAATTATTAGACCATTTCCACTTTCTTAAGAAGATCTTACTCTCAATTATTTGCTAGCAAATAAATGAGTAAACTAATAATAATGCTGGAGTCTTAGTCTTGCTTTCGTAATAGATGGCTCAGAAGAGATCCTTTGTAATTCAGTCTCAATACCATATGTCTCTGTTGACATTAAAGTGCTTAGTTCCAAATGAGTTGGCTTCATTCAAGCATCTTAATTCAAGAGTGGATGATTAGATCTTAAGCTAAAAACCTATTAGGATGTAAGCACTTATGTTGCTGAAAGGTATTAAAGGAACAGCATAGTGTGGTTGTAGATAAATCCTCTATATCTACTACTGATGGGTTAAACCTTGTTTGATCTTCAAACAACATTAAAAAGTAGCTGAAATGTGCAAAGCTGAATGTTGCATAACTAAACCTTGAGGACATGTTATGTGAAAATAAATTCTGATGGCTTCTTGGGAGATGGAGAAGTTCAGATATGGGCAATCTGGCAGTTTGAGCAGAAATAACATAAGATGTTTAAAAGAGCACACAGACACTGTATCTTTTAGAACTGAAAATTGTGGGTTTTACTTTAGTGAGTAAAGCATGGCAAATAATAAGAAATTTCAAAGAATTTTATTGAGTTATTCTTTGGCATGATAACTAACACTTTGGATAATCCTGCAAGCTATGTACTATATTTTACTTTATTTTTCATCTGCAGAGTAATGAGGAAAAAAACCCAAACAAAAAAACAATCTTTGTGTTAAGTGAAAATAACTATTATCTGACTCCTTACTGAATAAAACTAAAATTCTGAAAGTAAATGTTGCTATTTCAGGGAACAGATTTGTGGCATAATTTAATTCTCTATGTGACCCAGTCCACCGTAAATGTATTTTCAAATTGATATATTTTTTCTTCAGCCCTATAAAGGATGTAAGAAAAGAAAATAAATATATATGGGTAACTTTGAAATCTTACTTAAATGTTATTTTAAAACATATTTAACAAAATTATCACAAACGGAATTTCAGAGCCAGTCCCATGACTTGTGGAATATAATTTGATGACTTTTTTGATTGCCCAGCTTTGATGTTTCCAAAAAGGCCTGCAGGGTGAGATTTTCAAGAAGTAACTGTTCTATAATGGTCTGAATAACATGTGAATGCTCATACTTTGTTAGTAGTCATATTCCCTATGGTAATGCAGAATACATTCAAAAAACTGATGAATGTAAATTGCAGCCATCTAAAAAGAAATTAAGCTCCTTATGATGACCTTTGCAGACATACAGGATTTTTTTTGGTTAGTATAATTTAGGGTGGAATATATATAAAATAGGTATGAAAAATCAGATTAAAAGTGCAATGACTTTCTTTGTCTTGATTGTGCTCACTTACTGATGGTTCTTTAGCAGTTTCCATGATGCTGACCTGTCCTCATTCCTTGCTGCAAAAATGGCATTCAGAATGCTGAAGAAGATGATGACTTCACTGCTATTATACACACCACTATCATGGGGAAGGGAAAATAGGAAATAGTTTGGCGAGCTGTAATAAAAACAAAGGAATTTAGTACATGCCCATTGTGAAATGATACTTCTGCTTAGAAAACACTTTTAGAAATCAGCTCTGTCAGAGAGGTGCAGCTTTCCTGGTGAATGAGCAGTGCTTTCTTCTCTTTGAAGTTCTCATTTGTTAAGAAGAAATCAGTAAGGGACTTTGGCTATAGTTGAAAACCACACATTTCATATATAAGCAAGTCAAAAAGTCATAGAATAGTTTAAGTTGGAAAAGACCTCCAAGACCATTTGCTCCAACCATTAACCTGACACTACAATCGTCACCCTGTCCCTAAGTGCCATATCTACATGTCTTTTAAACACCCCCAGGGATGGTAACTCCACCACTTCCCTGAGGAGCCTGTGCCAATGCTTGACAGTCCTTTCAGAGATGCATTTTTCCCTAATACCTAATCTAAACCACCCCTGGTTCAACTTGAGGCCATTTCCTCTTGTCCTGTTTGCTTGTTCTGTGGGATAAGAGACCAATACCCACCCAGCTACAACCTCCTTTCAGGTAGTTGTAGAGAGCAGTAACATCTTTCAGCCTTTTTCTTCAGGCTAAATAACCCCACCTCCCTCACAGGACTTGTCCTCCAGACCTTTCACCAGGTTCACTGCCTTTCTCTGAACATGCTCTAGAACCTCTTTTTTTTGTAGTGAAGAGCAAAGAGGTCTGTGATTCTACAGGGCTTGAGCACCTATTTTCTAGTCTTTAAACCCATTTCTATTAGGAAGCTGATGTGCTGCAAACGAGGGTAACGAGAAAATGTTGCCTTTGTTCCTGTCCATTGCAATGCCATGTATCCTAACCACAGCACCACTGCTGACTTGTGGTTTTGGAGATATTCTGGACCAGTGTGTCAATGGATCACTGGCCAATGAAATCCTGATTAGGATCCAGCCTGGAAGTCAAATCTTGTTTTCCCCAGTTAGTCACAGCATGTAATGCAAAGTTGAGGCCTCAGCTTCTTTGTGTTGGCTGTAGGAGCAGACAAGTACTGACCCACCATTTTAAAGTCAGGTATCTGTGCTTTGGGACTAGTTTGAGTGCATTCACAGCACACTTTTCAGACTATGGCCTTGGTGTTCATCCAGCCATAAGGATTACGCAGCTGTGTATCTTAGACAGACGCTGTGAGATTCAGACAAACTGATCACAGTCAGACCAAGAAACATTTCATCCATCCATCTTAGAAATTCACATTAGTATTGACAGGTTTTAGGAAAAAAGGGAGGAAGGAAGGAAGGAAGGAAGGAAGGAAGGAAGGAAGGAAGGAAGGAAGGAAGGAAGGAAGGAAGGAAGGAAAGGAAGGAAGGAAGGAAGGAAGGAAGGAAGGAAGGAAGGAAGGAAGGAAGGAAGGAAGGAAGGAAGGAAGGAAGGAAGGAAGGAAGGAAGGAAGGAAGGAAGGAAGGAAGGAAGGAAGGAAGGAAGGAAGGAGCTCGGTTTATTCTATTTTCAGCACCCTTTTCTTCATATATTTGCTAGGGCCTGGTGCAGGACTGCAGCTAACATCATGCTCCTCAGCTGTGTCACAACAAATCCCTGCATAAATCCTACATCCATCTGTCCCATTTGGATACATATACACTAGTAAATGAACTCCTAAAAAATCTGCTGCAATGATAAGTGAGGTAAATTGATACAGTAATGTGAACATGTTTCAGTACAGACTCCCTCATTTTGAGTAATCCTCTGAATATGTACTGGTTTACGGGATGAAATAAGTACATGAAAAAATTCCACTAATGGGGAAAGAGAGAGTAATGAGGAGAGGGAAGACTAAAAGGTGAGTAGTAGTGTGTAAATTCACATTCCTTGAGACCTGGAAAAGACAGGAACCTGTCTAGGGTCAACTATTCCATATTTCTTGACAGCAAGACGAGCTGATTTACATCAACAAAACTTATTCCTAGGAATCAGCTTGTTTCATAACTTCAGAAAATGTATCTTTTCTGTAGGTTTAAGATGACTGCCCTTAACTTTCAGAAATGATGGAGAAGTTGCAATCTAAAGGATAGATATTATATAACCAAATGAAAGGATCTGAAAACTGGGGACATCCTCTCCCTGTTTCAGCTAAAAAAGTATCCCACTATGTTCCAGCTTCTTGGTTGGAAATGCTGCTTGACTTAGGGTTTCATTTCTAACAACTTATTTACTTACTTGAATTCAGCCTCGGATTCAGCCTACTGTCTCTCTTTAGCCAGCCTTTAGTTTTGATGCTGTCTCTCTTTTGCTGTAACATTATCACTTTCACAGTGACTAAGAGCAGAACCATAAGCTACTGTTTTCTGATGATGTGACTGGAGCTCCCAGCTCTGCTTCACCTTGCAGGCAGCACCTCTTGTCACACAGTCAATATTACTTTTAGTCCAGGGTAACTAGGTTGTGAGGCACTGCAAGCTAAAATCCAACTGGTCCTGTAAATTTAGGCTGGAAATATTCCCTCACAGGATAATTCACTTCACTGCTTTCTGTGCTCCTCTGTATCCTACCCCTACATAGATGGCGCAAACAAATTTCCTCATGACTCATGGTGAAAAGAAATATAAAGCAGTTCTGCTTATAATAACAAAAAGATTAATGAGACGGATATATACCCTCAAGTCTTGGAGGAGCCATGTGCTGCTCATCAGCACTGACAGTGCCCTGAAAATCTGACCAGCTAAGGTTTTCAACTGCTTATAGCTGAAGATGCATAATCCTGTGGCTCTGCCCCTTGCAGTTGTGGAAACATGGGGCAATGTGTTCTGCCAGAAAGGTATGGAAGATAATGCTCACCCTCATTTTATGAGGAGGTTAGAGATAAGAGCCATTAATGATCAACATAGAGCTTGTGAAGCTTGTCCCTGCAATACCTCCTGGGATATAAAAGCATGATTTTCCAAACTGATAGGAGGGTATGGGCTGTGTCAGTTCTGATCTCACAAAAAGGCTAATGTTTTACCTCCTTCATATTTTTTGAGTGCTTCTAGAAAGAACTCACAATAAACACAGAGTGATCAAATACCTTCTTTGTCACTGAATGTTTAGTTGAAAACTCTTATCAAGACATGTTCAGTCTAAGAACCATTATCATGTATAGATCGTATAATATATGAGGCCTTAGCTCAGTTTTGTTGGTTTGACTGCCTTTCTTATTACTATCGTCTTGTAAGCAATTTCACTGGTCCTTCGATGTTTGCAAGTGTCTGAGCTGAATGCGGACATGATTTATGCCTTAGCTTTTCTCTGGGTGCTTTCTCCAGACTTACCTATCATGCAAGAGTATGTGTGCAGGAAGTGCTGCTATGTAGAAAGCTGAAACCACTGAGGGCAAGTTAAAATGCAGCATAGTGAAAAGGACTGGCAAAACCAGGCATAAAAAGGCATACCCTCTTTTTCTTCATCAGAAGAGAGAACATGGTGCTGAACAAACTATAGAACTACCTAACAGTCATCCTCCCTCACGTGGTTTGCAACTGTTGGGATACACATGATAGCCTCCTGGCTGTAGATGAAAGTGCTTTGTTTTGTTACAATTTAAAAAAATTTAAAATATTGGGAACATTATATATACAAAAACATTCCCTTGGATATACCTCAATTAATTTGCTAACAACAGATGTTCGATAGGAAGTTATGCTTAATGTCCTGTTAGAATTTAAAAGAACATGTGTCTGACAATAACAGAACATCCTGAGACCTTTCCTATTCTCAGTCTATGTTTGGAGGCACAGGGAAATTTTGTTCCTCTCCCAGGACATTAGCTCTTCACCCTTGAAGACAGGTTACAGATGCAGTATCAAAATTAGGGAGAGATAACTACTAGTTCATGCTGCACCTCAGGCAAGCACTGTGCACATTCTGATAGTCTAATTTGATTTACGTGTTTTCCTTGAATAGTATGAAAAAAATTTTAAAGAGCAAGAATCACTTAGGAAAAAAATTCCCACCCATAAGGATCTTCAACTGTATACAATCTATATGAATATACAGTAAGACGGAGAATTTTGCAAGAGGATACAAAATGCAAAAGATACAAAATGAAGGAACAACAGATGACACATTCACTTGTACCAGAAACAGGGAGAATGAAATGCCAATGCAGGTTTGGATGGCACACCAGGAGCACTGGGCAACAGGGCAGGAAATTCCACTTGCTATATAGACTTCAGAAGTTTGCTGTTCATGAACAGAAGTACATCTACTTTTTAGAATGCTGATCTGAGCACTCCGCTGGCTGTAGCTTGTGCAAAGTGGCGTGATTGGTAGCTGTCAATTTTCTCATCATTGACACACGAGTTGTGCTGTAAGGCTTATTAAACAACTGTGGTTGGAACTAATTAATGCTGATGGTATGGAGTTTTGTTGCTCTGAAGATTTTAGCCATCTTGCTCCCTTGTCACTTGCTCCCTTTGTGCCATAAATGTGTATATTTAAATATACATAGTTGTAGAAGTAGCCAGACTGGCTTTGAGAATATTCTGTTTCTGTAAGCAGATAGAGTTCTGGTGGAAGAATGCTTGAATCATTTCATTCACTCTAGGCCTCTGGCTGCCAAAAAGTAACTTGAAAGCTGCAGGAAGAGAAAAGAACAACAGAAAAGAAAAACAAAATCAATAGAAGGGGGAGCAATTAGTTCACAAAAGTGCCACATGATGGTGGCTAAGGGAGAATAATAGACATTTCCATAGTGTTTTTTGACTTTTTTGACTGATTATGATAGTGCACAGAGCAAAAGAAAAGCACTGTACTTGGAATGTATTGGAATGCTAAGGAAAATAGGAATCCCAAGGTGACTCTTCTGTACTAGGACTCAGTGTAGGAGATCACACAGAAAAAAAGAGTGGTTGCCCTCCTAATAGAAATAATATTAATAGAAGAAAAGAAAATACTACCTGCTCGTGGCAGAGCTGTCTAATGAATTGCCAAAGAGTCTTTTCAGCCCAGGCTTTACTTCTAATGGGCACTAGTTGTATTTTCCATCGGTACACAGACTAAAGTTAAGTTCTGTGCAGAATCTGCCTAAGAAAGGTACAGTAGCCAAATGGCAAACACATACACAACACTGGAAACTCTTCTATATTTCTGTATAATGCTTTTCTAGTAAGTCTAAGCTGCCTGCATGTACTCAGTCTCTCTGTCCTAGGCTCAGCAAAATGACAGCCCTTTAAGCAGAAAGAGGAGTAGGTTCATCCTCTCCTGGAGATATGGATGGCCTTCTCTCACCCGCCCTATACACCCTTTGATGGCTTTAGTAAAGCCCATGCTTTATTGTCAGGTGAAAGTGGCCCCTGCAAGGTAGGAAATGCAGTATTGTTGTGGGAGTGTTTTGTAGTTGTTGTTTCTCTGACACCCAGATTTTAAAAAATCACATGACATTTTTTGAGGGAAACCTGGCAAACCTATTTCACTGCTGCAAAAATAAAAGCACCCCTATGACTGCGATGGGAGGTGACACTCTTCAATTCCAGGGTTTGCAAGAAGCCTGTCTCATCACAGCCACAAGTATTTAAACCACATTTAAAATCTCAATCATCTCCTGATTATCATGCTATAAAGCACCTCAAGGTATTCTGCAGTGATTTTAACTTAATGCCCTTGCTTTGAAGGGGGATGCCATGGAAAAAAACCCTGTATCTATAATGTTTACTTGACTTCTGTCTTTAGGAGAAATCTGTATGTTCTGAGGAGCTGACCCAAAACCTAAGTTGGTTATTACTTCAAGACAAGTAACCAGTAATAACAAGATCTGAAATTAGAAAATCTAAAGTTATTTAAAGCCATACATATTGAAATGCAGTAAATCTTCTGAAAGCTCTCCTTTCACAGGTCTATAATAACAAGAAACTTCAGAGAAGACACTACTGAACAATTTTTTTTCTAGGTTTGTTTACCTCCATGATGTTGAGCAATGCCGTTTTCCTGTCCCGTGGAAGGGTATGCTGACCCCTGAGTGAAAAATGCTATTCTGGTCACACTGAGCCATCGGGGATGGCTGTAGGGTGAAGTACAGCAGTCCAAACTACCATTAGAGCACCCTTTTTCTCCAAGTGCCCCCATCAACCACCGGAATTTCTCCTTCCCTCCTGCAGCTCCAGTGGCAGGGTGGGCCTCCATGTGAGTGCAAGAGGTACCAGTGTTTGATGGAGGTAGTGGGAGCCTCTGCTCCTCATGCAGAGCAGAGCAGAGCAGAGCAGAGCAGAGCAGAGCAAAGCAGAGCAGAGTCTGTTTAGTAAGTTTGCATTTTAAAGATCCGGCCTGATGTTTCTTTTGCACAGTCTACTCACGAATTATCACACTGTGCAGATCTTCATCCAGAGTAAATCCACATCTCATCATGCTGAAGACATGTTAATGGTCTCGTATATTACAAACTTATTACTAATAAGTTTTTTTGTATGTTTTTCTCCTTCTTTAGAGATTCAGGTGGACATGTACCACTGCAGTGGTTGTGCTGATGTGCTCTCCAAGGCTATTAAGCAGACAACATTTAGTATTTAAATAATGAATATAACTGGAGAGGGTCAGCACAAAAAAACAGGCTGCATTTTCCGAACAGGACTTGAGTGCCCTGGAGTTTTCCCATTATTATTTTTCCTCGTTATAATTTTTCTTTATGTTATATACCTTGATTTCTGCTGCAGCTTTCATTTGAAAGAACTAGTAATTTTTTTTGCTCTTCTGCCTATTTGAATGTTGTTCACAGTCTTTTTTTCCCTGAATATCTGTAAAAAGGCAAGTGCTACTCAGAACTTCAGCTTCAGTGTTACATTAATTGATGATCTTCATTCATAGAAGCAAAGGGCTTATTCCCCTCAGACTTCATCTGTAGTGTTTGACCATATTCTTTCACAGAGGTAACATAAATTCTGGAAAAGATGTGTTTTATGTTCTATGCTTATGGCAGAGGTAAGGAAGATGATGTCCATCAATAAAAACATTTACACCAGAATCAACCATACCTGGTTCAGCTAATCAAATGTAATTTTCAGTCTGACAGATTTTGATCATTTGCTTAAATCTGTATCTACTCTGTCAGACTTTTCTGTTGTCATGACTTTGCCTTCCCCACTACTGATGAAATAGGAAAAAATAATATCTCCGAAAAGATTTTTAAGGGACAGGGGAAAGTCTATGGTAACAATCCCGAGCCTTTGTTTAGGCAGTTCTGATAGGCATGGATTATCACGGGTAAGGAAAAATAAGTCTGGAAGCAATTTCGAGATGACAGTAATTAATTTTAAGAAGGTTTAGAGCAAGCTGTTGCTAACACTCACTCTAAACTGCAGGTGGCACCATTTATACAACATTTTAAAGAGCACCAGGGAAAAAAATTCTCCCTTTTAATTTGAGTTTTCTGATGGCTTGCCGTGATCGTATAGTGGTCAGTACTCTGCGTTGTGGCCGCAGCAACCTCGGTTCAAATCCGAGTCACGGCAGGGGGTGGTTTATCTTTTGAAGAGATGTAATTACAGATTGCATACCAAAAGTAATCTACTAGTGACTAAGATGAGAAAGCAATTAGAAGCTCTGTAACTTTTAGAAGAATGTTTTTCTAAAAGAGTATGTAGCATAAGTATTAATTCAGAAATCTTGTTGCCAAGTGGGATTTTTTTAATTTAAATTTTTATGGATATTGTGATAAATGCAGTCTCATAGTGGCCATGGAAATTTACTCATTACAGCTACTTAATGTCTGGACTGAGCCATGAAGCCTCTGCGGTTTTGACCTTTCCTAGTTTCCCATGCTAATAAAACAATCAACCTGAACTGCTTGGAAATATGACAGTGGTAGATGTGGAAATCCTGCTTACCTAGGCCTGAACTGCTGCTAGCAGAGGGTCTTTGCTGGTGACATACAAGAGGAATCATCACTTGTCTGTTGATCCTTTTTTTTTTTTTTAGTAGGAACAGTGTGTAATCTTGCTGTCCTGTTTCACTAATATGAGCTCAGATTCTCAGCACGAAGACTTCTAAAATTACCATTTTGATTTAGTAAATTGTTTATGGTAACTAGCAGCCATTTGTGCAATAAACAAACAAAAAATTACATAACTGGTAATAACTATATCAATACAACATCACTATTATGAGTTAATCAAATAATCTGTGAGCTACTGAATAGAGTTTCTGGTAGTTGGTCCTTTAATTTGATATGGAGCAAATTCAAGAGCAAGCACTACTTTTCTCTCGCTGCTGCATCTGATGGGACATCAGCACCTTTATAATGGGTAACATACCCAAGAAGCCCAGACAGATTCAAGCTTTACACAACACACCAGCTGCTTCAGAGTGTGAATGACTGGTGCCTTTCTCTCTCTCTCCAAGGGAGCAGGAAAATTCTTTACCATCCTACTGAGTGAGGAAGTGAAACAAATCTTTTCTAGCACCACTGTCAGGATAAACCAAAGCCCTGCATGTCTGGGAGGGCACTTCACCTTTAGAGGCTGTGGGCTTAGGTGTCCCAGTTTTGGTGACCCCTGGCATGTTATGACCTTCCTCAGGTTCACAAGAGCTCTTTGTGTTGTGTTTTTCAAAATATCTATGATTATTCCTCTGATTGGCCTTTGATTTCCCGTCTAAATATCATTCAGCCTTTCAGGAGCATGTCAGAGCAATTAGCTTGCAAATTCTTGGTCTAATTGATGAGACAGATGTGACTGATTTCCCAAAAGAAAGCAATTTAGAAATATGCACTAGCATGAAAGAGACCAGGATGATCTTTCACACTCTATCCCTGCTGTAGTCTTTCAGAAATGTCATCTCCTGTGTTAGATTTTATGAAATCAAGAAATACCAAATTAACTCGTCGCAGCTGCACATACTCTTTAAAGAATCCTAGTGAATTAAGTCCTAAAAAAGAAATCCAAAAATTGCCACACCAAATATTTTGCTCTACTCATGCATCATCCTGAGGCTGCTAAAACACTCAAAACTCACCCCTGCTTGACCTCAACCTCCCTGGAACTGACTTCTCTATTTCCAGTGTTCATCTGTAGCTAAATATTACCTTACTGCTAGCTATAGTAATATTGATGATTTTGAAGAGTTTCAATAGGACAGTAGACAAATTCCAAGTGCACTTTTCAAAAAATTTAGTCTTGTTTTATGATGACTTACTGGGAAACAGTGGTTATTCTGTTTGATTTATTTTACTTGGGATACCAATATTTTTTTTGCTATCTCAATGTTCATGCTATAAACTGAGATCAAGAATGGTGTATGCAGAATCAGACCTTTCTTATCACTTCCCCCTGCAGTTATTTATTCTTCTCACAAGAAAATGACAATTAAAAGCCAGCTTTATTTTGGAATATAAGCATGCAAGTGCAGGTGGCTCCCAACATTGCACTTCCTGAGAAAATATTTATCAATTTTCCCTTCTCTTTAGAAAAAAGAAAACAAAAATTTCAGAGCAAAAGAGTTTCCAAGGATAACAGGATTGCAGACTAGGAAACACAAAGAGGTAATCCTGCAACCGATTTTGAACCTTGAATTGCACAAAGAATTGCCTGCCTGTTGCTGGAATATGCAGGTTGTCATGTCTAGCACACATGTCCACAAAACACTTTTCCAGCTGGAAACCATGGTCTAAATAACAATAATAATAATATATTAAAAATATTAACAGGTTTACATAAATCTGTTTCTGAAGTTCTGAATTTTTTAATGTCTAAGGACGATTTGGAGGCCAGAGAGAAGGGTTCACTCCAGCAGCCTTCACTACCTTTAGGCAGCAAGCTGAAAACAAGCATGAAATTAATAGTAGTTTAAAAACAAGGCAGGAGAAGAGAGTACATGCCTTTCTTTGCAGCTCTCCCATGTCATTTCATGCTTGCTATTGTTCTCATGCATGGCTCATTCTGCATAAAATGTAAAATCTTTAGGACATGGAGATGTCTATCTCCATATCCCCTGCACAAGTACTTTGCTTCTTGGCACTGAAACTAAAACTATGATGTACTCATCAAGTTCTTGGGGAAAGATTTCTTTCTTGTCATTGTATTCTAACATTAGCTGTTGATTAGGGCTAAAACTGCTCGACTTTTTAAGTTATAGAGAAAGACACCTAATTTTTAAAAAGGCAGCACTGAACAGAAAGTCTTGAAAAACTTTTGAAACATTAACAGAAGCTACTGTTATTCTTCCTTCATTTTTCAGGAGTGCAGCAGAATTGTATCCTGTCTGATGTCCACACTGGGGGTTGAGCAGGATAGAAGGCAGTGGCTGTTTTGAATCTGCAGTCATCAAATCAAATTAATTCTGTTTTTTTCATTCTCTTTACAGGAGTGCAGCTCATATTAAAACTTTTATAGGTCCCCTCTGAAATCCTTTCAAAAGGCTGTGGTCAAGTAGACTCTTTGAAAGGAAATACGTGGTAAAAAGAACTTCTGAAAGCTTAAATACCTGGTTGTGCTTTAGCAAAGAATGCCAGGAATTCACTTCACAGGTGGGATGATTTTACCTCTGGAAATTCAGCTCTGAGTTTACAGGCTATTATTGCAGAATGGGTAGTAATTGGGAAAATTTTGGCAGACTGAGAGATTCCTGAGCCTGATGTGTAAACAGAGCTACATAAACAATGTCTGATGTTGTAGTTCTGTTCTCATAATCTGTCTTCGGTGTTTCTTGAAAGAAAGCATGTCTTCGTCTCTAAATGAGACTGCTTCTTATTCATAATGCTCCAGCAGCTGCAGCACTGGAAAGAGCTGCACCAGCACACATGTGAAGACTATTGTTCAATTTTTTAAGCTTTTGACTTGTACTGCTTTGGGTTAAGCTTTGACTCAGGTTTGAATCCTACAATTTTGCACTACAATTCAAGCTACTGAGTAGGGCCTGTTTTTATTTCTTCATCAAAATCTCAACACAAGCCCAAACATACCAAATGTCTCCAAAACTACCTAATGGTTTATGTTTCACTTTTTTGTTGTTTTTGTTTTTATTTCTCTGTCTTCATCTTAAAATTCCAAGTTCTCATTTCACAGAAACAAAATCAGCTCTTTCATTCAGCTTCAAACGCCTCTGATAAATACGTCCTTCACAAAGCTTCATGAAATTAAGCCTTGTGCTTAATGTTGTACAGCTTTTTCTTCCGCTGTTTGACACACTGAAATACAGTGTGTGTTTTCTCTGCACCAAATACAACTCAGGAGATGACACTTCATGATACTGCTTCCAAAAGAATTCCTTCTTTACCACAAAGGGATCTCAAAACATAGTGCTTTAAAAATCTTTGAGAAGAGGGTATAGTTTTGATATTTTGTGCAAACTAGCAAAAAATTATCTTTCATAACACAGTCTGTAATGTTAACATAATCAGTGCCTCTGTGCTGCAAAACCAACACCTGTGTGCCTCTTGCACCTGAAAACTGTGCATGGAGCCAGCAACAGAGTTCCCTCAATTTTTCTGGTAACTTCATTCTTGTGGACTCCTGAATTTCAAGTTTAGATCTCGTGCTTCCAGTCTCCTAAAATAACAATTTTCTTTTCTGTTGTTGTTCTCTAATATGAGCAGCAAACCTCTTATTTTACTCTCCATAATTGTGTCTAAACTCTGGAATTAGAAAAATCTGGCATACTAGGATGTGCTTGTTCTGGGACCTGCACTATTGCTATTATTTACCATGCAGCTGAAGGTGAGAAGGTGTACTGACCTTTGTATTGGCACAGAGAAGTAAACTTCCTTATGATATAGCCATGAAAACATCTGTATTAAAACTACATGGGATAAATTGCTATTTTACTGTTACACTTGAAAAAGCAAAGTCTGAATAATTTTGGTAAAGCGACAGGAAGAAAGCTATCATATCATAGAAAATTCTCTTTGGAAGTATGTTTTGAAGGCTGTGTTGTTAAGGTTCTTTGCATAAGAACTGAGCTTGACTTAAAAATAAATTGCAAAAGAACTCTAGAAGGCCTAATACAAGAAACATGAAATCTTCCAGAAAGACAAAAATGTAATTTCTAGAAAGAGATTTGTGGTTGATTTGTTTGCTTCACTGTAAGGTCATTCTTATTTTTGTTTGCTGATAGATGGGTTTAATGGAATTTAATATTCCCAGCTGGTCTTCACAGTTACGTGAAGCCTGCTTTAAAACCCTTTTCATCTTAATAGTTTCAAGACAGTCTCGCTTCCTTACTTAGCTCTGGGCAGACACCTGGAGGAGGTCTGCCAAGAGTTGTGAAGACTCTGTCTTGTTGCCTAAATAGTGTTTGACCTCAGAAGGACATACACTACCTTCAGTAAGGAAAACTTTTGAGAATCTGGCCTCAACTGTTAGAAACTGTGAAATAAATCCATTTGCCATAAATTAGTAGTTGTTTCTTCCTCCTTTTTCAACCTGTTTCTCCTTTTTACCTGTAGTCAGGCCATGTGCTTCAGTATGAAGAAATCATTTGGTCAAAATGAGCAGTTTTTACTTTAGTCATCAGCATGTGTAACTATCTACAAATAAAACTACAATTGGTTACATAATCAAAGTTTGTTAATAATTTTTTGAGCATATTCTATTGATAACAAATTAGAACTGTGTTACCACATGGTTCAGTCAGTATACAAAGTGCCAACAACAGGGACTTGTCTGTGTTTCTTCAAAATTTCTTCCCTTGTGCCTTTCAGCCAGCTTCCCTGCCTCACCATTTCCACACTGGAAAATCACTGGTCCCTAACACCCCTACCTTAATAGACAGAAACGCCCACCAGGCAGTACAGGCAGGAGGAATGAATGTTGCTTTGAAAAACAGAGAATCTTACTAGACCATTTTTCTGCCTTGTGGCAGAATCCTCTCAGTTCATCATCCTCTCCCCCCAAAAAAAGGACACAGCACTTCCAGCAGTGTCTTGCTTTCTCTTTTATCAAATTTATACCTAGACATGATGTCTTCCATTTGCTGCTGTTGGTTACTCGTCTCATAAGTGCATAATTATTGGAGTAAAGATACTATAAGGCCTCACAGTAAAGGAATAATTTGCATGTAATTTCACGCCTCTTTTGCTGCTTTCTGGAAAAATTCTTCTGGAATTTTCCTTTGTGGTGAGTAATCCCTGGGCACAGATCATAGAAAGAAATCCATGTTTGCTGGGAGAGCGCAAGGACATTTGTTAAAAAACTGACAGTGTGAAGTCAGAGAAAATGTCCCAGACAAGATTAGTACAGCAGTATCTGTGTGATCTTCTTGAAATTACGCAAAAGGAGACAAAAAACGTATGGTGCAAAGAGTGCAAACCACTTTATCAGGTGGCAGTGGGCTATATGAACCTTTCTTTCGTGCAGCTCGACTCTCTCTCAGCTGTTTTTCCTGTGCATCAGACCCTGGGGTCGTTTCTGCAGTTTCTGCCGTGAGGGTTTCCGTGGCTGCCGCCTCCCCGCTGCTCTCTCCAGCACCGGGGCCCAGACGTGAGGGCTAAAACAACTCCGTTTGCAGCGTGCCGTGACTCGGATTTGAACCGAGGTTGCTGCGGCCACAACGCAGAGTACTGACCACTATACGATCACGGCAGGCTGCGAAGGGCACGTCCGAGGCGGTGTTTGCTGTCCCGCCTTGCAGAGCCGCGCAAGCATTGCCACCTAGTGTGGGCCGGCTACACCGCGCCGCCATTGCCGCGCTGCCATTGCCGCGGCCCAAAGCGGCCCTGCCTTCAAATGCGTGCCGGAGGGAGACAGGCACAAATGTCATGGTGGCGGAAAAATATCCCTGCTCCTTTTGGCAACTGCAGTCTGGTGATG
Source organism: Monarcha castaneiventris obscurior (assembly GCA_026261815.1). Classification (NCBI taxonomy): domain Eukaryota; kingdom Metazoa; phylum Chordata; class Aves; order Passeriformes; family Monarchidae; genus Monarcha; species Monarcha castaneiventris. The sequence goes on from JAMPIT010000390.1 coordinate 13,253,361, forward strand.
AAATCTTCCACTGCCTTCTGTTTGGCCAGTATGTGTCTTCAAACATGCAGTAATTTTGGACTGTGAATTTTCTTTCTGTCTTCAGAAAGCAATGGGGGAAAACCTGGTGAAAGTACATTCGAAGTTACATAATTATTTTAAAAGCTGTTGAAAAGGAAGCATGAAAACACATGTTCCCCTCCTGCTGCAAGCCAGATTTGAACCAAAGTTGCCACAGACCTAGAACATAGAACCAGCCACTGGACTGTCACAGCAAGCTGGCACATTGTGACAGGTTTTGAACAGACATGGCAGAAAAATATCAAATCTAGTAAAATAACAAATGTTGACAGCAGTGTGTCATTAAAGAAGGATTTCTGTTTGGGTTTGAGAGTTAATGTTTCAAAGCACAAGTGTTCTTAGTAGAGTTACTCTAATAATTGTCTCATTAAAGATCTCATATCTGCCATTTTCTCTCACTCTTTAATTGTGTCTGACAGTGATAACAGGCAAAGATTGATAGTACCAAGTATCTTCACAATTTTGTTAATTAGTTTAAAAAGTGGAAGGAATTGGGGGACACACCAGATGGTTGTGCTGCCATCCCAAGGGACCTCATCAGGATGGAGAAATGGGCTGACAGGGACTCCATGAAACTCAACAAGTGAGAGTGCCAAACCTGGCACCCAGAGACGAACAGCCCCGTGTACCTGCACATGCTGGGGGCTAACCAACAGGAGAGCAGCTTGACAGAAAATGGCCTAGGAATCCTGATGGACACCAAGCTGACCATGAGCCAGCAGTGTGCCCTAGTAGCAAAGAAAACCAAAAACCACCCTGGCTGCATCAGGCAGAAGATTACAGCAAGTCAAGAGAGGTGACCCTTTCTCTGTCCTCAGCACCAGTGGGACACATCTGGGTGGTGTTGCCAGTCTGGGCTCTTAGGTACAAGAGAGACGTGAGCACGCTGGGGCGAGTCCACTGAAGAACCACTAAGATAATGAAGGGCTTGCAGCTTGAACAGTGAAGCTGGGACTTTTTACACCGAAGAAGAGCAGGCTTAGGGGGGGAATTTATCACTGTGCATAAATATCTGATGGGAGGGTAAAGATGTTGGAGCCAGGCTCCTATCTTTTCTATGCAGTGATGGGACAGAAGGTCATGGGCAGAAATTGAAATAAAGGAAATTCTTTTTTAAATATAAGGAAAACTTACTTACTGTGAGGGTAGTTAAACACCAATTGCCCAGAGAGTGGAGTTTCCCTCCTTGAGATATTCAAACCTGACTCAATATGGTCTTGAGCAACTAGCTGTGGCTGGCCCTGCTCAAGTACCATGGTACTCGAGATTTCCAGAGGGACCAGCCAGCCTCAGTGATTTGGATCCTCAGGAAAGGGGAAAAAAACCAACAATAAGAGCAACCCAAACCTGTTAACCAAAAATAAAATGTCAGTGCTTGAAAATATTTTTTTAAACATTTCTGTAATGTATATATGTACTTAACAGCACAGGCAGTTGAGCAGAGGGAGTCCAGGAGTGCCAAGAAATGAGATACTGAAAACTTGACAGTCTTCCCTGTCAAAACCCACAAAGTCTGTGTGAGCCAGAGAAGTAAGCAGTAGCTAGAGATTGAGCATCTTAGTTGGTACAAAAACTTCTTCTATGTTTTCAGAATTGACGAAGGCTTTATAACATGCGTCTTGCCCAGCACATGTGTGTGCTATATTTTTCCTGGGAGTTAGAGGTACCCAGTCACAGAAATTAATGTTTAAATGTATAGATGAGCAAGATTTCCTGAGATTTTCCAGCTTCTCATTTTGCCAAGGTGAATGAATATAGATTACATTGTTTCAGGCAAATTCCACGTGATTACGAAAAAAGGAATTGGCTATCTAGCAGCCAGAAATAAATTTAAACATGTCAGTTTAACACTGTATTCAAACCACACTATTTTTCTTTTCTTTTCTTTTTTTTTTTTTTTTTTTTTAAATGGCTTCGTCCAATGTACCTGGTTGTATGTGCTGGAATAATAGTAGGAATATTCACAATTGTGCTGCAAATTAATTCCATTTATTAGATTTTATTCTGTCCCAGTGTTTGCAGTTCTGGATTTGATCCAAAGGTCAAAATAATTTTATCAGTGCACAGGGCCACATTTCTGCACCTAAACATGTGTGCATAGCTTTAATTGCAATTCTTTGTAAGACTTTGTGTTAAATGAAAGACTTTCACATCCGTGATACTTGTGCATGGTCTAATGTAGAAAAAATCCCTATCCACTTCATTTTTAAGGCCTACTTGCAGCCCAATAATCTCTCTCTGTTGCTTCTGTCCTCCATAATTCTCTTTTGTTGAAAATAAAATATTCTTGTCATAAAATTATTGTCAGAAAACCCAGTGCAAAGCTACTAATTTCATGGTACTGTGTGTCATTCAAGAAAAGGAGTGATTTTTATAACGTTTTAAACTGAAAAGCATGTTTGCGACATTACTAGGTATGAACCAAAGCTTCTGCCTTTGACTCATCTTGTGCGTTTGTAACGGTTAAACATGACTAGCTGCTGTTGGCATCAAGGGAAAACCTGTCACATTAGACTTGTCAGCATGTCTGAATACAAAGCACGTGCCTCTGGGAATTCTTTGGTTTGATAGCATGTTAGTTTCTTTAATTGGCTGCGTTTGCTGAAATTTAGGTAGGACCTTGATCCATTTGGAAATTCAGAATCTTGACCTAATGCAACTGAACACCAGCAGATCTCCTTGAAATAATCTTGGCACACTGTTTTTCCAGTGCTTCCATTCAAAAATGGTCCAAGAGCCAGTTGTTGGGCCTAACTTGATAGCAGAAGCAGAAGAAACTTAGCTGTGCTCATAGGGTTGTAAGGTTGCTTTGCATTACAACAGGCAATGGCAACATCAAGGAAAAGAGGGTTCTAGAATGAGGCAAAACTCAGAGGCAAGTAGATTTGAACTAAAGTCATCTTTTTTATGTTCAATGTGTGGCTATTAGGGCATAGTAAGACTGTTTGGGTATATAAGCACTCTAACTCACAGTGGTGGAGCAGACCTCTGTCCCAAGGCATCTGTGGAGTCATCTGTGGTACAGTTCTCAACATTGCAGGAAATGTTACTGCTACAATTCAGATTCTGCTCTTGCTGCTAGTAAAATTCCCTCACCCTGTCACCCATCTTCACCTTATGTTCCTGCCTTTCTTTCCTTGTGTATCATGACTTGAATTTTCAATGGATTGAACTTCTGTTCCTGTGTAATTATAGCAATGTAAAGGAACCCATGGATACATGCTGTGGGTTATTGCACACTTAAATAGTGACATAACTTCCAGCAAAGCAGCCCCAGAGTAAGAGGCTTCTTCCCGGGCTGTGATATGGATGCAGAAGAGCTAACTCAGCTGCTAAGGCCTGTGCACTTTTCTGAGAAAAATAAGTGGACCTCCCTAAGGGGTGTGCATTCCAAAGCAAACTGATAAACTAAGTTTCATTGCAATCATCCTAATGACAAGGAATCACTAAATTAGTCTGAAAAGTTCTTATGGTTAAACTAAACAACACAATATTACCTCTGCAACTATGCAAAATATTGAAACCTCTTACTGTATTTATTTTTTAGTTGTCTGAGTTGTTATGTGTGGTAGATTTTATGAGCATTCAATGCAGGCTGCAGAATGCTTAGGGTATGTATGCAATGTAATGTTAGACAGAAAAAAGATTTGGTTTTGAAGTGTGTTAGTGTCTTTTCCAATAAAGTTGTTTAGAAAATCCTTTATAAAAACCTGAGTTTGATGATGAACATCGTACAATTTAAAATCACTTTTTAAATTAATTTCTCATCTTACGTTAGTACCAGCTTAATGTGAAAGCTAGTGAATGTTTTTTTACTTAGATATGAATTTCATAGTGTCTAAACAATACACTGGACAATAAACCTACCTTTGAGTAAACCTGTCTGGCAAATGAGACATATGTGATCCTGAGGAAATCCATAAAACATCCTATGACTCTGCCGAGTTGGAGTTCTGGTGCAGAAACATGACTCACATAATGGTGAAAAGAAACCAGAGGAGAAAAAGGGTAGATACTGAAAGCCAACACCAATCACATCCAGCTGTTTCAGTCTGTCTGGCACACATATGCCAAAATCTGTCTTAATTCATGTCTGGTGTTAGTTTTTTTTTTATTTTATTTTTGAAGGTTGTTCTAGCTCTAAAGCAGTTTAGAGGCGATATATCCATCTGTCATGAGCGTGTCAGGCCAGAACAGACTGTTGTTAGGACACTTCTGGTTTGAAATCCTATCTTTTGTACTCATAATTGATGTAGACACATAGATAGCTACGTTCAAGGCCACCATTTTAAACAAACAAAAAAGACCCGCCTGCAAAATTCTGACTTTTGGGTGTTAGAGTGCAGAGCAGCCAAGCAAATGTAGATTTCTTGGCTGTTCAGACAGCACTGTACTGCATCTACTCAGAAGAAACCTTTCCACCAGCGCACCTCTCCTATGAGGAAAGGCTGGGAGAATTGGGCTTGTTCAGCCAGGAAAGAGAAGGCTTCATAGTGACCTAATTGTGGCCATCCAGTGCCTGAAGGGAGCCTACAAAAGAGGTGGAGAGGCTATTTACAAAAGCATGTAGGTGTGGTGAGGCACTGGAACAGGTTGCCCAGAGAAGTTATGGATGTCCCATTCAAATGTTCAAGGCCAGGTTGATAGCATTTGGAGCAACCTGGTCTAGTGGAAGGTAGTCCTGCCCATGGCAGGGGCGTTGGAACTAGATGATCTCTAAGGTCCTTTCCAACCCAGACTATTCTATGATTGCATGACAACTATGGCAGTAGGGAGAGAAATTTTCCAGAAGTCACATTTAATTTGATTTACAGCTGGTTCTTGGAAAGGATAACCATCAGGCAAAAAGACAAAAAAGATGTTTACACATCTCTCTTATGCAGAGGACTGGCAAAAATTTCAGACCAGCTATTACAAGGGAATACTTCTCCGAAAATTTCAATCCTATAACCAAACTGAATCTGATCATGGACGGTACCTGAGCATCTTTCAAAATAGAAAAAAGATTTCAAAACCATTTTTTTAAATTAAGAGATTGCTTATAACAAGAAAAATTATTGAAAATGCATTAGACTCTTGGAAGCTCAGCTTTCATAAAACAAGGTGCATATGAAACCTAGAACATTTTTTAGTAAGGTTGAGGTTTTCTTGGAAATAAACAGGTTTTTCTCAAATATTCCAATATGAAGATTTCCATCAACAGACTTACGTAACAAAGCATGAAATGACCTTTCTGTTGCAATTCTACAGCCAAACACCTTGCAATTTCACCTGTGTCTAGGCAGCATTGTCCTTCTTAGCATCAACCAGCAAACATGAATGCCTTGGTTTTTTATTCTGTGCATCTCGAGTCCTGTGCTTCTACAGTTCAAAACGCTTTGTTGGCTTCCCGAAATCTTCATCATAATAGCTAGTTGCTTAACTCCTCTAACACATGAATAGTCATTATCAGCAAGGTATGATGCTTGTAGCAATATATTGCCATTCCTTGCAAACATGAGAAGTGCGTGGATCAGGAGCAATATCAGTCTCTGCCAGGGAGTCTTGCCTTGCGGTCCTGAAGGTATAGATATATGATGACAGCCACACTTGCCTACTGTCGTCAGCTCACAGCACCTGTGGCAGAAGCAACTTTACAAATTTTGCTGCTACAGCTAAGTATTTACCTTCAGCTATCAGACTGCGCTCATTGCTGTTGCAGGACACAAAAAAACATCTACCAGTTCCTAAAGGAATTCACACAAATTCCTTTTATCTTTCAGCTGCTGCCTGTAGGTCATGATTTCCAGTGTAAAATCATGTCACAACACAAGTAATAAGAGATTAATAAAAGACAAGACGGTCCACAAGCAGATCAGTTATGCGAACTGTTGTGCAAAATGATCAAATCTTTGTATAATTTTGCTTGAAATGGTGCTTCATCTTCTGTACAGATGCTTTCAGGTTTCTTTTCTAATATATCCTCTGATATATCTCTACTATCCTTTTCAGGGATATTGCCAGTCCTGTTACAAATGTTTTTTTTCAAGGAAAGGCAACCTTGGTATCACCAGAACATTGCTCAGAACATCCCATGTTCAAATCACTGTACCTAATCTATACAGAACTATTCTTGCTGCTGTTTGTCTATCAAAAAGTCTTTCCTCATATGTTTTCAATGTTTTCTTCAGACTTAAAGACTTTTTAAACAACCTCACAAGCATAGTGGATGGCATATTACAACTATGTCACAAGTTCATTCTGTGTAATGCTGACAACCCAATCTAAAGCATCAGGCCAGTAAAACACTATTAGTCAATGAGGTAACAGCAGTGTACCAGGGTGCCCATGAGAATTCAAATTAATTTCCCTGTTGATATCGTCCCATTGGCAACTGTCAGATGTTGACCACAAACATGCTAGCACTTTTCCTGCTTCTCTGAGACTTTTTCTTTTGCAATGAAAAGATACTGTAAATTTTGTTTTCTTTTATTAATGTACCACTTTATCTTTCCAGGGATAGCTTTTGTAAATTCAGTTGTGACCCTTATATTGGGCACGGTGAAAGCTACCTAAAGGACCAGCTTAACAACTTGCACTATAAATCCTACATGAATTCATTTTCTTTTCCTGGTAACAAACCAGAAAACTTTAAACATTATTATGTTAGTTAGCAGTAAAACAAGGGTGTTCAGATTATTATAGTCCGATTTTGTTGTGCTAATTACTTCTTGAATATGCTATTTGGGATAAGAAAAATGCTGCTCAGGGGATGAAAAAGAGAGCCACTTCTAATAGAGGCCTTTGAAACTCTGGAGGTGGCAGAACGTCGTAGTGTTTTCAGTCCTGAAGTTTCAGTCCTAAAGTTACATATCATGGAGTTACACTCCATGATATGGTCTTTTATTGTATCCACTGAATGCAAACAAGTGAATAAACCAAAAAATTTCTACCAAACCCCACACATATATTGTTAAAGAAACCCTCAATTGTCTTGTTTAAGACTCTACAATCAGCTAAAATTTGTTAAGATCTCATATTCATGATGTTTTGTTATTTTCCAAAGCTGCAGACTGTAAAAATTATTTTGCCTATATTTGTCTGGTAATTACATTTTAGTTAGCAGGAGCTCATAAGGAACAGGCATAATAATGTCAAACTTCTGACTTCCTTCAGAAATCTAATTCATAATGCCTTTCTCTGCATTTGAATGGTCTGAGAGAGCTGTTGGAGCATTTTTAGAGAATATCTACTTTTATAAAAGCTCAAACAATTGGTCAAATTATATCTGTGAAATAACAAAATGTTAAATTATTAGCAGGTTGAAAATCAGTCTACAAACTGGATAATATTATAGACTGAATCTCAGAGCTGAATTAAAAACTATTAAAATCTGTTCAGTGGCTATTAAACTGAACGTCTAAACAGAGAATTGTTATTTCATAGTGATTTAACCAGTTATGTGTCCATTTTGAATATTTGAAGAATTTGGATTTTCATTGATATGATCTGATTTGTTTCATTGAAAGTGTGCCTTTAATAAATAGTTTTTTGGGGGGAAAAAATAGTTGTATGTGGTGCCAAAAGGAAAGTGACACCAAGTTTCCTCTGTAAGCAGTAGTGCTATTTGCCACATAATTCTCACCATGTTCCTATCTTTCCCTTTTTGATGTACATCAGAATCATCTTAAACATGTGATGAGGAAAGAGCTTTCATAAGGTTTGGGGCTGTAAAGTGATTGCAGCTTCACATCCTGTTCTGTTTGTAATTGAGCTGGGTTTACTGCTGCCTTCTCTGTTAATCACTGCTACCTTCACCAGCGATTGCAACCAGTTCACAACCACTGGCAGAAGCAGCCTCTACTCGGGCCCTCAGGATGACACATGTTCCCTAAACATCTTTCATGGTGGGAAAGACTAGTTATGAGTGAGACATAAACACTTCTGATTTTGGAGAATGTTGACAGAACTAACCTAGCTCAGCTGTGCTAGGATGGTTGCTACCTCACCTGTTAGCAATATGAAAGGGGCTAGGAAGGTTGGCCATAGTCTTGCACCAGCTGACCACAGCAGGCACATCATTTGCTGGTTGGTTTTTCACCTTGTCGTGGCTTAGGACTGGCACTTCCCAATTCAGTGCTCCCGCTGAGACTTCCAGATCAGATGCTGCTGGTTCACTCCCCTATTACCCTTCCCCTTGCTACTCCGGCAGGATGGAGTTGAGATTTGGAGGTACAGAAGGTGAAGATCACGGGTTGAGATAAGAACAGTTTACTGTAAACAACAATGAGATAAGAAAACAAATAGTAACAGCAACAATATTTACAACAAAAGTATGGAAAAGAGGGTAAGCCAAATGCAAAAATGCTCACCATGGACCTAGAGACAATGAACAATAGCAGAGAATGCCACTGGTTTTTCACCCTTCTTCTCAGAAGACAGTGAGTACCTTGCCCCCTACCCTGGCAATGGTGTAAAGGTGGTATGGAATAAACCTCCAGGTCCTCGCCAAAACTAGAACACACCTGTAAATTGACTCTGAAAGTGAGAATGTATTTTCTTAATGTTAGCAAATCTCTGTTTCTCAGAAGAGATAGTACACTGCCAATGATACTGAGATATTAATAATACAAATGATATGTCAGTGTCATTTCTAAATCAGATATATTCCTAAGCATAATTAAAGAACTCTGTTTAGGATGCATTAGTAGCAAGTACAGCTATAGGATCCTAATACTTATGCAATCAAGTAATTACCAAAAAATAATTATATGAGCTGTCTTAAATGGATATAACCCTGAAAAGGTTAATGTAAGCCAGAGGCAATTAATCACTTCTTCTGTAATAACCAATACTAAGAAATGTTTTTCAAACATGACCTTATCTTCCCTCATTTTGGAGCACACTATTGGTGTCCTCAGTCTACAGTACATTCATTGCTGTGGTATTTTGTGGGGAGAGCAAACCAAATAGGGACCAGATACTTGAATTCTCTTCTCTGTTCTCACCCAGTCCTCAGCAAGACATCTAAATATAAATCCTTGTTTTTTATATCTGTAAAATCCAGACAACATTATTTTTGATATCTGTAAAATCAGGACAACAAAGTAAATGATCATGGCTGATGGAAAGATGCTTTTCAAATCCTAGATGAAAAAATGAAAGAAGGTCAACCACAACAGGTGTATAATTTTAACAGCAGCATGTATAACAGTCTCCTAAATGTGGTTCAAACCCGAATGCCTAACCACAATCTGAACAATGACAATAGGTCGGAAGTATTTAAAGCCTTCCTCTGTATTAACCAATACAGTTCCGTAGTTTTACTTAGATGCTGTTGTCCTATACTAACAATAAGTTTAAGCAGAAAGAGGTAACTGCCATGCCTGTCATGACATACATTTTTATGGTGACTGAAATGACAGAATTGATCCTGATTTTAGCCTTCATTTTGGCTAAAAATGTAGCACAATGAAAATATTATTACATTCAAACACAGATCATGGGGTTTGCTGGTTGGTTTTCTGTTTTGGTTTGGTTTGGGGTTTTTTGTGTTGTGTTACTAGATTACACAATTGTTCATGAAAACCATTCCAAATTATTTGTCTGTTAAGACTAAATAACTTGTTTCATATAATTTTGACGTTTTTCATGTGGTTAGGAAATGTGTTCTTTCCCCAACAACTTGCGATTTCAGCTGAGCACTTTTTTCTGGGTAGAACAAGCTCCCTCTGCTGGATCTGCAGAAAAGAATATGAGTCTGCCTAGGTCCTGTGGATGAGGGCTTGACAGTGATTGGGGCTCTGCCATTCAGTTCAGGAAAGTGGATTTTCTTGTTCATCTAGCTTGTTAAAAGCACAACTTAAAGGAAAAGATGTGAAAGTATTATTTGCAAGGAGTGTTGGAGCACTGATGAATACTATTGGGACCAAAGGGAGAAAGATGCCTTTCTCAAGACCAGTGTTTTTCAGTAGTCACTAAAAAGTGAGTCCTTACTGCAAAAAGAAAATAAGATTTTTAATAGTAAAGGAAATTTGGTTACACCTCTTTCAGCACTGAAGAGTTTAATTTGCTGCTTGGTATACCTCACATCTCTTTTCTGTTACAGCAGAAAAATTGCTCGGCCCTCTCTTTCAAAATCCTGTTCAGAAATCGTGAGATTTTATATGAAACCACTAAGACACCAAGAAAGAACATTTTTTGAGGGGCTGTTCAAAAGGGGAGAAAAAACATGCAGCTACATTTCGGGGTGCTCTTTTCTTAACAGAAGATGAGATCATTGATTTAATGGCTTTTTACTAACATAGAGTAGGGTTAGATATGATACGAGGAAGAAATTCTTTACTGTGAGGGGAGTGAGACACCGGAGCAGTTTTCTAGAGTACCTGTGGAAGCCCCATTCCTGGAGCTGTTCAAGGCCATGTGGGATGGGGCTTGGAGCAACTTGGTCTAGTGGAGGATGTCCCTGACAATGGCAGCGGTGTTGGAACTAGGTAATCTTTAATGTCCCTTCCCACCAAGACCATTCTATGATTCTATGATCATATCATCATAGTTTTACTGTATAACATTTATTAATTATATGGTTATAAATATTACTCGATAGTTATAACTATGTGGTTGTAATTATTATAGAATCCTCAATTTCCAGTAGTTGCTTAAGGAAAAAAACCAAATGACATGAAAATCAGAATAATTACATTCAGTGACACTGCAATTCAGACAGTCTGAAAAAAAGCCCTCATTTTTCAAAGTTTGGTACAAAACAAAAACTAGTTATCATAAAATGTGCCCAGTTTAAATAATGTTTGTCCTTTGGATCATTGCTGTCCCTGGGCTCAGCATGTGCTAACTGATGTGTACAAACTGAGAAGCTTCTAGTAAGTGTGACATGTTTCTGCTCCAAATTGCAAAGTTTCATAGATGATTGTAACATTCTGTCCTTACCAGGAACTGTGACCAATAAAGCCTAGAAAGCTCTCTTGGACAGATTAGCTTTTCTCCGAAACAGACAGAAAGCAATTCAATATTAAACTGTATTATTTTGCACATCTCAAGTTACACCCGCTGGGAGCTGGTTTTCATAAATCCCACTGCATCTAACTCCTCTTCTATGATTTTTGTAGCAATCTAATAACTGATTGTTACATAACTAGACCCTTCTGGGTTTTATTCATGTGATTTAAATTTTGACCCATAATATGCATATACTGAAGAAATAACAAAAGTGAAAGAAAGGAAGGAACAAAACTGTCTTTTAGGTAACTGCAGGAACCCTTTGCTGGGTTACATGGTTAGAGGAGGATGGTGCGCTTAAGCATAGCTACATTGCCATTTGCGTATTACCTTCCACTTCTTCCTATCTAACCATAAAGCTGCTAACTACTGGAAAAGTAGAAAAGTGCTGTTGTTAAACAAGATGGGATTAGTAGATTATGCCATCATTTCCTATGGGAAAAAGCTGCTCGGAATCACAGAACAGTCAAGCTTGGAAGGGTTCTTTGGAGGTCACCTGGTTCAACCCCATGCTCAAGCAGAGACACCTAGAACTGGTTGTCCAGGACAGTGTCCAGTTGGTTTTTGACTATCTCCACAAATGGAGACTCCATCACCACTCTGGGCAACCTGTGCCAGCGCTTGGTCAATCTCACAGTGGGTAGGTGTTTTCTGACATTCAAATGGAGCCTCCTGTGTTTCAGTTTGTGCCCATTGCTTCTTGTCTTGTCACTGGATGCCACAGGAAAGAGCCTGACTGAATCTTCTTCATATTCTCCTCTCAGGTATTAATAAGAGTCCCACTGAGCCTTCTCCTGCACAGGCTCAGTTTTGGCCTGTTTTGGCCATGGCTTCGTTCTTCACGCCATATGTCTGCTCTGACCGTGGACAAAATATGACCATGAGTGTTTGCTCTTGCAGATAAAAACCACAACTCCTCTATGAACAGGACGTTTAATGCCATTTAATACCTTTTAATGCCACAGAAGAGGAACATTATGGATATGCTGAAGCCAGATACCTCCACTGTGGGTTTTTTATGAAATGTTTTCATTGATAGCATTAGACAGGGGAATTCCTACTGAAAACATTGCAATATCTTCTACTTTTTTTTTTTTGTTGTGTCCCCCAGGCGACCTATCACCAGAATTAGGAAAATCAGAGCTAGGGTTTTTTTTAACTCTAAAGCAATTTTTACTGCCACCTCTGAAAGGGCACTAGAGATAATGAAGGACACCTCCCAGAAGAGTTTGGGATTGGGACAGCCACAGTAAAGGATGACAAAGTGATAATCTATTGGCAATAGGCATTTCTTCTCATGTGTAGTAAGATGCTTCCTTTATTACATCTAGCAATAGCTTGATATTACCAATCTTCTCTCAACAGACTGACAACTACAGACTGGCAATTCTAACCTAAGAACCAGTATCAAACAAAGGAAAAACATTTTAGGAAGTCCAAGAAAGTAGAAAATCACTGCATATACTTGGATTCAGTTTCTTAAAGAGTCTGAAAGCTAGAAAATTTTCCTTTTTATTCAGAATCAAAAGATTCATAATTACAAAATCTGCAAGCATAATATTACTTTAAACACTTCTAGTCCCTGACTGATTCCTGCACAATATTACAAGTACCCAACAGCAGATTTCATAATGCTGGTCATTACTTTATGAGCCTGGCCATCCAGAAACTTTTCCACCTGCTGTATAGTTTTTCTGTGGTATCTGTATCTCACCAATCCATCTGTAAATATACTACAGGAGATTGCTCTGAAGGCCTCACTGAGCTAAGGAAAACACTATCCACTTCTCTCCTCTTGTCTACATGGGTTGTTACAGAAGGCAATCCAACTGGCCAGGTGTCATTTGTCCTTCCTAAGGACATTGTCTATGCACTTTATTCTACTTCAGTCATCTAGATTTGGCTTCCCAGAGGAAGCTTCCCAGCTTCATAATCTTACCGTGGACCTAAGGTGAGGCCGTTCAGCCTGATATCCCTAGACCCACCTCCTCAACCCTTTTGAACTAGGCTGTACATTATTAACCTTTCTCAAGTCATCAGGAGCCTCTCTCTGAAGCACCATGACAATTTGAAGATTACAGAGTTTGTCACAGGGGCATCAGCCAGCTCCCACAACATCCTCAGGGGCATTCCGCCTGGTCCCATGGAGTTGTTTGTGTTCAGCCTGCTTTAGCAGTTTTTAACTCCACCCTCCCCTACCCTGGGCAATGTTTCATTCCCCAAGGCCTTGATAGTGGGCTTAGGGACCTAGGAGACCTGAAGACAAGCATAACCAGTAAAAAATCAAGCCAAAGATGTCACTGGAAGTCTTAGACTTTTCCACAGAATCCTTTATTGCTGCTCTTCATGTCCCTTGATCATATCAACTCCTGCTAAGTATGGGCTTTCCTAACTACATCCATTTTGTGTCTCAAAAAATTCTTGGTGCTTTGGCCTGTTTTGCATAACCTCTTAACAAAGAGACCTGTATGCTATTTCTGAAACTGCTTTTGGCTAACACACAATGGTGAAACAAGCTATCCAGCACAGAGTTCCAGAGGCCAGGGATACTGTTCTATGTTTCTCAATCCATCCTAGACTGCAAATCACACAACTGCACTTGTCTGCTGGATCAGAACTTTTGTCACAAAAGTTCACTTTCCTGTACCTCGAATAAGCGTACTTTGAAACAGTAACCATGACTAATATTCCTTCCATTTGTCTGTGTTATGCAGCTGATTGAGAGCCGTTCTACATCAATGCTCCATCAGCAGCACCAAGCCTCCGCAACCTTACTGAAATATCACTTACAATTCACAGCTTCAGATGCAGGTGGCACTGCATGACACTAGCCATGGGCTTTGCTCTTTCTGTATTTACATTCCTTCCATTCTGGATAGTATGGAAAGCCTCGTACCTGTGACAAGCAGCTGAGATTGTTTCTTTGGGAATGTAATAAAAGAACACAGGAGCAGAAGATTTTTCAGAGTTATGGGAAGTTCTATTTGAAACATGTTAGGCTTTGTTAGGGAAATAGATTTTATTATTCCATCAAAATCTGATCTAGAAAATTCAGTGGGTTCTTTTTAGTGAGCAAATATGGGACTTGAGAAAATAAGTTCCGTATGCCAATTAAGGTACACACAGCAGGAATTCAGAAATCCTGTAATTGTTTGAAATCCACCTCCTGCTCCAGCATCGCATATAGGAGAAAAGCACATTGCCTTCACTTTTGGTGCTTCAGAGATAATTTCCTCTTTGAGACTTTTAACCAATTTTTAATTCAGTTTCTGCTGTACATAAAGTAAAAGACTGACAGTAGTTTTGCTCTTGTCAGCTCAGAACAGAAGCAGTCTGTAACAGATAAGTCTTTATGTCCTCAGTTAAGACATTCCTGCCTGATCTTGATGCAACCCTTATGGATTTTTCAGTAAAGGGTGCGTGTATGTATGTGTGTGTGTGCTTTTAACTTTTAACAGGAGAAGTAAAATATTTAGCAATCTGCTATGCAAGGCATTATCACTTTTCTGGGTCAAAAAATAAAAAAAAGCATGGACAAAGAACATTTAGAACAAGTTTGTTGATTAAGACTATATTCTCTCAATGTACTGAATACCATAAATGCTGGTTCTGGAAACTATTACAACATTTTTAGAAGCTGAAAAGTAATCATAATGAGATCTTGCAAACAATGAACTCTATTCTCCTTCTGACATACAGAAGGATTTATGAACACATTATTGCCTGTGCATTCAAAGAAAAGTCCCTTGTGCATCAGCAAAATAGGACACAAATAACCACAAAGTTCTTCCACAATTACAGTGCTAGTTTCACCCATTTTTGTTTTATTTTGTATTATCATTATTATTATACTAACAGTAGATGGCAACATTTAGTTGAAACTAAATGTTTTACAGAGCTTTACAGAGTCATTTCAGTTCTGGTTTTACTCACGAGACTTAGACATACAGAAAAATAACATATCACATATAATTAGAAACTATAAATTAACTAAATTGTTTAATTATCTATATAAATTAATATTGCAATTATCTTATTACCTCCAAAACTCCATCTTGCCCAGGAGTCTTTCTGACTGAAAGCCAACTGTTCTCTGACTGTTTGTTTGGTGATTTGGTAAAATGTCAATGTCCTAAGGGTTAAGCTTTTCTTACACAAAACCATAACCAGAGAAAAGCAGCAGGTTAATTTCTTACGGGGTTATCAATAAAGCTTTTCCTGAACTGCCAGAATCTCAATATGTTTGGATTGAGGTTTTCAGTATAGGTATTTTTATATTATATTTTATATTATTTTATAACTTTCTGATTTTTACCATATCTCTTTCCCCAGACAGATGGTCATTGAATATTCCCATCTAATGCTGAAATTAATGAGAATTCTGCTGTTGACTTGATGGGAACGGGAACATCCCCTGTTATGTTAAAGGATAGAACTCAGCTACTCAGCTACTAAAATCACTGTAAAACTGAAATCTCTTAACCCTTTAGAACTTGTCTTGTAATAGATGTCTGCATGCCTCAGGTGCAGGCTCTGTCATAAGGTGAAGCACAATGTTTCTGCTCACCCAGGCTGGGCAAGTATCAACATCCTGGGCTGTATTCTAGTCTTTGGCGCATGTAATGTCAGGCCAAAGCTTTCAGAAAGCAGAGGTGAGCTGCTTGGAGCTCCCTAGATATACTAGTCAAAGTAAGGTTATTTGTGTGTTTGATTAGACTAGGCAGCACTGCCTGAACTAAAGACTTGCCTCATAGATCTGCTCAAGCAAAATATTTTCTTCCTGTTTTAATTGTTTTAAATATTAAATACAGACCTTTTTGTAACATATGTGTCTCTGTGTTTGATTCCTTGTCTGGATCTGACTTGAAATCTTGGGCTACAGCTTCACAACAACTGCAAAGAAGACCATATAGTCATGGAACATTCACCACATTTTTCTGTTTAAGTTACAGTGAAAGTAAAAGGCAGATCAGCAGGTATCTTAATGGAACATAGCTTTGTGAACTTCTCTGACCATGGCACAGTATTCTCCATGGACAGTGCATCAATCACTGCAAAAGACTAAGGCATTATTTCTGGCTCTCAGAAGCACAGCCTGGGCCTTGTGCTGTTTGTGCAGACAAGTACAGAAAGAATGTCATTTGAGAGGGAGAGTGGGAGCTGAGTGAAGAGAGGGGGCCCTTGTATGGGGAAGAAAGGAGAAAGGAAGAAGGCTCAGACTCTGGAAAGCTAGATGACTTTTAAGTTGCCAAGGGTTTAACAAAAGCAATCCTGAGGTTATCCAAGAGGAAGTGAGTTTCTTATCATAAATAAACAGATGATTTCACGGGCATGCTCTGGATCTCACCACACTTCTATGTGTATCCTATTAAGCTGTGTTTGGTCTCTGACTTTTTCTTGTAGAAGGATCTCTTCTGCAGAACTTCACTGAAGGCTGCACATTCCACAGGGCATTTTTGTGGATGTGGAAGAGTTCTGCAAATGTCCCATATATTTATAGCAACAGCATTCTTTTTTTTCTGATAGTGGAATGAAAGATAGATAGATAGATAGATAGATAGATAGATAGATAGATAGATAGATAGATAGATAGATAGATAGATAGATAGATAGAGTATTAAAAAATTGAATACTTTGTAATTGTAAAATCTAGTACATGTACAGCAGCCTCTGTATTCTTCAGATACACTGAGATTAAGTTATCTCTACAGAGATGTTTTACCAGAAGAAAGCAGAAGCATCCAAAGATAGAGGTAAACAGACTAAGATTAAGTAACTGAGGCTGCATTCTGTACTTTGATTGTAACTGCAGAATTCTTTTGAATATATCTTTCTACAGGAAAACCAGTGCAGCTGCTTGAGAAACCTCTGGCTGTGGTGTGAGTGAGAATAGGAAGCTGCTAAAACTTTGGCTGGCTGCTAGTGCTGGTTTTGAATGAAGTGCAGGAGAATGTCCTACCACAAAAGACAGAAAGGTTTAAAAGCTGAAAAGCAAAACAAATCAGGAGATTCAGGGTCACTCAGCTTCAGAAACAATGTGCATTACACTTACAGAATGTGATGCCAAAGTACATATCTGTTTGCAAAATTAAGAAGTCTGTAGGCAAGTGAATGATCCTGGAAAGAATTGGTCAGGAAAGAAAGGCACACATTTTCAGTATTCTCTCCTAAAACAACAATGCATTTAGCCAGCAATTGCCTACTAGCAGTGTGTACCATTTTATGAAGCTGGAGGACACAAACATAGCCAGCCCACGAGGTTAAATGGAGAGGCTGGAGCATAAGTTTTATGCACTTCAGCTTGAAAATAACATGGGTAAAAGAGGGCCTCTGATTTGATGCTGCCTTTTCTGGAATGTACAGTGCAACTGGATCTAAATTTTGGGAGAGTGCCCAGTTTCAGATGTCTAAAGCCTCTGTTGAAAGCAGTGGAGACTATACACTGCCAAAGTTTTATGTATGCAACTGCAGATTGATTGCCTAATGGCAGTGGTGGGCTTTGATCATAAATGTCTGGAGAGAGAAGTCTCAGTAGGCGCCCTTTCCCCCATTTTTCCCTTTACCCGTCTGACTCCTAACTCTGCTCTTTTTCTGTGTTTCTCCCCTGCATTTACTACAATCCTTTCACTGATATCTGAGATATAAAAGTTCCTCTCCCCACATATTTCTTTTCTTTAACAGCTTGCTAGTTGAGGACTGTGCAAGAGGAGTTAACCAGAGAAGGTGCAAGGGTATGCAATTGCTCTAACACGTTGTCTATTTTGGGCTTTATGGGTGAGAGAAACAGATGAAGATAATTTCCTCTCATTTTCTGTTTCTTATTAGTAAATTGTGAGGAATTCTTAGGTACAGAACATCCAAGTGGGATCATCATCTCTATGCAAAGGAAAATTATTTCCTTACAGTTTGGTCAATGTGTGAGTCAGAGTCACATAAAAGATGTAATAAGCTGCTTCTGCTTGCAATTAGAGGTTTTGTTCTGATGGCAAATTAAAATTTAAGTCCAGTAGAATTAGGTGTGAAATCTTGCAGATTCCCAGCTAACTGTATATTGTGATTCCATTTGGCATCTAATAGGACTCAAAAAATTACTTGTATTGGCCTATACTTTCCATTTTACATACACTTCTGGAATTGTGTGAAATGACAGAAAACTGCCATGAATATATCTTTACTCTATATTCACTTCTCATATCCTTCCCTTAATGAAAAGAAGGGAGACACATCAATTTCTATTCATTTTTACTGCAAGAAAAGAGAGTAGCAGTCTTAATACTTACACGCCTAACAGATGGAATGAAATTACAAAGAAATGACTGAGAGTATAGGTTCTGTTTTCTAGTGGAAAACCTTGCACAGTGAAAGAATTCAGACCTTTTTCTTTTTTTTTTTTCTTGTTTTTAATCATGCTTTCCCTAAAATCAGCCTGTTCATTCTTCTTTATATCTGCAGTTATGGGGAATCATCTCAGAAGCTTCCAGCTCTGCCACAAAGACAGATGTTTGAAAAATCCCCTCCTGCTCAGTATCAGCTGTTCAGCAGAGCTTGCCTTGGAAAAAAAATACGAGTTACCTCCACTTCTGGCTGCCTTTTCAGGAATAATACAGGGAATTTTTAATAAGAAAGCTACCTTCTTTGTTCTGAGGATTAACTAGAAAACCTCTGGCAAACACAGATTCAGCTCATCAACAATAGAACTTGCTTGGGCTCCTTGCTCTTAAACTTTACTTGCAGACCGACTAGTATAATTTTTATGAAGCTGTAGTGGGGGTCATCACACGGAGTCCCCCATGAATTCTGCCTCTCTCCCTCTCAGGCATGACGGATTCATTTATTTGGTGAATGAAAGCAGCAGCAGATCAGCTCACCTGAGAAAGAATTTAGGTAGCCTTATGGTGTGGTCTGCTGTGGGTGCTGAGTGAGGTAGTGAATCTGATATTCCAGTCAAAGACAAACAGTCTTGAAGGTCTAGTTGAAGGTATTCCTTCTCATTGCAGGGGGGTGGACTAGAGAACTTTTAAAGGGTCCCTTCCAATTCAAACTATTCTGTGATTCTGTGAAGGCTACACCACCACATTGTCTTGCTCATAAGGTGTGCTTAGGTGTGGATGTGAAAAGGATCTAAAGAAATGAAATGAAAAATACTCAAACCAAGCGAGGATATAGTGTCAGTATGCTTTTCAGAGTTGCCATGTGACTTGCTCTAAATAAGCATCACAAAGAGTGGCCTAAATGTAAAAAAAAGCTACATTTCTGTTTTCCTTTGTTTCCTGCCACAACATTAAAGGAGATATTCTTTCCCCTCAAAATCCAAAAGCCTTCTGAGAGGTGAATCACAAAACAAAGAAATGAAATCAGAACTGACTTTGCATACTGGGGTCTTGACCAGGGCACGGAGCAGAATAAAATTCCAGAAATGAACTCCCATGGAAAAAAAACCATAAAACCCCATAAAAGATTAAATATATAAAATAATGGCAATCCCAAAATATGGTAACAAAATATGGCAAATAATTTTTGGAGGGAGCCCATTTCATATTTATGAATTAGGATGACCTCTGCATACTTCACCAAAGTTCTTATTTTACCACTCCTGAGCTCATAAAAGAGGGTATATTTCATCCCAGGGGTAATGTTAAGATACTGTGAGTTAAGCCCAGAAATATGTGCTGAACATCCCCCATTACCAGACGGGGTGGAGCCTTGTGCATAGGACTAAGACTTGAGTAACCCTTTCAAAACCTTCCTTCTCTCATGTCCCTCTCTGCTGCTACGCTCTCGTCTGAGGAAACTTTTATGTGGAGAGACATGACAACCTATGTGCGGACTAGATTTGCTGGAGTCTCTCTGAGAGGTCTTCAATGACACTTGATATTGGCTTTTAGGTATTCAGTAATTATTGGTGGACTAGAAACACCATTATTCATTTCTTTCCCTTTGTGGGCCACAAAGGGAAAGAAATTAGCATAAAAAAGTATGGCATACTGTGACCATAAGTATCACTAGGATGACTACTGTAACATGGGGTGGCCTCCAGCTCTGATAAATTACACCAAAATCTAATTTGGCTTCTAGAACAGCAGGCATCATAAGAGCCATCTTTGCCCCACCTGTCATCTCTAAATAGGCCATATGTGCTTCAGTTCCCAAAGGTGCAGGACAAATTCCCTGATAGCTCCTCTGTCTGGAAATGTTAGGGATGGACATATTCAAATAGCAAGGAAAAAATATCATCTCCTTGCCCCCATTGCCATTAAAGCAGTGATAGGCCATCACCATGGCTTTCCTCAGCCTTCAAGACAGAAGAAATCTGGGTACTTCATCCTTTCTTTTTAGCTCCAATTTCCTCTTATTCTTGAAGATGCCTCTTTACTTTGGTCACATATACGTCAATCAAAGAATTTGTTTAGATTTCAGTCTAAATTTCTGCTAGTAAAATTCTGTATTAAGGGGAGAACTGCATTTCATTTCATAGCTGTGGTAGGAGCTGGTACTCTGCATTTTGGTGGGTTGCACAACTCTGCCAAACTTATCTGCCTTAAAGCAAGATAGAGACCAGGTGTGGCACACTGCCCCTCGTGGAGGGAATGCCATACCGGTGAAACACCTCTGTTTCATGAAATGGGACAAGGCGGGCCACCTGGCTGACCTTGAAGATCTGATTGCATGACTGAGTTAGCAACAGCGATGACTTATAAGCAGCTGACTGATGTTAGAATTGAGCTGATTAAGAAGTCGGGGAAGGGGGGGGGGGGGGGTGTAGGTCCCCAGCAAACAATGATATCTCTCCATGATGAGATGGCATCCTGGAGCACATGGCGCAAAGCTTAGACTGCAGGAAACTGACAGCTCTGTGGAAAAGCTCTGCATAAGCATCTCTGCAGGCATCAAACTCTCTGGAAAACCTGCCAAAATTATTCCATAGGACGTTATTTTTCAGTTTAATGAAGAAGCAGCATGCAGTGATACCAGTAAACAGTTTTAAGCACTCACCATGCCTCAGTTAATTAAAAACTAAGGTGAATTCTTGAGCAAAACTTGTGTCCGTAGTCATTATTGTGCAGTACTCAAGAGACCGGAGTAGAACAACATTTTAATTATTTCAAGCAGAGACTATAAACGTAGTAATTTTCCCATTGCTTCCCTTCTGTAAAATGAGGCTTATGGTCTGGTGTCCGGCGAGCCAGCGTTTGAGGGACGGCACAGGGAGACCCCCAGGCGCTGCCTTGGGGAGCTGCTGTGGCCCGGGGGTGACTCGGGCGGACTCTGGCGCCACGCCAGTGTGGCAAGGGAGATGGGCAGAGGCAGGGCAGCCCCGGGCGGCGGGCGCCGGCCCTCCCAGCCCGGAGCCCGGAGCCCGGAGCCCGGAGCCCGGAGCCCGGAGCCCGGAGCCCGGAGCCCGGAGCCCGGAGCCCGGAGCCCGGAGCCGGGAGCGGCGGAGGCGGCAGGGGGCGCGCAGGGGCCGCGCCGGGGCTGCGGGGGCGGCTTTGCCCCGCGGGGCACCGAGGGCCGCTGCCCAGGTCGGGGGCTGTTTACCCGAGGGGAGCGGAAATCTGGGGCGTCCTAAACGTAGTGCCGGCCGAGGCCGCGCCGGCGGGGGAAGGCGGCAGGTGGGTTTTGGGGTGGGGGCCGGCGCTCCCAGCCCGGCGGAGGGACCGTCTGCCGCCGGCCCCGCCGGGAAACTGCTGCCGCCCGCCCGCCGGCTGCGGCAGCGGGGTCTGAGTCCGCCTGCGTGCGAGAATAAATGCGGGAAAGCCTCGAGACCGTCCGTGGATGAAAAGGAGGGAGGGCTGCGCTGCTGCCCGGAGACAGCCGGGTGCCCGCCGTGCCGGGGGGCGGACGCACCCGCTGGCCGGTCGGCCGCGGCTTCCGCAGGAATCCCGCCGGCCTGAGTCGGCGGGAAGTGGTCTGTGAGGTCTGGGGAGGATTCCCCCATGCTCCGGGAGGCGGAGGTTTTGCGTGTGCGAAAAGGTGTTGGCGGAGGCATGCAGGGGGTGAGGGCGAAGAGGTGCGGTCCGTCGCTCTGGCCAAACCCGACCGCCTGCCCCCAGGTCATCGGCAGCGAGTACGACGCGGAGTTGAAATCAAGCTTCCCGAAGGCCCCGTGGCGAGCCCGGGATGCACGTCCTGCCGCTGGCCATCATCCCCAAACTATATTTGTGGGCTCCTCGCTTTGTATTTAGCCTCTTTACGGGGGCTTTATGTTCGTGCGAGGAACGCCGTGCTGCCGGGTGCCTGCACTGGCGCTGCCCTCGCTGCGAAGCGCCGGTTCCGGCTGCAGCCCGCGGTCTGTGCCGGAGCTGCCGCCACTGCTCGGGCGGTGCCCCTGGGGACCCCCGCTGCCCCTGAGCTCTCAGTGCCCTCCGTGGCTCCCTGGGCGTGTGCCCGGCCTCTTGTTTTAAATACGCCGGTCCCGCGGAATGTTGTAACAGCGAGGTAAATAGAGATACAAATAAAAAGCGCCTGACTTAAAAGAACAAGGTCAGTGTTGCACTGTAAAAAAAGAATTGATTACTGTTCTCCAAAAGACCACCAAAAAGCGACTGAGATGAATTAAAAATAGAGAGGAATTAGAAGCTCTTATATTTGAGTGGGCTTTACAGAATCACACGAAAATGTTACTGCACAGCAAATAACAGGTATCGAATTTATCCATGTGCACAAATAGGAAAAAATAGCCTTTCTTTTACTTCTCTATGCAATTTCGGAGCGTTAGTGCTGAAATTAGAGTAAGTGGGAAACAATGTGCATAATTACAAGAAAAAAACCCACAACGGTTGAAAAGGACGGGCGGTTAGCAGCACACAAAACATCACCAAGACAGTAGGCTTGTTAGGCACAGGGAATGCTTATCTGGATGGCTGCTCACCCAATTTCTTCATAACAAACACCACTTTTATAACAAAGACGTTATTGGTCCTTGTCATAACAATAATCACTATATGAACAGGATTTTGCCCCTTTCGCTCGTAATGATGGTGTTCTGTTGCCGAGAAAGTAATGATTTGGAGCTGCAAAACTCGGATTTTCATCTCTTCTAGGTGCTCCCTCTACGGGCATTTCACCATCTTTTTGCAAAGAAGACTACTTTGCACTTATTTTATTCACTTGACTTCGTTCAGACATTGGCCCCTGGCCAAGGAGGGCATCTACCCGGCGATACTCTGGCGGTAACAGAAAATCCTGTGAAGGAGATCGCACTGTTCCGGCACTTGATTCAATGCAGTGGTTTTGCTAATGCATGCGGGTGTCCAGAGGCAACTGATATAAAAACTTCCAAAATCTGCAGCCATGAAGTTCAAAACTCCTGTTATAACTTCTACACCTCAGACTGCACTTACGCATGCATACAAATGCGTACAGCAGTATGACCTCAAGGATACTAGCTTTTAAAGTCCGGTTTAATGCAATTCTCTCTTTAGGAAGCATCACTTGACAGAAGCGTCTTTCTCCCTTTCCTTCTACTTTGTTATGTCCCTTTATAATACTATTTGCGTTTATGTTGGACGGTTTGTAGCTAAATACGGAAACATGTTTTTAAAATGGACACAGAAGTAATGTCATCTGGAACTCCTCGGAGGGCGCGGGAGGGAGGGGGCAGGGGTGAAGAACATTTAAACGCACTTTAAAATACTCTGTTACAGAAACAGTGGCTGCAGAACTACAACTGGGAAGAAGGAGGGGGGGGCGGAGAGGGGGGAGCAGGACTATTTAAACGATATTTGAATCGGAATAGCATTTTTAATGCTGTTTATGAAGTGCATATGGAACTCCCCAAAACTGTTGAGCAAGTGCCGACAAAATATACCTGTCAAGGAGAAGAAGACATAGGAATGTTTTATTAATTTCTTGCTAAATTTGATGGCTGAGCACACCATTAAGTACACCATAAGGGTAGCACCTACAGTAGATCTACAATTTTTAATGGTTTTTAATGTTTAAATTTTTAATATTTAATATTTCGAGTATTTCTTTACAATACTACAAATGTTTCTTTAGTCAGGCAAACGCTGCTGTCTACTTAGTTCAGAGTGATTTGCCAACCTAAGGAAGCCATTTCCTATAACAGGTAGCTTGACAAGGATAACCGACAGTCTTATATATCAAAGAGTAGTCAAACCGCAATGAGATTCAAAGCAGAGAATGTTGGAACATTTTGTTCCAGCGAAGGAGCTAAAAATAACAGCCCCTCCCCGTGTTGGAAGGGGGTTGATTTTCCCATTTGGAAGGGCAAATAGAAATCAGATTATTAATGTAATCTAACAGAAAAATCTGCTCAGAGAGGTGAAGGGTGAAAGTTCTGAAGTGTCAATGCTTTTAAAAAAAACAGAGTCCAGAGCCGGGGCTCTGAACAGCATTTGATGGGTTGTTGGGAGATTTAATAATTTTATACCTTCCTCATGGCACATCAGAACATGGCGTTAGAACAAGGTCATAGTAATGCCAAACTGCACAGCCAAGTGTAATACTGCTCCAGCCTTTCCGCCACTCCAAGCCAAACCTGAAAGACTCATTTTCAGCCCTAAAGCAAGCTCCTTCCACAGCCTCCCGTTTTACTTACCTGCAGGACAGGCTCTCTAAATATGTCAGAAACTGAGAAACTGCTTTGACATACATTTCGGAGATTAGAGGCTGAATGTGGTGCACGTCAATAAGGAAATGCTTAACAACATGATAATTACACCATCCACGTTACCGAGATATTTGGTTAGAGACTTTCAGCATCCACCCTGTGGGAAAAGAGAGCTTCTTTACTTGCAGACCGTATGAGAAAATTAAAGCAAAACAACACCATCAAAACCCCAAACACCCACGTTTTTAATCCCCCAATCACTTTTTCTGCAGGCAAGGAAAGCTTTCCTCTTTTCCAATAAGCATGTTTCCAGTTAGCTGTTACTTTCCTGTTCTCGTGAGTGGCTTGGGGTTTGTTTTTGGATTTGAATATTTAAGGCACTATAGAGACGTTGCATGGAAAGAGCCGGCGGCAGCCCAGCGGAGCGGCGTTGTTCCCCAGCAGCTCCGCGCAGCGCCCGTCGCCGCCAAGAGCTGCGCTGCCCCGGGCGCGCTGCCGGGATGCCCGGCGGCTCCCGCCGCAGCCCTCGAGCATCCCGGCTCAGCTACGCCGTCCCGGAGCCCGGGCACCCCCGCCAGCGCCCGGCCTCCGGGGCCGCCGCCCGCTGCACCCAGGCGGGTCGAAGCTCCGGCTTTCCCGTCTCGCCCGGCAGTGGACGGCAGCCTCGCTGCCCTAATACCCGCTTTATTTTCATCTGGTCCTGCGACACAACTTTTTGTCGTGTGTGCCACCCTCTCCCCCCACCCTCCCCGCCCCCCGCCTCCGGACACAAACACAAGCTCTTCTTGATTCGGCTCTTCTGAGGTCCCCTCAGGGATGGGACGGCAGTCCCGGCCTCCTCCTTTCCCGGGGACAAGAGGCTTTCCTTTCCCCCCCACAGGGAGCCGGGGCCGGGCTTTCACCGTTACCTGTCTCTCGCCCACCAGGAGCAAGGGGAGTCCCGCACCTCCGGCCGCATGCCCCAGCCTCCCTTCGCGTCCCGCCTGCGGCACTTTCAGCTTTCCCCCCTTCTGTCCTCCCGTTTGTCTGCCCGCCTGACTGCCTGCCTCTTTTATTTTCCCCGCCAGTGACTTAAGCCCAAGCCAAAGGAGGCACAAGGAAAAATACAGCCGTGGGCTCCAGGTCTATAAATACAGCTCGGAGCGAGCGTCCAAAAGTTTGGAAGGAAAGGCAGAAAGCGTATGGAGACAAAAGCCAAGCACCGCTCCATTGCTGCCGATGCTCCGGCTGTGCTCGGGCTTCGCGGCGGCGGACCGAGCCCGTTCGCTGTTTGTTTGGGTGGGATTTTTTCGGGAGCAGGGCGGTGACGGTAGAAGGATCGGTTCATTCATTATTTCAGCATTAAATACGTGAATTTTAGCCCCAAATACGAGTCGATCCATCAGCCAACATTGTAGCTGCTATTGTGAGTGGAAACTTTCCTAAAGCGGCTGAAGCCGCTAGTGGAGGGTGGGCTTTTTTTTTTTGTTTTTTGGTTTCCCCCCCCCCCCCCCCCCCATCTAGTGAAGCCTAAAAGTCTGAACATTTCCTTGTTTTGTGTTTCCGCCGGCGAGAGAGAGAAAAAGAAGCAGTCGGGTCTTTAAAAGAGGGGTAGCGGCGCCCCTACCTGCTCTGTGTTGCTATCTTAGACGATACTCCCTTAGAAAGAGTGTCCTGTCTTTGGAACACGCCTAAGTGGTGCTGCCGTCCGCCGTAAAAGTAACACTGGGATGTCAGAGAGGAAATGACCAACATATGTTTGCTGTATCCTAAGTATTTATTCACGTTAACTGCTGTCTTCTTTATCCCACATAAGAAATTAGTGTTGGGCTGAAAATACTGCTCTTTCTCGGGACGGAGCGATACCCGGTCAGAATAACAACTACAAAAAAAGTCAAGGAAATGTGCATAGAGAGGGTGAAACAAGGAGAAACCGACCCATTTTTGGAGTTCGTCTGTATGGGAGATTGAGGTTGTGAGGAAGCAGCAGGTCCGAAGTTAGGGAGCGAAACTAGCCAGTGGAGAAAGTGAGTTTCGTTGCGCAGGCAGCCTTTGAAAGCCCAAGGAAGGACATGCCAAGCTGCCCTGCAGCGAGAGTGTGAAGCGGAAGCAGCGAGAGGCCGCAGAACAGTGCGGAAAGATGCTGCCCGGAGCGGCCGCCCGCCTCCCCCTGCAGCCCCCCAGGAGGGGCGGCCCCAGCCCCAGCGCCCCCGGAGGGCAGGGGGCGAGGACAGGGCGGAGGGAGCCTCTCCCGCGGGAAGAGCGAAGTCATCGGCCGCTGCTGTGAGACAGAAATACAGGGTGGTGAGGAAATAAGGGCTGCGAGGCAGGAGGCAATTCAAAGGAGCAAATAGGCGCTGCAGCCTTCAGCACTGCAGCTTTGCAGGAGTTCGTGGTTTCTTTGCACGACAAGCGCCAGGCAAAGGGTAATATTCCCAACACCGAAGAACTCTGCAGGCTTCAGAGAAGCTCTTTTCCGGGCCCTCCTACGTCTTCGAGAATGGCAGGAGGCAGCTTTGTGGTGCACTGCTACAAAACGGAGCTAGTCACCCTGCCCCCATGGCACTGTCATCCAAGGGGGAGAGTTGCCCGGGCTTGCCAGGCTTTGAGGTTTTTGTTTAATTAGCTGTGGTGAGGGTTGTTCACAGACATTACTTTTGGTTCAGGGAAAGGACGATGAAATGGAAATCATGTTAGCTGCTTTATCTTGAAAAATTCACCAATGGTCAATGTCTAATGAAACAGCAATACTGCACAGCTTTTGTGGCAGCAGGGTTGTGAAGCCATCCCAATACCTCCTCTCTGGGCTAGCTCTCACCACATTTGGCATTTCACACGTGTAACACTTGGAGCGGAGGCTTCCCCACCATGCACATGTGCTGCCACCAGACCACTACAGCTTTACTGACGACAGATTTCTAGTAGCTGTAGAGTTATTTCCAGGGGATGGATTGCACTGCCAGCCTTCACAGCCCACCAGTCTACCCTGGGGTGAGCAGGGAGCTAGGGGTGATGAAGGAGCTGAACACAGATGGGGGTAAAACAACCCACAGGCACAGGGACACAGAGGTGCAGGTCATCCTGCACCCTCAGTTGGCGTCTCTGCTCACTGGGGTGAGACTGCCAGCCCTCCAGGAGCAGCTTGTAGCCAGAGCTCAATCTATTTAAAGCCTCTGCTCTTGCTGCAGACTCCAAGCAGTGTGTGCCAATCCCCTTGGCTTGGCAACGTTATTTTTGGCTGCAGCTCCCTTCCACATTGTAGGAAATACAATAAAATTAAAACAAACATTAAAAAAAGAAAAAAAAAAGAAAATAAAAAAGAAAAAGAAATGCTGAGTGAGTGCTCCTGGCAGGGGAAGGAAAGGAGCCCACGAGTGTCATGTCTTCCCTGTCATGCTGTTCTTTAGTTGCCTCCCCTTCAGCTGTGGCACCTCTGCCTGCCTGTTGTGGGGTGGAGAGAGGAGGCAGCATAGCAGTGCAGCCCCACACTGGCTGCTATGGGGCCTGTGTCACTGCAGTTGCTTGCCCTGCTTCCCCTGGGCTAAAGGAGAGTGGGCACCACTATCCATGCCATAGGGCCAGTAGCCTGCCCTAGGCCCTGGGGCAGCTGCTGAGCATGGGGTTGGGATTACCCTGGTCTGAACTGCAATTTAGGTAGGACAGACCTCTCTGTGTGGGCACTACTGGATTAAGGATGGTGCTGGGTCTTCTTGGTGTTGTCTGGGTTTAATCTTCATCCTGCCTTCAAGGAGAGGTGTTAGGACAAGCTGCAGCTTTTCTGGTGCTGGAGAAGCCCTATTTCTAATATTTTTCATTCCACTACTACAGCTCAGTCTTGAAAAGACTGCAATGAAAAAAGACATTTAAACAAAGCGTATTCCTGAATTGAGGCCATGAGAGTTATAGGCACAATGCATTCCAGAAACAAAGAAACCTATGTTTTTGCTGAGAAATTTATCTGTCAAAATTTCGCAGAAAACAAGAGACGATGTGGTTCAGTGAGGGAAAGTAAAACCATAAAGGAAAAAAGAAACTCCTCTCATTGGTGCAGAAGAAAACACTGCATAACATTATAATGGAAAAGCACTGCTTGCTTTTTTTCCCTCTAATATACCTCTATACAGAGAGTATGAATATATGCAGTTATGTAAAATACATTCTTTAGTGAAAAATGGATAGTATTTCTACTTATGGACTGTAAGTTAATTTTGCCTCTTTGGAGACATACTGTGAAGTCTGACAGACCTTTCTTCATGCCCTTTACATACCTTTACATACCTTTCTGCTGCTTCAGCTCCTCCTACTTCCAAACATATTTTCCTTTTTCTGGCTTAGCAAGAAGCAGAAGGAAGACAGGGAGGGGTTATGACAAAATGGTGATGTTGGGGGCTAGAAGGATAACGAAAGAGGTAAAACTTGCTTTGATTAGGTTTAGCCTTATCAATCACTACCACTCTTGTGACAACTCTTGCTTTTCCTCATCCTAGTCAAATCGAGCTGCTCTTTGCCTAGACAGACCTCCTGCTGCTGGCAGTCACGCCTTCTTATGTCTTTCTCTACTTCCTCTACTCAAGAGCTCAGTTGTGTCCTACTTTGCCACTTGCTTGCATTAATACATATTGTGCTGCAAAATATATTACTTCATTAATCAGTTAAGCCAATTAACAGAAAGATTAATAGTCTTACCTTATTAACTTGAGTGCATGCATCTCTGTATTCAGAGTATTCACAGAACTACTGGGTACGATTAAGCTACAGAGAAGTTCCATTATAGCCTTGTTTTCCATATGTTCAAAGCGTACTGGAAATGTCACCTTTGGAACTCAAATTTCCTGTGTCTAGTAAAAAATATTCGCATGCCAGGAAGTCTTCCTCTGAACACAAAACCAAGTCTTTCAGAAAAGTCACTGTATGTTTAAAGTATGAAGCAGGTTTTATATTTTAGCTTAAATGTTTCCAAATAATTTTGTTTTCACTCTGAACTTACATGTACTTGAGAGACAGGATTGCTTGTCCAGCTGCTGGTTACTGAAAGGATATGGGTTTCATTTTAAAACTGGCTCTGAGAGGCTCACTATAGAGAGTGGCTCCTGGCAAAGTTCAAAACGGTTATGCCACACTTTGGTAACTCCTCAGGGCTGCACTGCTGTTCCCTGGGCCTGTATTGTTCCACTCCTCTTTCTTCTTGTGGCTTGCCTCTATGCAACACACATTACCTGTGGTCACTTGTGGCTTATGCACATGTAATCTCCTGTCATGTAGCTCATTCTATTTTTACGTGCTTGTCTCACCTTGGACACGCTGCCGAGGTTAACCAGATCTTGACAACACCAGGCTCATCAGGGGGTTTGGTTAGTTCCTGATGTGATCATGGTTTACAGTTTCATTTTGGTAGCTACATGGAAAATCAACACTGTTAGTGGGGCATGTTCAGGGATGAAGACAAGAAAGCTTTGTATGATTTCAGGGTGTGCCACTCTAAATCTAGTGCAGCAAAATACAGCAAAAACACACTTTGTTGTGCACCTGCACAGCTGTGACTATGGTGAGCTTGAATAGCCCACATGACTGCATAAAATACCTGCTTTTGAACTAAACATTTTATTTTTCAAAGAAAACGACGAGTTTTCATTTAGCCACTCTGGCTTCTTGTTTCTCCAGGGAGCACTCTCTGTCTACCACTACAACACTACAGAGTGATGTTCCTGAGACATTGCCTCCAAGTCCAGATTATAGATCATCAGCGATTGCTTGTAGTAAAAATCTCCACCCAAGACTGTGGAATTTGGCTTCCTTGAGGTTGTCCACTCATAATCTCTCATCCTAGGAGAGAAGGAGAGAATAAATTTGACAGTCTGGGCTTAGTCTTGTGTCAATGCCTGCTTAAATAGTCCCCCTCTCCCATCCAGGATGCCAGTATTTGCCTGTAGCATTTAAAGATTAATGTATCAACATTCCATAGGCTTCTTGGCCAGAATAAACTTCCTGTAGCTCACCAGCCCTGTCTCTACCATGGTATGCTCTTCACTAAGTGACTCATGTGGTGTCAGGTGGAGATTTTTACACATGAGAAACTTACTTGTCATATTACCAGTAATCTCTCCTTACAAACATTCTGGAATGACAGCCTAGTCCATTTTCCCTGACTTGTCTTTCCAGTCAGTTAAGAAACTAACATGAAGTCTCCCCCACATATGAACTGGGAACTTGGTTGCTAGCAGATGACCTGTGGGCCAAAATGCAGGCATAAAGGAGGAGGTCTGTGGTCTTGCCAGGTCATAAAATAGAAAGGAGATAGTCTTCTTTTCTTTGAATTGAGGACAAGAGATATGCTCATAATTTTTCCTCAAGAAAACTTCCTCCTCTTAGAGTGAGTCAATAAGCAAAGCAGAATCAACAGAGTATAATGAAGGAGCTCATATGGGCATGAAGTACACATCAACTCTGGACATCATTAGTTGGATGAACACTTAAGCCATTGAAGTGAGGAAGACCAATGCCTAACAAAAAAAAAAAGAAAAAAAAAAAAAAGCTAAGGGAAAGGAAAAGGGTTAAGTGACCTCTCTTACCAGGACTAGAAGAGCCCACAACAAGAGAGAGTAAAAAATTTTCAGTTTTTCCAGGATTGGAAGTAGGTACTGCTCACCATTCCCTCTATTCCCACCGACTGCATTGGTGTGTGGTCAAAGGGAAATAGTATCCTTCAGAAATCATTCTCAGCCACCAGAGTGACTGTACTGCCAGCACATACTGGCATTGCAAATCTGCATCTTTAAAAATCATTATTGTAAGCAGCTGAAATGCCTGTGATGATTCTAAAAGTGCTTATATAACAGATTGTTTGCAACATTTTTATTTTAATATTTTAAAAATCAATTAGACAATCTTCACAGGTATTCCCAGGCTTGTGAATGTGCAGGAGGGAAGAACAAATTAGGAAGACTCTAACATATTCAGTTGCCTGATAGTCGAAACAACCATGGAAAACATGTCTGTGGGTGCTGGAGAAGAGTGCCATGTCCCATTTTGTTTCCATAATATGAAATTTTGTCTGGCATATTACAAAACACTGAAGAGAGTGCTTTCATTTTGTTCTTTTGCTGCCTACTGGGCCCTGCCCCACTGATGGCAAGCACATTAGCTAGCCACCAGGCCTGCTGTGCCTTGAAAACTGCTGGAGAGCCTTGGAGGGCCTCTTCCTTAGAGATACTGTGCCACTGTAGAAGGCAGGAGTAGAAATGGCACTGGCCATGCTTTTATTCAGGAATTAATCAGTAAGAAGGACTTACTGATTTTCTTTAGCCTGCTAAGTTCGCACTTTACCAGTCTCCACCAGCTGAGAATCTTCTGCTGGGTAGAGTGCCTTCTGAAGAGGGCAAGAGATGTTTCTTAAATGACATACACATATTACCAATATCCATATTCTCATGAGGGAGTAAGATCCCTGCTATTCAAAATGGTGAACGCCATCTCTGAGACAGCAGCATTCTGGTCATCTTTCTACTCCTTGGATGACAGAAACCTGTGTTGTCTTTCAGGTTGAGATGGCTGGGTGTTCTATGGGATTAGTAAAGTGCCGTATATCCACAGTATTAAATCTGTCTGCAGAGCAGTTTGTGAAGTCCATTCTTTTAGACCTTAGCTATTATGTTAAGCACACCAGCAAGAGGAACAAAATCATCAATTGTGTAAAAATCTTCTCTACCACAGGATCTTCAGCTGCCTTGATGACACCAAAATGATACAGAGGTGTGGAAGTCAGGATGAAAAAGCCACTGGGTGTCAAA
Source organism: Monarcha castaneiventris obscurior (assembly GCA_026261815.1). NCBI lineage: Eukaryota > Metazoa > Chordata > Aves > Passeriformes > Monarchidae > Monarcha > Monarcha castaneiventris. The sequence goes on from JAMPIT010000390.1 coordinate 13,285,755, forward strand.
ATCATTCAGCTTGGACAAAAACATCTGCCCTGCTGGGTGGTCCTGGAGATGGGGGCAGGAAAAGTTTATGGTCAATCCTTGTGCATATTTCTTCTTCATGCAGAAATGTTGACTATCCCGACTACATGCTGAGAGAATAGATTTCTTTTGCACAAATTGTCATGCTGGTGTGCCAACAGGACAACCCACAATGTCTGTGGCATGCACTAAGCGTCAGTGTCTGCCAGACTGTCGCATGAGGATCCATCAGCAGAAATAAGCTCTCTTTCCATCATCCTGGAGATCCCAGTGTAAAAGTGTAAAGTCAGGTGTTTGCATGAAAATAACCTTTACTGCCTTCCCTAATCTCTCCTGCTATGATTACAGTAAAGCCACATTTGGGAGTGGTTGATCCACGTTCAGTCTGATGTAACAGAAAAAGACAGTAATGGAAGTGAGAAGCTCTTTAAGCAGGCTAAAAGAACTTTTTTACAGGAGTTCTTCCTCTGACTCTTTTGAATCATGCTGTCAAGCTGATAAGTTCTAAAAGCCTTGGAAGACATGGTTAGAAATCACAGAATCATGTAACGGTTTAGGTTGGAAGGGACCATAAAGATCATGCCATTCCAATCCCCCTGCCACGGGCAGGGAACACCCACTTGACCAGGTTGCTCAGAGCCGCATCCAGCCTAATCTAGGTACGCGGAGTCCACAGCCTCTCTGGGCAACATATGCCAGTGCCTCACCACCTTTATAGTAAAGAACTTCTTCCCAATATCTAACCTAAACTTACTCTCCTTCAGCTTAAGGCCATTCACCCCTGTCTTATCACTACATGCCCTTGTGAAAAGTCCCTCCCCAGCTTTCTTGTGGCCTTGTTTAGCTACTGGAAGGTACTATTAAGTCTCCCTGAAGCCTTCTCTTCACCAGGCTGAACAGCTCCAACTCTCGGCCTGTCGTCACAGGACAGATGCTCCAGTCCAGTGATCAGCTTAGTGACTCTGTACTCCTTCCAACAGGTCCATGTCCTTGCTATGCTGACCCCAGAGCTGAATGCAGCACTCTGGGTGGGGTCTGACGTGAACGGTAAAGAGGCAGATTCACCTTCCTTGACCTGTTGGCCACTCTGCTCTGGATGCAGATGAGGATGTGGTTGTCTCTCTGGACTGCAAGCATACACTGCTGGGTCATGTTGACCTTCTTGTCCATGAACGCCCCTGAGTCTTTCTCCCCAGGGCTGCTTTCAATCCATTCTCCACCCAGACTGTATTTTCACTTGGGATTGCTCCAACTCCAGATGCAGGACCTTGTACTTGGCCTTGCTGAGCTTCATGACGTTCGCACATAGCGGCCTCTCAAGCTTGTCAAGGTCCCTCTGGATGGCATCCCTGCCTTTCAGTGTGTTGACCTTACCACACAACTTGCTGTTGTCAGCAAACCTGGTGAGGGATCCCAGTGCCAAACCTGTTCTAGGGCCAAATCCCATCACATATGCAACTGCAGCATAGAGTCTGTTACAGGAGTATGTAACAGACAACTTACAAACGTACTTGTGTTTGGCCATCTCAGATATGCATGCTTATGCCTAGGGCAAGAAATATTGTGCCAAGTCACTTTTGATGCTATGGGACACATCTCAGAAATAGCGGGGCATGTAAAGTTCAGTCAAAAGAAACCCCTCAGCTGGGTAAGGAAGGAGACTTGGATCTGGTAGATTGGCTTGCAAAAACTAGAAAGCCAAAATAATTATCTTTTAAGGGCCTGCCCTGGCTCCATTTCACAATGTTCTGAAATTTTTAAACTTAAAAAAAACCCCCTAACCCAAACAAAACAAACCTGCTACAAAAATACAGCTGCTACAAAGTTAGTTAATATGCTGCTGGTCTGTTCACATAGCTTGGCTGAAAATGCTGCAAGGCAAAAGTAACAACAAAGATGTGCACCCCTTCTCTTCCTGTTCACCTTAATGAGGTGTGAACTCAAAGGGCTCTGTATGCCATTTAAATGCTACCATTAAGCCTCAGCTTTTCTTTTTTTTTCTATTAAAAACAACGATGTTACAGTTAGCAATCCTGTGGATTGAGAGAAACAAGGGTGCAGGGGACAAAATTATAATTTGCTCTATTATTGAGGAGAGTTGAAGAGCTGAAGGCTCTTGTATGGAACATACACAGGATTGTCTACCTTTCAGTGTTTCACTTATTTCCTAATCTTTTAATTTGTTTTGGTGATGATGTGATGATACGCTTGAGTGGTGATGCTGTGATAATGTTTCTGCCATATTTTAATAGAAGAAGAGGTCTAAACAAATACAAGCACACAGTATAAGACTATTAACTAGGCAAGAAGAGATCTTGTGCATCAGGATTCTACAGTTGCTTTCCTGGACAAGGAAAGGAAGACTTGCTCCTGACTAAAACGGTATATGCCATATTTCCTTTCCCATCTTGCTTGATTATCCAAAATGAAAAATCTGGTCTACTGTAATAACTTTGCTACTGCTTGATGAAGTCACAGAATTTTAGAAGTGATTTGATGAAATCTGCTTGAATTCTCCCCTACCTAATAGGCCAGAGCAGGGCTGGAAACAACTGGAACTTGACCGTGCTGCAGCGGGTGGGAACTGCAGGCTTTGCTTGGCAACACAGGGAATTACTGACATCATCCTCTGCGACCCTTCTGACCAGTACTCCCCATCTCTCTGCCCAGTGCATTTCACCCTGGACTGCAGAGTGCTTGCCTGGGGGAAGCAGCAGAAGGGATCATTTCGCCAGTGCCAAAGTGAGAATTGTAATTCTCCTAGTTGCTAGGAGACTGTGCGGGAGGCTCAGAGGGGCTGGGGTCCTGTAAAGAGAAGCATGGTAAAAGTATGGACTTCCAGAAATAATGAGCAAGTGTTGTGCACATGTGCAGATCATGGAGTTTTCATGGTGCCCTGCTAAGACAAACCTGAACAGAATAGGTTTCAGGAATAGGAAGCAGCAACTTTTTACTACAGTGTCCTTGCTGCGGAAAGTGGGAAGCTTCTACTTGAAAGCCGGTGGGGCAAGAGCATTTTTTCACGTGTGCAAAATGATGTATTTATCCGAAGCTATGTGTTTTTCTCAGTTTCCCTGTTATGAATAGGAATGGCTGTGGCCCTCATGCACACAGTCAAACTGTACTGAGATCCTGCCAACTGCATTGTTGCTTAATGTGATCCTTGTTTGCTCGGTCTGTCCCATGACTGCACTACTTCATACACTTGACTGTTGAACATTGATGTACCAGGTCCCTACTCACTTATTTTATTTTCCTGTCCTGTCAGTTAGTAAGCAAACCCTGAAAATACAGAGATTTTAATAAAGTAAATTTACATCAGCATCTTCAAAAATAACATGTCTTGAAACATACAATATTTCTCACAAACTCTGTTATAAAGATGTCAAATAATTCTTTGTTATTTGTTTTAGTGGAAATTCTGCAAGTGAGTCTATCTTTCTTCAGATTGCTCTCCACTCATACATGGATCAGTAACTGACTTGGTAAGAATTATCCATGGAAGAAAACTATTTACAGTGTTTTCCTGTTTTATCCATTCTGAATGTTAAAAAGTATCTAATATATTGATATTATAACCTCAGAAAACCACAAAAAATCCAGAATTAACAGAACTTAAGGTCAGCCTATTAAAAAATATTGAAGTCTTTGATTACATTTATGGAAAAGAAACACATGTTAGTGCTATAGAACTCAGAAACAGGAAGCTATGGAAATGATATATAACTCAATTTTTGAACTTAAAAATATGTTCACAAAAGTTGCTTATGACCATCTAGGTTTAAACTAAAAGTATGACAGCTTTGTGCAACACAATTTTTCTTTCTAAAGGACTGAAATACTTATTTCTTTCCTGATGCCATTATTTCTGTCATTTGATATAAATCAATTTAGCAATTGTTTGCTAAATCACATGCTAAGTTAGGCTTAGTAAATACACAGACTCAAAAAAAACAACCAACAAAACAGAGAAAACGGCAGCGAGTAATGGGACTGTCTACCAGAAATTTAATCTTTTTCCGCAATTACCACAGCAACACCAAAGTCAAAGCTAGGGAGCAAAAAAAAAGGCTTCAAAATCTAAATGAAACATTGCTAAAGTTCTTGCAAAAATTCTAGTGCAAAGTGCTAACAGTGTGCAACTTTCAAAAATTAAACTTTCATTCTTTAGAAAAGGAGAAAACATTTAAAATTTAAAAATCAACACCTCCAGGTTCCTTTTGACCCAGAGAAAGGGCTGCTCTCCACTCGACTGACTGGCTGATGTAAAGTTTTCAAAATCTGCCACACATAGCAAGAACAATCATTTGCCATGCTCACTGAATAGACAAATTCATAATTCAATTTTTCTAGGTTTGACTTCTTTATAAAAGGATCAGAAAAGTAAAGAAGTTCTAAAAAATAAAGCAAAACTCTAGAGTGATTTAACTCTGAAACTGGTATTTCAATTTTTTTCCCCTATTTCATGGCAATTTCTGCTTCATTGTAAGAGTAGACTGCATTTTTAGAAGCTTGGACTGTTTTTCTCGAATCAGACAAAAGAAAATTAACTTCCTGAGAGGCCCCCATACTCCCAGCAATGTTCTCCAAGTAATTATGAAGATTCTTTACAGTTTGTACTTGCCAATTTTTAACAGGAAGGAATGCATTTGTTATCTGATTGATTAAAACTCTTCACACACTTTTACCTCATGCAGTTTTATTTATTTCATTGTAAGTGCCTTAATTGTGTAGGAAGTTTTAGATGTGAAATCCTTCCTCTGCGTGGTTGCCTTACGGCCTTCGCGTTTGGACAGGACAACTCCTCTGGAGCAGAGTTACTCCTGCAGGGAGCGAGCAGTACGATGCGGTAGCTTATAAAAGCGGCACCCTTGTATAAAATTACATAACCTGCGTGCAGAAGCCTTTCAGAAGAGAACACGTGCCCAGAGCCACGCTCGCCCGGCGTGGGCTGGAGGGCGAGAGGGCAGCGCTGCCGGCGGCTGGTGCGCAGCAGCCGCGGCGGCCCCGGTGCGTGCGGCAGCCGCCAGGCGGGAGCGGAGAGCCGCGCTTCCCGCGGGCCGGCGGCCGAGCAGAGCCACGCATCGGGAGATGCGGCAGCAGCAGCAGCACCAGCAGCAGCAGCAGCCCGGGCCGAGCAGCCCGTGGCCGGAGCTGCAAGGAGGCTGGGGCGGCCCGGCGGCCGCAGGCGGGGGCACAGGAGGAAGGCGGAGGATGGAGGCGCAGAGGCGTCCTGCCATAAACGTGCGCATCCATACGTGTGTGGATACATGAGAGTTTAGACCTGGGGGGCGGGGGGAAAGGAATTCTTGGCCCGAGTTCAAGTCAGACGCCACTGAAACGTGCTCTCCAGCCTGGCAGCTCAAAAGAGGAAAGGAGGCTGGGAAGAGAGGAAGAGGAGGAGGAGGAGCGCTCTGCCCACAGGCTGTGACTTTAACGCCTTTTCCCTCGCTCACTCCAAGAATTTTCATCCCGTTCGGTGTCAGGCAAAAAGCTCGCACCAAAATAAATCCAAAACAAAGCAGTAGCCAACCTGAGTAAATAATAATAATAACAACAATAACAATAATAATGACACCACCACCCCCCCCCCCAAAAAAAAAATCCCCCCAAACCATCCCAAACCAGCAACAGCAAACAAAACAAAACAAAAAGCCCCCAGACATCCCATGCCAATATAAAAGGTAGAAGGCCATTTCTGGAAATAAAAAATAAAAATGTACAAAAAATATACAAAAACAAAAAGACCCCAACACACTGAGTCCTTGAGAAAATTGATATGTATCGTGGAAAACTTGAAGCCAGAGGCCAAGTGGTGTGTTGCAGATTTCAAGATCTCATTCATTTAATACAATGTACCATAATGGTACATGTTGCTTAAGTGATTTATATTTTTACATATATATATATATATATATATATATTACTTTTAACTCAATTGACTCTTGTTTTGTAATTCCTCCAGGCTGAGATTGTGTCTGTGGTTTCAAAGTGGATGTTATACTCTGTTCTTAAACACTGATACCACTTCTTCTTTACAGGATAAGATATAAGTGGTGGATTATTTGTGTTTGGCTTTTTTTTTTTTTTTTTTTTTGTTTGGCAGCTTTTGTATATGGAATTCATACCCCAAATTTTACTTTTACTGGCCAAAAGATATTTCGAAGTGGTTGATGCCGGGCTAGTATATTGCATTTTCTTCTTCCCCTCTTCTCCCCCCTTTCCCCTCGCCCCCCCCCCGTTCCCCGTATCACCTTCCACCCTCCTTCCCACATACTAAAGCGTCACGTCAAGAGATAGGAGGGCCAAGTGTGATGGTTTCGAAACCAGGCAGCGACTAGAAACATGTCCAGAGGCAGAACCTATCAGTGCTCAACTTGGTTAATAATGCCAAGAACCTGTAGAACTTATGTGGTTGGTACTATGTTAAGCCGGTTATCTCCACATCA
>JAMPIT010000391.1:0-20712 GCA_026261815.1 Monarcha castaneiventris obscurior
ATCACTCTTTGGCAGCCCCGCTGACTCCATAGATCCCTACCTGGGAGCACTATGCCAATCAGTATTTTGCAGCCCCATTGACTCCAGACATCCCTTGCTAACAGCAGCCCCCCCATCACGATTTGGCAGCCCCATTGAATCCATGGATCCCTTTCTAGCAGCACCACTCCATGACTGTTTGGCAGCCCCATTGACTTTACAGATCCCTTTCTAGCAGCACCCCTACAACATTATTTGGCAGCCCCATTGCCTCTACCTGATCCCTTTCGGACAGTAACCTCAATCACCATTTGGCAGCACCACGGACGCCAGACATCCCTTTTTGGCGGCACCCCCCCCATCACTATTTGGCAGTCCCACTGATTCTAACTGGTCACTTTCTAGCAGAAGCCCCCCATAAAGATTAGGCAGCCCCGTTGACTCAATAGATCCCTTTCTGGCAGCAAACCCAAACAGTATTTGGCAGCCCCATTGACTCCAGACATCCCTCTGTAGCAGAAGCCCCTCAGTCACGATTTGGCAGCCCCACTGATTGCTTAGATCCCTTTCTGGCAGCACCACCCCCATCACTGTTTGGCAGCCATACTGACTCCAATTAATCCCTTTCCAGCAGCACCCACCCATCCTTTTCTGGCAGCCCCATTGACTCCACAGATCCCTCTCTAGCAGCACCCCCCAATCACTATTTGGCAGCCCCTCTGACTCAAGAGATCGCGTTCTGGCAGCAGCCCCCCCATCACGATTTGGCAGCCCCGCTGACTCCATAGATCCCTTTCTAACAGCACCAGACATGACTATTTGGCAATCCCATGGAGTTTAACTTCTCCCTTTCTGACAGCACCCTGCCATCACGATTTGGCAGCCTCATTGACTCTAATCAATCCCTTTTTAGCAGCACCCTCGCGTCACAATTTGGAAGCCCCATTGACTCCATAGATCCCTTTCTAGCAGCACCCCTCTATCACTATTTGGCAGCCTCACTGACTCCAGACATCCCTTTCTAGCAGCACCCCCCAGACCAATAACTATTTGGCAGCCCCAATTACTCCAGAGACACCTTTCTGGCAGCAGCCCCCCTGTCCCCCCACATCACTATTTGGCAGCTCCACTGACTCCCAAGATCCCTTTCTAGCAGCACCACCCATCACAGTTTGGCAGCCCCATTAACTCCATAGACCCCTTTCTGGCAGCACCCCGCCCATCACTAGTTAGCAGCCCCATTGACTCCAATTCTTCCTTTTCTAGTAGCAACCCCCATCACTGTTTGGCAGCCGCACTTATCCTAGAGATCCCTTTTTGGCAGCAACATCCTTCGCTATTTGGCAGCCCCAGTGACTTCACAAATCCCATTCTGGCAGCAACCCGCTATCACTATTTTGCACCCCCATTGACCCAGATTGCTCCCTTTCTAGCAACACCCCCTCATCATTACTTGGCAGCCCCACCGACTCCATAGATCCCACACTGGCAGTACCACACCATGACTATTTGGCAGCCTCATGGACTCCCAGAGATCCCATTCTGGCAGCAACACCAATTAGTAGTTGGCAGCCCCATTGACTCCATAGATCCCTTTCTGGCAGCACTCCCCCATCACTATTTGGATGCCCCACGGACTCCATGGATGCCTTTCTGGCAGCAATGCCAATTAGAATATGGCAGCCCCATTGAAGCCACAGATCCCTTTCTGGCAGCACCAGAAATTACTATTTGGAAATCCCGTTGAGTGTAATTTCTCCCTTTCTACCAGTAGCACCCTTCCTTATATGGTAAGCCCATTGACTCTAACTGACCCCTTTCTGGCAGCACCCTGCCATCACTATTTGGCAGCCCCATTGACTCTATGGATCCCATTCTAGCAGTATCAACCTTCACTATTTAGCAAACCCATTGACTCTGCGTGATCCCTTTCTGGTAGCACCCCCCCATGACTAATTGGCAGCCGCACTGACTCCATAGATCCCACACTGGCAGCACTACACCATGACTATTTGGCAGTCCCATGGACTCCATAGATCCTATTCGGGCAGCAACACCAGTTCGTATTTGGCAGCCCCACTGGCTTCAGAGGTCCCTTTCTGGCAGCATCCCCCGACCCCATCACTATTTGGCAGCTGTGTTCACTCCAGAGATCCCTTTCTAGCAGCCCCCCCACATCGCTATTTGGATGCCCCACTGACTTCAGAGAGGGGGGCAGTAACCTCAATCACTATTTGGCAGCCCCTCTGATTCAAGAGATCCCTTTCTCGCAGCATCCCCCTCATCACTATTTGGCAGCCCCATTGACTCCAAAGATCCCTTTCTAGCAGCACCAGACATGACTATTTGGCAGCCCCATTGACCCTAATTAATCCCTTTTTAGCAGCACCCTCGTGTCACAATTTGGAAGCCCCATTGACTCCATAGATCCCTTTCCAGCAGCATCCCCCCATCACGATTTGGCAGCACCACTGACTCTATGGATCCTTTCTGGCAGCACCACCCTATCACTGTGTGGCAGCCCCTTTGAAACCATAGATCCCTTTCCGGCAGCACCACCCCATGACTATTTGGCAGCCCCACTGACTCAGAAGATCCCTTTCTAGCAGCACCTCTGAGTCGCTATTTCGCAGCCCCATTTACTACACAGATCCCTTTCTGGCAGCAATGCCAAGCACTATTTGGCAGCCCCACTGGCTCACTAGATCCCTTTCTGGCAGCACCCCACCACCACAATTTTGAAGCCGCACTGACTCCAGATATCCCTTTCTAGCAGCAGGCCGCCTTCACGATTTAGCAGCCCCATTGACTCCCAAGATCCCTTTCTGGCAGCACCCTCCGACCCCATAACTATTTGGAGGCCCCACTGACTCCATAGACCCCTCTCTGGCAGCACCCCACCACCACGATTTGGAAGCCCCATTGACACTATTGATACCTTTCTGGCAGCACCCCTCCATAAGTATTTGGAGTCGCATTGACAGCAGGGATCCCTTTCTGGCAGCACCCTGTCCTCACTACTTGGCAGCCCCATTGACCTTAGGGATCCTTTTCTAGCAGGCCCTCATCATCACTATTTGGCAGCCCCATTGACTGCAGAGATCCCTTTCTGGCAGCAGCCCCCTACCAGTATTTTGGCAGCCCCCATTGATTCCAACTGATGCCTTCCCGACAGCACCCCCCTCATCCCATCACTATTTGGGTGCCCCACTGACACCATAGGTCACTTTCTAGCAGCACCCCCCATCACGATTTGGCAACCCCATTAATTCAAACTGATCCCTTTCTGGCAATACCACCCCATCACTATTTGGCAGCCCCATTGACTCCAACTGATCCTTTTCTAGCAGCACACCCCCATCACTATTTAGCAGCCCCACTGACTTCATAAGGAGGGGCAGTAACCCCACTCACTATTTGGGAGCCCCACTGACTCCCTAGATTACTTTCTGGAAGCACCCCCTATAGGTCACTATTTGGCAGCCTTATTGACTCCAGACATCCCTTTCTGGCAGCACCCCCCATAACTATTTGGCAGCCCCATTGACTTTACGGATCCATTTCTGGCAGCCCTGCACCATCACTATTTGGCAGCCCCACTGACTCCAGAGATGCCTTTCTGGCAGCAATGCCAATCAGTATTTTGCAGCCCCATTGACCACAGAGATCCCTTCCTAGCAGCACCACCCCATGACTATTTGGCAGCCCCATTGACCCCAGAGATCCCTTTCTAGCAGCACACCCCCATCACTATTTGGCAGCACCACTGCCTCCAGATATGCCTTTCTACCAGCAGCCCCCTAGTCAGGATTTCCCAGCACCACTGATTCCAGAGACCCCTTCCTGGCAGCACCCCCCATCACGATTTGGCAGCCCCATTGACAATATAGAACCTTTTCTGGCAGTAAAACGCCAGCACTATTTGGCAGCCCCACTGACTCCAGAGATCCCCTTTAGGCAGCACCCCACCCATAACTATTTGTCAACCCCATTGACACTACGTGATCCCTTTCTGGCAGCACCCCACCATCACGATTTTGAAGCCCCACTGACTCCAGATATTCCTTTTTGGCAGCACCCAACCATTAATATTTGGCAGCCCTATTGACTCCAGACATCCCTTTCTGGCAGGATCCCCCCATCACTATTTCACAGCCCCACTGATTCCAATTAATCTCTCTCCAGCAGCAACCCCCCTGCCCCCCCACATCACTATTTGGGAGCCCCATTGACTCCAATTGATCCCTTTCTATCAGCACCCACCAATCACTATTTGGCAGCCCCATTGATTCCAGGGATCCCTTTCTGGTAGCACCCCCCCGATCCCATCACTATTTCGCAACCCACTGACTCTAGTTAATCCCTGTCTTCCAGCACTCCCCCGTCACTTTTTGGCAGCCCCATTGACTCCCTAAATCCCTTTCTAGCAGCACCCCCTAATCACTATTTGGCAGCTGCATTGACTCCAATTGATCCCTTTCGAGCAGCACCTCCCCATTACTATTTGGCAGCCCCAGTGACTCCAATTCATAACTTTCTGGCAGCAACCCCACCCCAGCACTATTTTGCAGCCCCATTGACTCCCTAGATCCCTTTCTGGAAGCACTCCCCCATTACTATTTGGCTACTCCATGATTTCCAACTGATCCCTTTCTGGCAGCACCAATGACTCCAGAGATCCCTTTCTGGCAACAACGCCCATCATTATTTTGCAGCTCCATTGTCTCCCGACATCCCACTCTAGCAGCATCCCCCCCATCACGATTTGGCAGCCCTATTGAGTCCCATGGTCCCTTTCTGGCAGCACCACGCCATGACTTTTTGGCAGCTCTAATGATTCCATAGAACACTTTCTAGCAGCACCTCAGAGTCACAATTAGGCAGCCCCGTTGACTCCATAGATCCCTTTCTGGCAGCAACGCCAAGCAGTATTTGGCAGCCCATTAACTCCAGAGATCCCTTTCTGGCAGCATCCCCCCCCACCCCCCACACGAGTATTTGGCAGCCCCATTGACCCAAAGGATCCCTTTCTGGCAGCACCAACCTTAACTATCTGGCAACCCCATTGACTCTAACTGATCCCTTTCTGGCAGCACCCCACCCATCACTAATTGGCAGCCCCACTGACACTATAGATCCCTTTTCGGCAGCACCCCCCCATTACTATTTGGCAGCCCCACCAACTCCAGAGATCCCTTTCCAGCAGCACCCACACATCACAAACTGGCAGCCCCATCGACTCTAATTGATCCCTTTCGAGCAGCACTCCCCCATCACAAATTGGCAGCCCATTGAGTCCATAGATCCTATTCTGGCAGCAACGCCAATCAGTATTTGGCAGCCCCAATGACTCCAGAGATCCCTTTCTGGCAGCACTCCCCCATCTCTGTTTGGCAGCCCCATTGACTCCCTAGATCCCTTTCTGCTAGCACCTCATGACCACTATCTGGAAGACCCACTGACCCCAGAAATGCCTTTCTGGCAGCACCCCACATCACTATTTGACAGCCCCATTGACTCCCTAGATCCCTTTCTGGTAGCACTCCCCCATTACTATTTGGCAGCCTCCCTATTTCCAACTGATCCCTTTCTGGCAGCACCAATGACTCCAGAGATCCCTTTCTGGCAGCACTCCCCTACCACTAGTTGGATGCCCCAGTGACGTCATAGATCCCTTTCTGGCAGTACCACCCTTCACTGTTTGGCAGCCCCATTCACTCTAACTGATCCCTTTCTGGCAGCAGCCCCCGACCCCATCACTATGTGGCAACCCCACTGACTCCAATTAATCCCTTTCTGGAAACACCCCGCCCATCACTATTTGCTAGCCCCGTTGACTCCAGAGATCCCTTTCCAGCAGTACCAACTACAACTATTTAGCAACCATATTGACTCTAACTGATTCCTTTCTGGCAACATCCCCCCCCAGCACTATTTGGCAGCCCCACTGACCCCAGAGATCCCTTTCTGGAAGCATCCCCCCATCACTATTTGACAGCCCCATTGACTCATTAGATCCCTTTCGAGCAGACCCCCCTATCACTATTTGGATGCCCCACTGACTTCATAGGGAGGGGCAGTAACACCAATCACCATTTGGCAGCACCACTGACTCCCTAGATTACTTTCTCGAAGCACCCCCTCACAATCACTATTTCGCCGACCAATTGACTCCAGACATCCCTCTCTAGCATCAGCCCTGTCCCCATCATTATTTGGCAGCGCCACTGACTCCATACAACCCTTTCTAGCAGCATGCCCCCCCTGCCCCCTCATGCTTTGGCAGCCCCACTGACTCCCTAGATCCCTTTCTGGCAGCACCCCAGCACCACTATTTGGAAGCCCCTCTGATTCCAGATATTCCTTTTTGGCAGCACCCCCCCATCACTATTTGGCAGTCCCATTGATTCTAACTGAACACTTTCTAGCACAATCCCCCCATAAAGATTAGGCAGCCCCGTTGACTCCAGAGATCCCTTTCTGGCAGCAAACCCAAACAGTATTTGGTAGCCCCATTGACTCCAGAGAACCCTCTGTAGCAGAAGCCCCTCAGTCACGATTTGGCAGCCCCACTGATTGCTGAGATCCCTTTCTGGCAGCACCACCCCCATCACTGTTTGGCAGCCATACTGACTCCAATTAATCCCTTTCTAGCAGCACCCACCCATCCTTATTTGGCAGCCCCATTGACTCCAGAGATCCCTTTCTGGCACCACCCTCCGACCCCATCACTATTTGGAGGCCCCACTGACTCTAAGGGATCCCTTTCTGGCAGCACCCCACCACCGCTATTTGGAAGCCCCACTGACCCCAGAAATGCCTTTCTAGCAGCACCCCCCCCAGCACTATTTTGCAGCCCCATTGAGTACAACTAATCACTTTCTGGCAGCAACTCCAATCACTATTTGGCAGCCCCATTGACTCCAATTTATAACTTTCTGGCAGCACCCCCAAGCACTATTTGGCAGCCACACTGACTCCCTAGATCCGCTTCTGGAAGCACTCTCCCATTACTATTTGGCAGCCCCAATATTTCCAACCGATCCCTTTCGGGCAGCCCCACTGACTCCAGAGATCCCTTTCTAGCAGCAGCCCCCCCATCACGATTTGGCAGCCCTATTGAGTCCCTAGGTCCCTTTCTGGCAGCACTATGCCATGACTATTTGGCAGCCCTACTGACTCCATAGATCCCTTTCTAGCAGCACCTCCACGTCACTATCTGGATGCCCCACTGACTTCATAGATCCTTTCCTGGCAGCAATGCCAATTAGTAGTTGGCAGCCCCACTGAATCCAATTAATCCCATTCTGGCAGCACCCCCCCGTCAATGCTTGGCAGCCCCATTGACTCTAATACATCCTTTTCTAGCAGCACCCCCGAGTCACTACTTGGCAGCCCCATTTATTGCATAAATCCCTTTCAGGCAGCACTCCCCCGCCCCCCACATCACTATTTGGCAGCTCCACTGACTCCAATTAATTCCTTTCTTGCAGCACCCTGCCGTAACTATTTGGAAGCCCCCTTGCCTCCAATTTATCACCTGGTAGTAATCCAAATCACTATTTGGCAGACCCATTGACTCCATAGATCCCTTTCTGGAAGCAACCCCTCCCCATCACAATTTGGCAGCCCCATTGACTCTCTAGATCTCTTTCTGGCAACAATTGCAATCTTTATTTTGCAGCCCCGTTGACCCCACAGATCCCTTTCTGGCAGCACCACCCCATGACTATTTGGCAGCCCCATTGACTCCATAGGTCCCTTTCTAGCAGCAGCCCCCCCATCAGGATTTCCCAGCACCATTGATTCCAGAGATCCCTTTCTAGCAGAAATGCCAATCATTATTTTTCAGCCCCATTCACCCCAGAGATCCCTTTCTAGCAGCACCGTCCTCTCACTATTTGGCAGCCCCATTGACCCCAGAGATCCCTCTCTGGCAGCACCCCCCGGCCCCATCACTATTTCGCAACCAACTGACTCCATTTAATCCCTGTCTTGAAGCACTCCCCCGTCACTGTTTGGCAGCCCCATTGACTCCCTAAATCCCTTTCTAGCAGCACCCCGTAATCACTATTTGGCAGCCCCATTGACTCCATAGATTTCATTCTGGCAGCAACACCAATTACTATTTGGCAGCCCCATCGGCTCCAGAGATCCCTTTCTGGCAGCACTATCCCATGAGTATTTTGCAGCCCGATCGACTCCATAGATCCCTTTCTAGCAGCACCACCCCATGACAATTTGGCAGCCCTATTGACTCCATAGACCACTTTATAGCAGCACACCCACATCACTATTTGGCAGCCCCACTGACCCCATAGATCCCTTTCTAGCAGTACCACCCGTCACTATTTGGAAACCCCATTCACTCTGACTGATCCCTTTCTGGCAGCAGCCCCCGACCCCATCACTATGTGGCAGCCCCACTGACTCCAATTAATCTCTTTTCTGGCAGCACCCCAACCATCACTATTTGCTAACCCCATTGACACCAGAGATCGCTTTCCAGCAGTACCAGCCTTAACTATTTGGCAAGCATATGGACTCTAACTGATCCCTTCCTGGCAACAGCCCCCCCCAGCACTATTTGGCAGCCCCATTGACCCCAGAGATCCCTACTAGTTGGATGCCCCACTGACGTCATAGATCCCTTTCTGGCAGTACCACCCTTCACTGTTTGGCAGCCCCATTCACTCTAACTGATCCCTTTCTGGCAGCACCCCCCGACCCCATCACTATGTGGCAGCCCCACTGACTCCAATTAATCTCTTTCTGGCAGCACCCCGCCCATCACTATTTGCTAACCCCATTGACACCAGAGATCGCTTTCCAGCAGTACCAGCCTTAACTATTTGGCAAGCATATGGACTCTAACTGATCCCTTCCTGGCAACAGCCCCCCCCAGCACTATTTGGCAGCCCCATTGACCCCAGAGATCCCTTTCTGGCAGCAGCCCCCCATCGCTATTTGGAAGCCCCACTGAACTCTATAGAACCGTTTCTAGAAGCATCCCTCTATCACTGTTTTATAGCCCCACAGACTCCAGAGATCCCTTTTTGGCAGCCCCCCCACATCGCTATTTGGATGCCCCACTGACTTCAGAGAGGGGGGCAGTAACCTCAATCACTATTTGGCAGCCCCTCTGATTCAAGAGATCCCTTTCTCGCAGCATCCCCCTCATCACTATTTGGCAGCCCCACTGACTCCAAAGATCCCTTTTAAGGAGCAGACCCCCCATCACTATTTGGCAGCCCCATTGACTCTAATTAATCCCTTTTTAGCAGCACCCGCGTGTCACAATTTGGAAGCCCCATTGACTCCATAGATCCCTTTCCAGCAGCACCAGACATGACTATTTGGAACCCCCACTGACTCTAATTAATCCCTTTTTAGCAGCACCCTCGTGTCACAATTTGGAAGCCCCATTGACTCCATAGATCCCTTTCCAGCAGCATCCCCCCATCACGATTTGGCAGCACCACTGACTCTATGGATCCTTTCTGGCAGCACCACCCTATCACTGTGTGGCAGCCCCTTTGAAACCAGAGATCCCTTTCCGGCAGCACCACCCCATGACTATTTGGCAGCCCCACTGACTCAGAAGATCCCTTTCCAGCAGCACCTCCGAGTCGCTATTTCGCAGCCCCATTTACTACACAGATCCCTTTCTGGCAGCAATGCCAATCACTATTTGGCAGCCCCACTGGCTCACTAGATCCCTTTCTGGCAGCACCCCACCATCACAATTTTGAAGCCGCACTGACTCCAGATATCCCTTTCTAGTAGCAGGCCCCCTTCACGATTTAGCAGCCCCATTGACTCCCAAGATCCCTTTCTGGCAGCACCCTCCGACCCCATAACTATTTGGAGGCCTCACTGACTCCGTAGATCCCTTTCTGGCAGCAACCCACCACCACGATTTGGAAGCCCCATTGACACTATTGATACCTTTCTGGCAGCACCCCTCCATAAGTATTTGGAGTCCCATTGACAGCAGGGATCCCTTTCTGGCAGCACCCTGTCCTCACTACTTGGCAGCCCCATTGACCTTAGGGATCCTTTTCTAGCAGGCCCTCATCATCACTATTTGGCAGCCCCATTGACTCCAGAGATCCCTTTCTACCAGCACCCCCACAACACCATTTGGCAGCCCCACTGATACCATAGACTCGTGTCTAGCAGTACCACCCTTCACTATATGGAGACCCCATTGACTCTAAGTGATCCCTTTCTGGCAGCACCCCCCGACCCCATCACTATTTGGCAGCCCCACTGACTCCAATTAATCCCTTTCTAGCAGCATTCCTCTGTCACTATTTGGCAGCCTCATTGACTCCAATTGATCCCTCTCTATCAGCACCCACCCATTACTATTAGGCAGCCCCATTGATGCCAGAGATCCCTTTCTGGCATCTCCTTGCACAGCACTATTTCGCAGCCCCATTGACTCCAGACATCCCTTTCTAGCAGCATCCCCTCATCACTATTTGGCAGCCCCATTGACTTCATAGATCCCTTTCTGGCAGCACGCCCCTACCAGTATTTTGGCAGCCCCCATTGATTCCAACTGATGCCTTCCCAACAGCACTCCCCCAATCCCATCACTATTTGGGTGCCCCACTGACACCATAGGTCACTTTCTAGCAGCACCCCCCATCACGATTTGGCAACCCCATTAACTCAAACTGATCCCTTTCTGGCAATACCACCCCATCACTATTTGGCAGCCCCATTGACTCCAACTGATCCCTTTCTAGCAGCACACCCCCATCACTATTTGGCAGCCCCACTGACTTCATAAGGAGGGGCAGTAACCCCACTCACTATTTGGGAGCCCCACTGACTCCAGAGATCCCTTTTAGGCAGCACCCCACCCATAACTATTTGTCAACCCCATTGACACTACGTGATCCCTTTCTGGCAGCACTCCCTCCATCACTAGTTGGATGCCCCATTGATTCTATAGATCCCCTTCTGGCAGCACCACCCCATGGGTATTTGGCAGCCCTATTGACTCTACTTTATCCCTTTCTAGCAGCAACACGGAGTCACGATTTGGCAGCCCCATTTACTACATAGCTCCCTTTCTGGCAGCGATGGTAATCACTATTTGGCAGCCCCACTGACTACAGAGATCCCTTTCTGGCAGCACCCCCCGACCACATCACTATTTGGCAGCCCCACTGACTCCAATTGAGCCCTTTCTAGCAGCACTCCCCCATCACTATTTGCCAGCCCCATTGACTCTATAGATCCCTTTCTGGCAGCACACACCCCATCACAATTTGGCAGCCCCATTGACTCTAATTGATCCCTTTCTAGCAGCCCCACCATCACTATTTGGCAGCCCCATTGACCGCAGAGATCCCTTTCTGGCAGCACCACCCCATCACTATTTCCCAGCACCATTGATTCCAGAGATCCCTTTCTGGCAGCAATGCCAATCATTATTTTGCAGCCCCATTCACCCCAGAGATCCCTTTCTGGCAGCACCCCCCCATCACTATTTGGCAGCCCCACTGACTCCATAGATCACTTTCTGGAAGCACTCCCCCATCACTATTTGGCAGCCCCATTGACTCCAGAGGAGGCAGCACTACCCCATGACTATTTGGCAGCCCTATTGACTCCACACAACACTTTCTAGCAGCATCCCGACGTCACAATTTGGCAGCCCCGTTGACTCTATAGATCCCTTTCTCACAGCAATGCCAATCAGTATTTGGTAGCCCCATTGACTCCCTAGATCCCATTATGGAAGCACTCTCCCATTACTAGTTGGCAGCCCCATTATTTCCAACTGATCCCTTTCTGGCAGCACCAATGACTCCAGAGATCCCCTTCTGGCAGCAACGCCCATCATTATTTTGCAGCCCCATTCCCTCCAGTCATCCCACTCTAGCAGCAGCCCCTATTGAGTCCCTAGGTCCCTTTCTGGCAGCACTAGACCATGACATTTTGGCAGCCCTATTGACTCCATAGAACACTTTCTAGCGGCACCCCGACGTCACAATTTGGCAGCCCCGTTGACTCAGGAGATCCCGTTCTGGCAGCACCGCCCCATCACTATTTGGCAGCCCTATTGACTCTATAGATCCCTTTTTAGGAGCAGCCCCCCCATCACGATTTGGAAGCCTCATTGACTCCATAGATCCCTTGCTAGCAGCACCAGACATGACTATTTGGCAATCCCATGGAGTTTAACTTCTCCCTTTCTGACAGCACCCTGCCATCATTATTTGGCAGCCTCATTGCCTCTAATTAATCCCCTTTTAGCAGCACCTTTGCGTCACAATTTGGAAGCCCTATTGACGTTATAGATCCCTTTCTGGCAACAACCCCCCATCATTATTTGGCAGCCCCACTGATGCCAGAGATCCCTTTCTAGCAGCACCCCGCCATCATGCTTTGGCAGCCCCACTGACTGGATGGATCCCTTTCTGGCACCACCCCCACTCTCAATTTAGCAGCCCCAATGACTCAAGGGATCCCTTTCTAGCAGCACCCCCTTATCACTATTTGGATGCCCCACTGAGGTCATAGATCCCTTGCTGGCAGCAACTCCAATCACTATTTGGCAGCCTCACTGACTCCAGACATCCCTTTCTAGCAGCACCCCCTAACAAATAACTACTTTGCAGCCCCAATTACTTCACAGATACCTTTCTGGCAGCACCCCCCCCGTCCCCCCACATCACTATTTGGCAGCTCCCTTGACTCCCAAGATCCCTTTCTGGCAGCACCACCCCATAAGTATTTGGCAACCCCATTGACTCCACAGACCCCTTCCTATCAGTACCACCCTTCACTATATGGCAGCCCCATTGACTCTAACTGATCCCCTTCTACCAGCACCACCCATCACTATTTCGCAGCCCCATTAACTCCACAGACCCCTTTCCGGCAGCACCCACCCACAACTATTTGGCAGCCCCACTGACTACATAGATCCCTTTCTGGTAGCACCACCCATGACTATTTGGCAGCCCCACTGACCCCATAGACCCGTTTCTGGCAGCACCCCACCCATCATTTTTTGGCAGCCCCACTGACTCCAATTAATCACTTTCTAGCAGCACTACCCCATCAATGTTTGGCAGCATGATTGACTCCATAGATTCTTCTTCTGCTGAGTCACCCGGGCGGGGCTTGCGCGGGAGAGCAGCGGGGCGATTTAAAGCGTCCCTAGGGAGCGCGGCGACCCGGAGCGGGCAAACAGGAGCGGGGCACGTCTCTAGGGGCGCGGCAGGGCAGTTTGCGCGGCAGTTCGCGCAGGCAGGACAAGCAGGCAGGGCTGCAGGTTACTGCTGGTGGGGCTTTCAGTTGTTAGTTGTTGTGCTTTGGAAGTAATGGTCTTTACACGATCAAAACCTGGGAATGCTACAAGTGTATGTAGCCAAATAGAGCCCTCCAAAAAGGATGTGTCTGTCCAGACCCATTCCTGTGCGGAGTGTTTGAGCCTATCGGCGGTACCAGGGGGCGTTGCAGAAGGAGGATGCTTGCGGTGTGAACAGGTGAACGACTTGCTTTCACTGGTGGCTGAGCTCAGGGAGGAGGTAGAAAGACTAAGGAGTATTAGGGAAAGTGAAAGGGAAATAGACTGGTGGAGCTCTACCCTTCCATCCTTGAGGGAGGCTCACCAGGAGTCAGAGGACTCCTATGCCTCTCCCTGTCAGACAATAGGAGGACACCTGGCAGATGAAAGGAAGTGGAAATGGGTCCCCACTCGAGGAGGTGGTAGAAATTCCTCCCTACCCCCCTCACCTACCCAGGTGCCACTTCGGAATAGGTATGAGGCCCTGGATCTCGAAGATCAGCTAGAGAACACAGAGGAGAATGATCTGCCCAGTGATCCTCCCAGTTGTGAGTCACCTGTCAGGCGGATCACCACCTCTAACTTTAAAAAGAAAAGAAGGGTAGTGGTAGTGGGTGACTCCCTTCTTAGGGGAACAGAGGGCCCCATATGTCGACCGGACCCATCCCACAGGGAGATCTGCTGCCTCCCTGGGGCTCGGGTACGGGATATTGCCGAGAGACTACCTGGCCTGATTCGGCCCTCTGATTACTACCCACTGCTGATACTCCAGGCTGGCAGTGAAGAGATTGAGAGGAGGAGCATCAAGGCAGTTAAAAGGGACTTTAGGGTACTGGGTCAAGTGATGAATAGGGCAGGAGCTCAGGTAGTGTTCTGCTCAGTCCTCTTGGTGGCAGAGAAAAATGACGAAATAGGAGAGCCCACATTATCAATAGGTGGCTCAAGGGTTGGTGCCATCAGCAGAATTTTGGGTTTTTTGATCATGGGGAAACTTTTACAGCACCTGGTCTGCTAGAACCAGATGGGCTCCATCTCTCTGTTAAGGGCAGAAGGTTTTTAGCTCATGAACTGGCTGAACTCATTGAAAGGGCTTTAAACTAGGTTCGAAGGGGGGAGGGGATACAGCTGGGCTCTCTGGAAACAGTCCCAAGGATGGTAAGCCTGAGTTAGGGGTGAAATGAGTAGCCCAGCTGAAGTGCATGTACACTAATGCACGCAGCCTGGGTAACAAACGAGGAGCTGGAAGCCATGGTACAACAGCAAAGCTATGATGTGATTGCCATCACGGAAACATGGTGGGACAACTCACATAGCTGGAGCACCGCCCTGGATGGCTACAAGCTCTTCAGAAGAGACAGGAAAAGGAGAAGAGGTGGAGGGGTGGCCCTTTACATTAGGGAGGTTTTTGATGCTACGGACATTGAAACTAATGATGATGAAGTTGAATGCCTATGGGTAAAGATTAAAGGGAAGGCCAACAAGGCTGATATCCTACTAGGAGTCTGTTACAGACCGCCCAACCAGGATGAAGAAGTGGACAACTTATTCTATAAGCTGCTAGAGAATGTTTCAGGGTCACCAGCCCTTGTTCTCGTAGGTGACTTTAACCTGCCAGACATCTGCTGGGGACTTAATACAGCAGAAAAGAAGCAGTCCAGGAAGTTCTTGGAGTGGCTGGAGGACAACTTTCTGTTGCAGCTGGTGAGTGAGCCCACCAGGGGAGAGGCTATACTAGATTTATTGTTGACAAATAGAGATGGGCTGGTGGGAGATGTGGTGGTTGGAGGACAACTGGGGCATAGTGACCATGGAATAATTGAGTTTTCAATAATTGGTGAAAGGAGAGGAAACATCAATAAGGCTTTTACATTGGACTTCAGGAGGGCAGACTTTAACCTATTTAGGAGACTTATCCAGAGAGTTCCTTGGGAAGCAGCCCTTAAAAACAAAGGAGTACAGGAAGGATGGGCATACTTCAAAAGAGAGATCTTGAGGGCACAGGAACAGACTGTTCCAGTGCGACGAAAGATGAGGGGGCGAGGTAAATGCCCATCCTGGGTGGACAATGAGGTTTTGAAGGAACTTAGGAACAAAAAGAGGATATATCATCTTTGGAAGGAGGGTCAGGTCTCTCAGAAAGTATTTAAGGAGGCTGCTAGGGCATGTAGGAAAAAAATTAGGGAGGCCAAAGCTCAGTTTGAGCTCAATTTGGCAACCCTTGTAAAGGACAATAAAAAATGCTTTTACAAATATATTAATGAAAAAAGGAAGGGCAGGACCGACCTTTGTTGTCTATTGGATGCGGAAGGGAATTTAGTAACTGCAGATGAGAAGAAAGTAGAGGTGCTTAATGACTTCTTTGCCTCGGTCTTTACTGAAAAGACACATGGTGCTCAGGACAACTGTCTTCCTAGGTTGGTAGGTAATGTTAGGGAGCAGAACAGTCCCCCTGTTATCCAAGAGGAGGCAGTCAGGGAACTGCTGAGCTGCCTGGATATCCATAAATCTATGGGACCGGATGGATCCATCCCAGGGTGATGAGGGAGCTGGCAGATGAGCTTGCAAAGCCACTCTCCATCATCTACCAGCAGTCCTGGCTCACTGGTGAGGTTCCAGATGACTGGAAGCTGGCCAATGTGACACCCATTCACAAAAAGGGTAAGAAGGAGGATCCTGGTAATTACAGGCCGGTTAGCCTGACCTGGGTACCAGGAAAGTCATGGAACAGTTTATATTGAGTGCTATTACACAGCACCTACAGGATGGACAGGGGATTAGACCCAGCCAGCATGGATTTAGAAGGGGTAGGTCATGTTTGACCAACCTGGTCTCCTTTTATGACCAGGTAACCCACCTGGTAGATGCAGGAAAGGCTGTAGATGTTGTCTATTTAGACCTCAGTAAGGCCTTTGACACTGTCTCCCACAGCATACTCCTGGAAAAGCTGGCAGCCCACGGCTTGGACAGGAGCACTCTGTGCTGGGTTAAGAACTGGCTGGATGGCCGGGCCCAGAGAGTGCTGGTGAATGGTGCTGCATCCAGCTGGCGGCCAGTCACCAGTGGTGTCCCTCAGGGATCTGTGCTGGGACCTGCTCTGTTTAATATTTTTATTGATGACATGGATGAGGGCATTGAGTCTTTCATTAGTAAATTTGCGGATGACACTAAGCTGGGAGCATGTGTCGATCTGTTGGAGGGTAGGAGGGCTCTGCAGAGAGACCTGGAATGGTTGGGTGGATGGGCAGGGACCAATGAGATGAAGTTTAACCAGTCCAAGTGCCAAGTCCTGCATTTTGGCCGCAATAACCCCCTGCAACGCTATAGGCTGGGGACAGAGTGGCTGGACAGTGCCCAGGCAGAAAGAGACTTGGGAGTACTCGTTGACAGCCGACTCAACATGAGTCAGCAGTGTGCCCAGGTGGCCAAAAAGGCCAATGGTATCCTGGCCTGTATCAGGAATAGTGTGGCCAGCAGGAGCAGGGAAGTCATCCTTCCCCTATACTCGGCACTGGTGAGGCCACACCTCGAGTGCTGTGTCCAGTTCGGGGCCCCTCAGTTCAGGAAGGACGTGGAGACGCTTGAGCGTGTCCAGAGGAGGGCGACAAGGCTGGTGAGGGGCTTGGAGCACAAGCCCTATGAGGAATGTCTGAGGGAGCTGGGGGTGTTTAGCCTGGAGAAAAGGAGACTCAGAGGTGATCTTATCACTCTCTACAACTTCTTGAAAGGTGGTTGTAGTGAGGTGGGGGTTGGTCTCTTTTTCCGGGCAACAACTGACAGAACAAGAGGACACAGTCTTAAGTTGCGCCAAGGGAAATGTAGGTTGGATATTAGGAGAAACTTTTTTACAGAAAGAGTGATAAAGTATTGGAATGGTTTACCTGGGGAGGTGGTGGAATCACCATCCCTGGACGTGTTTAAAAAGAGATTGGATGTGGCACTCAGTGCCATGGTTTAGTTTAGTTAAGGTGCTAGGGCAGAGGTTGGACTTGATGATCTTGAAGGTCTCTTCCAACCTGGTAATTCTGTGATTCTGTGATTCTGTGATCCCTTTCTGGCAGCACAGCACCACCACTATTTGGCAGCCCCGTTGACTCCATAGATCCCTTTCGGGAAGCACTCCCTCCCCATAACTATTTGGATGCTCCACTGACTTCACAGATCCCTTTCTGGCAGCAACCCACTGTTTGGCAGCCCCACTGACTCCAATTAATCCCTTTCTAGCAGCACCCACGCACCACTATTTGGAAGTCCCACAGACTCCACAGCTCCCTTTGTGGCAGCACCCCGCCCAGCACTATTCCGCAGCCCCATTGACTCCTTAGATCCCTTTCTGGCAGCACACCCCCGTCACTATTTGGCAGCCCCATTGGCTCTAATTGATCCCCTTCTAGCAGCACCACCAAGTCACAATTTGGCAGCCCCGCTGAATGCATAGATCCCTTTCTGGCAGCAATGTCAATCAGTATTTGGCAGCCCCATTGACTCCCTAGATCCCTTTCTGGAAGCACACTCTCCCCATCACTATTTGGCAGCTCCATTGACACCAGTTGATCCCTTTCTGTTAGCACCTTCCAATTACTATTTGGCAGCCCCATGGACTCCATAGATCCCTTTCTAGCAGCACCCCCCCATCATTATTTGGCAGCCCCACTGACTCCAAAGAACCCTTTCTAACAGCACCCCCCCTTAAGTATTTGGCAGCCTCATTGACTCCATAGATACCTTTCTAGCAGCATCCACCCATAAAGATTTGGCAGCCCCATTGACCCAATAGATCCTTTTCTGGCAGCAACCCCAAACGGTATTTGGCAGCCCCATTGAACCCAGACATCCCTTTCTAGCAGAAGCCCCCCAGTCATGACTAGGCAGCCGCATTGACTCAACAGCTCCCTTTCTGGCAGCACCACCCCCATCACTGTTTGGCAGCCCCACTGACTTCACAAATCCCGTTGTGGCAGCAACCCGCTATCGCTGTTTTGCACCCGACTGATCCCTTTCTGGCAGCACCCTCCCATCATTATTTGGCAGCCCCATTGACTCCAGACATCCCTTTTTAGGAGCACCCCCCCCGCCCCTCCACAGCACTATTTGGCAGACCCACTGGTTCCAATGAATCCCTTTCTTGCAGCACTACCCCATCACTGTTTGGCAGCCGCATTGAGTCCATAGATCCCTTTCTGGCAGTACCCCACCACCACTATTTGGAAGCCACACTGACTCCAACTGATCCCTTTCCAGCAGCACCCGTCCATCACTGGTTGGTAGCCAGTGGTTGCGAGGGGGTGCGAGAAAGTGATCCATAGGAGGTAATGGGGGCTGCCAAACAGTGAGTACGAGGGGGTGCGAAATAGTGGTCCATAGGCGTCAATGGGGCTGCGAAATAGTGACTCTGGGGGGCTGCCAAAAAGTGACCCATAGGAGATAATGGGGGCTGCCAAATAGTGACTATGGGGGGCTGCCAAAAAGTGATCTATTGAAGGTAATGGGGCTGCCAAATAGTGAGCCTGCCACAAAGTGATCCATTGGAGGTAATGGGGCTGCCAAATAGTGAGCTTGCCACAAAGTGATCTATTAGCGCCTATGGATCACTTTGTGGCAGGCTCACTATTTGGCAGCCCCATTGGCGGCAATGGCTCACTTTGTGGCAGGCTCACTATTTGGCAGCCCCATTGGCGCCTATGGATCACTTTGTGGCAAGCTCACTATTTGGCAGCCCCATTGGCGCTTATGGATCACTTTGTGGCAGGCTCACTATTTGGCAGCCCCATTACCTCCTATGGATCACTTTCTGGCAGCCCCCCCCAGTCACTATTTGGCAGCCCCATTAACTCCTATGGATCACTTTCTGGCAGCCCCCCCGCAGTCACTATTTGGCAGCCCCATTAACTCCTATGGATCACTTTCTGGCAGCCCCCCCATAGTCACTATTTGGCAGCCCCATTAACTCCTATGGATCACTTTCTAGCACCCTCACTATTTCCCAGCCCCATTACCGCCCATGCACCACTATTTCGCACCCCCCCGCAGTCACTGTTTGGCAGCCCCCGTTACCTCCTAGGGATCACTTTCTCGCACCCCCTCCCAACCCCTATTGCGCACACCCCAGCCACTCCCATACATCGCTTTTTCCCACCCCTCCCGCATCGCTCTTTCCCAGCCCCATTCACTCCAATTCAGCCCTTTCTCCCAGCCCCTTGGACGCCCAGGGATCCCTTGCAGCTCGCACGCTGCCACAAAAGCCCCAACGCCTCCACCTACCGCCTGTGTCTTCCCAAACCTCTGCCCAGGGCGCTCTGCGATGGCTCCCAGCACGAAGCGCCGCGCTGCACACATCAGCTCCAAGGGCTCCTGCACCACACGGGACACACGCGGCCATGGATGCCCGCCAAATCCTCACCCTCAGCACGCTCCCTGCTTCGCAAGACAAGCACGAGCCACAACCCCACACCTCGTGCTGCCACACCTCACACGGCATGGTTGGGCCTGCAATAAATGATTTACAAAGTCATTGGAAAAAAAATGGCCCAGCTCAGAAAGGTGGCTCCTTGTGCTAGGTGGAACTGAGCTCTTGAGCTGAGTCCATTCCTCACAACACTTCCACCTCTTCCTCCACCTCCCTGTCCACAGCAGGCCCTGACAAGTGCAGGAGGGTGGCTCCCACCTCCGGCTCCAGCTCTTCACACCTGCTCAGGAGCTCGAGAGAGGCCCGGGAGACACTTTACATCTGCTCCTGCTTCCTCAAACACAGCTCCAGCTACACTGGAGCATTTTGCTGCCCCTCAGCCAAGCACAGGCAGAGAGGAGGGGCAAACTTCCACTCCTGCCCTTGGCTACGCCTGACACTTCCCTCAGACAAAGCGCGAATGACCACACGAGGGCAGGGTTTCAGGGGCTGGGAACGGTGGAGGCTGTGCCCATGGCACCGGCTGAGCACCCGGTGTCCCCCTGCTCCCAGGTGAGACAGGGAAGCTCGGAGCACGGCACAGCTACGGGATCAGAGCCGCAGCAGCACGCCCAGAATCCACCAGATACCTATTGGGCAGCCCCACGGACTGCACACAGCCCTTTCTAGCAGCACCCCCCGACCCAATCACTGTTTGGCAGCCCCATTGACTCCAAGATCCCTTTGTGGCAGCAATGCCAATCAGTAGTTTGGAGCCCCATTGACCCCAGAGATCCCTTTTTGGCAGCACCTCCACAGCACTCTTTGGCAGCCCCACTGACTCCAATTAATCCCTTTCTTGCAGCACCCTTCCATCACTATTTGGCAGCCCATGGACTCCACAGCTCCCTTTCTCGCAGCACCACCCCATGACCATTTGGCAACCCCATTGACACCACACATCCCTTTCTGGCAGCAACCCCCTAGCACTATTTGGCAGCCCCACTGACTCTACTTGATCCCTTTCCAGCAGCAC